>JAEMON010000001.1:76937946-76955953 GCA_030264115.1 Lygus lineolaris | reverse complement strand
CCCTACATGGACCCCTTACTACCCTCTATGGACCCCTGATTATCCTACATGGACCCCTGATTACCCTATATGAATCCCTATTTACCCTCTATTGACCCCTATTCACCCTCTATGTATCCCTAGTTACCCCTTATACTCCACTATCAACCCTCTGTATACACTACTATTAACCCTCTATTCACAATAATTACCCTCTATACAACACGCTATACACTACTATTAACCCTCTATACACCATAATTACCCTCTATACACCACTATCAACCCTCTATATACACTACTATTAACCCTCTGTACACCAATAATGACCTAAGTTTGAATCATATGTATTTTACTATGTGGATACACTGCAGCAAAGTCTGATCGGCCTCTCTCCGGCCCTCAAACGTAATCTCTGCAGCGAGAAGCCTTTAGATATTTGTTGGCTCTGAAAAGAACCGATGAAACTTGACCCACTTGGTCGTTTGATTACCAACTTAAGCTCTATCACCGCGACAAGGTGGGGTCAATCGATAGAGTATTTTTTTTTCCAAATATTTTATTTGAAACAAAATAATATATATTTTTTAAACATATTTTTTAAACTTTTTTTAAACATTTTATAGGTAGTATTATAATTTTTTTCCAACATTTTTTTAAAATAAATTTTATAATGAACGAACTACATGAGATTTTTTTTCCATAAACAGTAATCTAACAAATAAGATTATAAAAATTCATTGAAATACATCATTTCAATAAACAATATTTGAACAAACAATAAATTATAAACAATCAGTTAACATCCAATGAGCTATGGCTCTACATTTATGAAATGCACATAAAGTCGGTGCTGAATTATGAAAAATACAATGTGAGCCTATTGCCAACGGTTCAATCAATGAAGATATTTTGGGACATCCCATAGTTTCAACATTAACAATGGAGAATTGAGGTATATACTGGTGAATGAAGTCAATCTTCTGTTTTCCTTTCACGTAGATGACGTCGAAACTTGAAGCTATGCGTTGAAAAATCTCATTTTTGGACGATCCTTTCACTTACTCTCATATTGCTTCCGTAAGGAAATATAAACACTACTACATAACGTACTGCCCTATTATGCTGTTATTCCCTTCAGTTGTAATGAACGTATTACGAGTTCTAATACGTTACGATTTTTTTCTTCTTCATGAAAACTGTTATTGGAAACACGAACAACACGTGGTAATCTGCCGTGAAAAGCCAGATTCTTCCAGGCAAAAAATAATTAAAACAAATAAATAATGCCGACGTACTGAGGGGTAGGTATATCCGTGAATTCAGAACAAAGGGGTTTGGAGTAAAGGTGAACGGGGGGTGGGGGGTATCTATACATATAACGAACAGTACGTCCCTAATAGAAGTAACATAAACCATTTAATCAAACTCAAAACATGATTTTTTTAATGAAAATTGAAAAGGTTGTACTCTCCGAAGAGTTTGCCTTGTTAAATCAATACGCCCAATTATTCAAAAACACAGGCCTTATATCGAAATTATAACAAACCATTTATCCATAACATGCGGGTGGTCAAATGGGAAGTTCAACTTATACTTCAGTACCCTTCATTGACTCTTTCACCCATAGCGTACGTTTAGTTCAACTCGTTGAGCGATTATCCACACTGTAAACAGGGAACAACAAGTTTGAGGTTATGAAGAAGGAACTGTCATCCTGTCCTGGGAGCTTCAGAGGAACAACGGAACTGGATAACGAAGCTCCCGAATAGCTGTGAAGATTGACGAGCACTCACGAAGTTTGAAACAGCCACTCCATCTGATGGTACTTACGAGTAATTCCGGAGGTGGAAAAAGTGCATGTGAACTAAAATAATTATTCTGACGAGTCCAGACAGAAACTGAATGATCATTATAACTGACCTAGAGGTTTTATTGGATATACATACACATTCGGACCTGCCCTGTAGCTGGAGCCCCTGAGAGACCTCAACAAGTGAACACGAAAGACATATCCAACAATATGAATTTATGTCAGAGACGACAGCATAAAAGTTCCATTCATGAAGCATAAGTTGATGAGCGAATTTTCAAAGAATAATTTTAACCGATTTGGTGGGTGATTCTTATAGGAAATTCCACGCTGATTCCGAATAAACCATATTATGTTCCTATGGTCAAGATGGTAATTTCAACAATAAACGTGTTTTTAGCGATTTTTGACTCTAAATTTTCAAAATTTGAACCCTTGGAATACTCCAAAAATTCTGGCCAACGAACTTAACCTTTCTTTTGATATTATTGACTTTCGAAATTTTTTTTCTCAGATTTTTAGCTCGATTCCTCGGTCAGATATCGTCTGGAATGGTACATATTTAAAACATATACATATAGAAATATATAATTGTTAAATTTCAGGAATTGTTTTAGAATGTTCTAAAACTGATTTCCATGAAGAAAATTTACAAAAATTTGCATTACTAAAATTCTGACGCCATTACAATAGCTTCATTTTTTTTTTTCTGAAAATTCGCTAAAACAACGGAACCCACAATGAGTCATACGGCGCACAGTGGGGCGAATCCGGAAAAAGCTCAGCTCCGCTCCACATTTATAGGAAATTTTGCGCTGATTCCGAATATACCCCATGTTCCTATGCCTGAAATAGCGAATTAACTGCGTAAACATGAAAAAACCTAGAAAATTCACGTTTTTGACCATTGTAAATGCCCAAACTCATTTTGGTATGGAAGGAAAGTTGAAGACCTGAGATTTCTGCGTCGAATGAGACCAACGCTGGCTCACCAACTAAGTACCCATAATTGTTGGTGATTTTTCAAAGTTTTCCTTTTTGTTCTTTTTCTCGACTTTTTTCGTGTTCACGACTGAAAAAGGAAAAATTTTAAAAATGACCGAAAATCATGGTTACTGTGTTGGTGACCTGGCATTGGTCTCATTCGACGCAGAAGTCTCAGGTCTTTAACTTTTCTTTTATGTAAAAATAATTTTGGGAGGTTCCAATGGTCAAAAACGTGAATTTTTTGGGTTTTTTTAATGTTTACGCAGTTAATTCGCCATTTTAGGCATAGGGATATGGGGTATATTCGGAATCAGCGCAAAATTTCCCATAAATGTGGAGCGGAGCTTAGTTTTTGCCGGAAAATGACCATTTTACCCCACTGTGCGGCGATCGCCCGGGCATATTAAATCATGATTTAACATACTGGGCCAGAATGATTTCGGCCACACAAAATTCAATTATTACACAACACGCACAGTACGCACACACATCCAACAAATCATAAAAATAGAACAAAAGACACTGAAATGCGTGCAATCACATACCACAATGGAACGGTTCTAAAAAATGATATGAAAAATTACATTCATGCGAGAAATATTAAGTTCCGGAAAAAGTGAAAATATAAAAAAGTCTGACTCGCATTGTTATAGGTATACACTAATTTTTGGTTTATTTGTGATATAGGTAGGTAGGTCTAAGTTTCATACAGTCGATCATGTATGTTTAAGTTTCATACAGTCGATCATGTATGGGGACGTGCTAGTCGAAAACCCGTTATTTACCCGACCTCCTCCCACAAAGTCCCCCTTCGAAGGTTTTGGGAGTCCATCATAGAGATGACATGAATGTTTTAGAAGAATATAGGTACCCATACGAGGCCTACCAAGTTTCTCGAGGTTTGAACCGTTTCATGGGGACAAAATGACCGAAAACCCAGATTCACCACCCCTATGGACTCTCCCTGGGGCTTAGGGGGTCTGTCATCCCCGAATACCATATAATCTAAGTCAGGCTGAATCGACGATGATCCCCCGATTCACACCAATTATTATCGAGTGATCCATGTGGCCAATAGTGGACAAATATGATGTACAAATTGAGAAATGGTTGCTTAAAACGGCGAATAAACGAAAAATTTCATAAATCCAATCAATGGACAAACAGAGTTACGATTGATTATTATAGGTATTTTATTAATATTATGTATACAAGGTGTCCTACGAGCCGACCCCCCTCCTATTTTCGTCAGGAATCGAGTTGGAAAGAGCTCTCAAGTGGCAACGCATACATACATACCTACATACATATAGGTACATACATGCGGACTTACATCATACACTTTTCCAAAATGTGGAGAAAATTGATCAGATGTCGATTAGGACCAGTTAAAGGTGGTGTTTCAGAAATTGGGTTTTCTGCTGATCGCAATACTTTCCATTCACCTTCAGGTGAGCTAAGGAAAGTAAAAATATACCTTCCTATTTAGAGTTTTCAAGTTAGAGCGTTTTGAAAATTTCAACCACTATTTTCTACACCTTAGAGTGACAGTAATGCCAAGCTTCGGGGCACAACTAGACCCCAAATGGAGTCGGTATACCAAATTTCGTTAATTTTGGTCCATGGTAAAAAGAAAAGTGCTGACGTACTAATTGCAGTTCAAAGTACTAATCTTTTCCATCAAAATTCTTTAAAAATTCGATTTTTGGATTCTAGGTACCTTGAAACGTAAAACATCAAATTTTGAGGAGGGGTTAAATAATTTTTTCCGGGCTCAACTCCAAAGGTTCATTATTGAAAATAGTAAATCAATGGGAGTTCACCTTTCGAAGAAAGTTGTTGTTATGATTTCAACTTTTTCAACATTTTCATGAGTATTCAATTTTAGATTCCAAATCTATGTGAAAAATAGTTGGGAGTGACCATTTGCAACTTTTTTAACTCGCTTCCTAACGAAAATAAGAGTGGTGGAGCGGATAACTCTCTGTCAATGGATGAAATACCTACTAATAATAAACAGCTACCTACTCGGAGAAGAAGAAGAAGACATACCTCCTAAGTAATATTGATTCATAAAGACATGCGAACACAAATTTAATGTTAGATTTATTACATTCTGTGATAGGTATGTACCACAATAAAGTTAGTATAATCCAACAGGGTGTCTGAAATTTAATGAACCAGCCCATCTATTTCCGCTCCTGGGAAAAAAATCCAAACGGAAACTTAACTTTTTACGATTTATTCAAATATCACATTTTCGAGAGCCACACTGGTGCGCTAAGGCACGTTTGGCGCACTGACTTTTTTTTCAGAGAGAGACCCCAATTTTTTTCATTCCAGGTTCAAACTCTACTAAACATTTCATAAGAAATGACCCCTCACTCGAAAATTTGAGTGTCCAAATGTGCTCCAAATGTTCTCTAAAAGCAAGAAATCGAGTTTTTTGGGGTGTAGTAAACTGTCAAGTATGATGCTCGATTTAATTGTGTTATTTCGCGCTGAATAACGTGGTGATGTTGGTTGTTCAATTCAAGCCTCAATATTTCAAATTTTTATTAGAAAAAAAAAATCTGGCTTGCTCAATTTTTCGACGTATTAAAAAATATTATCACCACGTTATTCAGACTGACAAAATAAATTAAAATCACGTATCACGTGTTCTCTACTCCCAATAACCAAGATTTCTTGCTTTTAGAGCACATTTTAGCATATTTTAGCGCAAGCATATTTTAGAGTCTGCAGTTTTTCTTCATGAAATTTTGCTGCACTAAAAAATGCGTGTTTTCATTTGAGAAAACAATGTTATAGCGCCATAGCGCGCCAGATTCCAAATTTGATATTCGAATTCCTCGTTGAGAGTTGAGGTGGTTAACCGTTTCTATTTTTCTCCTAGGAGCGAAAATAACGGAAATAAATGGCTGGTTCATTAATTTTTCAGACAATCCGATTACAATTACAATTTTAGATAATCGTGATAATAATTAAAATATTTTGCTGTTCTGGTGAATAGACTATACGCGAGAAGTTAGTTATTTCGTTTAACCAGATGGAGAAGATATAAGGACATTATAGGAAGGTTATTCTGGGAACTCCGGGTTCGAGTATTATATTATGATAAATATTACTTCTGTATCGTCGAGCAACGTGTGTGTCATATTACCCTCCCGTCTAAAACACGTTATGAAACGTTGAAATGGGATTCCATTTGACACAGTCCGTATTCATTTTTCCATTAGCGTGAGGTCCTCAAACCGAATTGAATTGAATATCTACATAATATTGATCGAGAGTATCAGCGCCCTGCGGCAAATGGAAGCTTCAGCGTTGCCCGTGCCAAGATTTGCTATTGTGCGCACATAACACGTAGTTAACTCCTTGTGCGCGGAGAGAGAGAGAGAGTGATTCAAGGAGAAATTTCCCCCAACTCTATTAGATTACCTCAGGATTACACTCCCTCAAGCTCTAGCGTCGTGGGGGAGCTTCCAACCGAAAGGTTGAGTTCATTGAAGGAACAATTCCGCCGCTCCGTTAGGTGAATTTTGAACGTCCGGCGTGTGGGAAATAATTATTTTATTACCTTTGAATTTACTATATACTTTTCGGGAATAATGCCCAGAGGGTGATAATCAACTGATCAGAAATAAACAGGAACATTTGGTGAAAAAAAAAATGCAGCCCGGGCAGGATTTGAACCCACAACCCTTCGACAACTCACTTATCTTGTTTTGTTTATAAACAAACCTTTTAGATTATACACATTATTAATAGCCTGATGGTTATTTCTTTTCGGTTGCATTTTGGAAGACAATTGATTGGTAGGCCTTATTCTTGTTCTATTACGTACCTTCTCCAACTAGTTTCGTATAAAATGCCTTCACAGAGAGATATGGGTGTTACTATTCTACTCCACTGCACTTCTACATAAGGTGATAAATGTCTAAAGAAACTAAAAACCCCCAATTCTACTGCTGATTGAGAAAAAGAACAAACCACAGCTTAAAATGACTACTACACAGTTTTTCACTCTTCAAATTAGTCGGGATTCGGCCAGGTTGGAAATAGGACAATAATCTTTATTTCATCATAAATACAGACAGTAACCACACAGTACTGTGTGTTATCCATGAAAAAACCTACACAGTTGGTAACCTACGAAAGAAACTTCACATAGGTATTTGAATATTATAGAAGAATAATTAAATAAAGACAAATTAGTTGTGCAGAAGAGTGGATTGGCAATAAAGACGCCATAATACAATAGTAATACAATGTTTCCAGCGCTTTTAATTTCTACCTATAGGATTGAAAATGCATTTCGACTCATAATTTTTTCACCAGACTATGTTACGATAAGGAGTGAGAACGCTACTCTGTCCACTCACCTTGGCAGAATTTTTCGCTCTTCTTTAGGTAGGTACGATTGGGGGTTTATATTGATTGTACCGAAAATCATCGATTCAACTGTTTAGTAATGCGCATATAAATACGTTTAGAGGAAGCCTGGGTGAGCAGAGAGCTTAGGTACATTCAGCGATTAGCGTTCATTGTCAGCATATCTGAAAGAACGGCTTGTGGATCATTCATTCCAATGGTCAAAAATTTGAATTAGGCGCAGTTAGAATGCAGTAGAGCCGTAAGCAGGTAATATTATCTTACATAGCTGCCAATATCATGTGTGATTCTCAAAGCTAAATGAGGTCGTGCTGAGGCTTGAAAGCGATGAGTATTCACCTTATGTGTATAGGAAAAGTACCTTGAGAATATCAGATTTCCAGTTATCTTTCTCCATGCATGAGATTAATAATGTTAAAACGTTGAGGAGATCAACCGTCGGGAAATATTCGAAATTATTTTGTTGTTGACCTTCTATTGCAGTAGCGTTGGTTGAAAATGAATTTCTCTCGGATACCAGTTGAGAATCAAGCAGGACAAGGCTAGAACTTTGGGTCTAGAATTTTCAAGGAAGTGACGTCTCTTGAAAATCACGAGGTCCACTCCGCTGCAAGATGCAGCCTGCATCCTCAGTCTGGTGGTCTCGATGATCGATTGAAACGAGCAATGACCAATATGGGGAGCCAGCTGGGTCTGGCTTCCCCGCGGGTTATGAAGAGGGGATGGTCTCCCCTCTACCTCTGTACATACCCATAAAAGGCCGAATGGCCACCTATAAATTATGCATTGCATCACAACTTGCCTACTGTTATGAACTACACCTTCGTGCCATTACAAACCAAGTTTGTGACAATTAAAACAAAACGTTCTCAACAACGGTAAATTCAGGCACGAACAACTCAAGACAACCTGATTATCGTCCTAGTGACTACTGGAGATAATTCCCCTACAATATTTACTCAGTATAATCACAATAACGCAAGTGCATACTTACAATAGAACCCTCCTACTACATACTTACCTCTTATGTGGGCTCATCGACTGCACGAGTTTTACCTGCTGGTAAACCTGCACAGCTGAATCGCTACATGCATATGGTCTGTCAGATTATCTTGAGGCTAGCTACTTCCTTCAGGTTCCTTGACGTCGGCATACGATGTCAGTTCGTCAATCCCCTCAAAAGGATCAGTTTCGTGGTCGACAGCTCCGGATGGATCCATTCATATTCACTCTGCACAGTAATTAGAGCTCGTACTTTTTCAGTCGGTACTCGATAGGGATCGAACAAAAGGCATCTCGAATTTGTCGACGATTATTCTTATAACCTCGGATTTCGACGGGGGGAAATATTCCATTATTCGTCCGCCGCCCTGTTTTTTCTATACAGGCGTTATTATAATTGGAGTTTTCTCCGCTCCCTTGTTTTGTGCTCGTGAGAACTGGCTGCGTTCTTCATACTGTTTTCGGTTAACCATTATAAATAATTTGGATAATTGGTATATGGTAGATGGTATGGTGTGTTCATTCAGTCCACACGTGTAACTGTGTAACTCAATACCTGATGTGCAGGAAGCCCCAACGTACACTGGAGCCTATTACGATACAAGTTGGGCAAAATTATTTTGCACTGATTTCGAATATATATCATATGATGCAGTTTTCTTGAGAATGAACTCTCTAAAAACCACGTTTTCCAACACCAAGACATTCGAAGGTTTTTTGAGGAGAGAAGTAAACGGCTCTTCTTCGGGCTTCTTAATTGGTTTATTGCCAATCGTCAATCCTGCTGAGCACCTTCGCCCGTACGGGCCTCATCAGAGCTTATTATATTTGGTTATGCTTTATTTTGGCACCCTCGCGTCTTCCCTCGCCATTCTTCATCACCGCTCCATGGATCTGGTAGGTTCTTGGATAAGGTCGAAACCTTATTGGTACAGCTATGAGTGCAGAATTCCTGCTGCTAATGAGTTGTACATAAGGTGCTGAAGGCAGACATACGACCTTCAGGATTGACGATTGGCAATACACCAATTAAAGCGAGAAGAGCTCTTTACTTCTCTCCTCAAAAAAACCTACCAATGAAAGACGGGCAAACCTACCAAACCAACACTAAGGCTATTTTCAACACGTTTTTCTTCACTAAAATTAATTAAAACGATTTTTTTTCAACGTAGTTGTAGATACTTAAATTCTCGTCGATTGGTCACCATGGAAATCGAAATACATATTAAAATAGTAATATCGAATTCTGTGTTTTCTATTCATGTTTACAGTTTTAGATCATCAAATTAATATTGCGTCGATTAAGCACAGAAATGTCCAAAATACCCCAGAAAAATAGGAAGTTGCAGAGTTCCGAAGTTTGGTTTTCAACTTTTTTCCCACTTTCACACTACACAGATTCCCCACAACCGATCGCTACCACCTAATTCGCTTATATATAGATATGCGTTCTGTATCACATCACACCTCTCTAAAATTCACTTGAAATAGACGTTTTCCAAAGTTCTGACTTGTTTTTTTTAAATAATGAACCTTCGGAATCGAGCAACAATTCAGAACGCCCTAGCTCGAAAACTTCAAATAGAATATAGTGGCGAGGGCTCCAGTCATCAGGCTAGATGCGGCGATGAACAGAGAAAATAGTGACGACAATTAAAAACATTATTTTTCCATTTTCCGGGTTCATTTGGAGGCGGTGGAGTTCGAGATGTGATGCAGGAGAGTCCGAAATGTTGAACGGAGAGAGGCCCCTCTAATTCGACCAGTTTTGATGACATTTTCAGAAATTCAGTGCCTACATGGTCTCTAATACATTTCTATACTGTCGGATCATTGGTACCTACTCAGCCTCCTTGCAAGCTCAAACGTAAAATCCTACAAACGCAGTTTGACAAGTACTACTCACTCGTTTGATTTTACTGACAGTTGCAAAGGGTAGCTAGGTACGTATGTGAGATCGTCTTTCCCTTTAAACACGAATTTCGGAATGTAGTTAGTCAGTTAGTGCACAATATTACTTACCCCAATGTCTAAATCTGGGGAAAAAAGATTCGTTAGACTAATAAGCAAATCGGTTAGTCTTAAAATTGCATAATATTTCGTCAGACACGTACCTACCTACAGTCAAAGGTACCTACGCTATGTACCTAGATTTCAGAATATCATTGATTGTTGTAAGACGAACCTATGTATTTTTACCGTTAGGTAGGACTTATAGATAATTATTAGGGACCTACTTAAATTATAAGCAGGTAGGTCAATTATCTAGTACCTACGATAAAAAAAAATAAGAACCTACTTACCTACGTATTCATAAAATGATTTCAATAATGTGTTTAGTGTTCCCACAAAATGTATAGTTAGATCAGTATTCTATGATGGTACCTACCTCTGTAGATATGTATGTGCCTACGTTCCTATGTGACGAATAAGTAACAAAGTATAAAAATAAGAAGTCAACTTAATAAGATGCCGAGAGCATACTTTAATGTATTGGGACACAATCAAGCCGTCGGTGTCGGCCTTTCAAAACGCGATTGATTCCAGTTAGGCAAACAGTCCTTCTCTCACTCAGCTCTTTTGCACTGATTTTGTATAACGGTTGGTAATCCAAATGAAGGAATTCCTTTTCCGCCTCTATTGGAACACCCTACTATAGCACAAAAATAGTCATGTATGCAGATAATTTTACTATACAGAGATAACAGGAGACAACAAACAGGAAAAATGAAAATGAAAGTGGACAAAAAAGTTCCATTCATGCAGCATGAGTTGGTGAGCGAATTTTCAAAGAATAATTTTAACCGATTTTGTGGGTGATTCTTATAGGAAATTTCACGCTGATTCCGAATATACCATATGTTCCTAAGTTTAGGATGGTATGTCACACCAAAAACCTCATAAAACCCGTTTTTTTGCGATTTTTGAAACTAAATTTTCAAAATTTGACCCCTTGGAGTACTCCAAAAATTCTGGCTAACGAACTCAACCTTACTTTTGATATTATTGACATTTTAAAATTATTTTGATTTTTCATCTCGATCCCTCGGGCAGATATCGTCTGGAATGACACATATATAAACATATAAACATATAAATATATATATACATATAAAAAAGTGTTAATTTTCAGGAATCGTTTTAGAATGGTCTGAAACGGATTTCCATGAAGAAAATGTTCAAAAATTTGCATTACAAAAATTTTGAAGCCATTGCAATAGCTTCATTTTCTTGGAAAATTCGCTAAAACACACTTGGATGGTTGGGTGATTGATTGTTCTCTGTATTACTGCCATGGAAAATCCGTAGAGGACATAAATACGTTTGTTGTTAAGCTCTGTGGAATTTCTTCTGTAGACCTCTGCTTTAATTACTGCAGACCCGTAGTAAGGAAATTGTATGGGTTTGTATGGATGTCAACAAACAAATGGGGTAGAAAATGGCGGCTTCTCAGGCGGGAGTTGCCAGGCTCGATTATCGCAGCAATCGATGTTAGCATGATGTCACACAAATCCCACTCATAGTCGGTTCCGCTCGGCATGCCTCCTACCCCTCCCGCCCTATCACCGACTGGCTTCCGCATCACAGATGACGATATTTCGACCGTAGGAATGGAGATCGAAATGAAAAGATTCGATTTTTGGGAATCGATGTATCGAAAAGCCTCAAAAGAATCATTATTTGTGAATCGATCTTTGAATTATCTTATTTTGCTCAAGCTTTAATGACTGCTGTAACTCCTCTCTTTACTCATTCTGGTCAAGAATGTGGTTGGATGAGTTGTTTTTCTGAGTAATAAATAACCAACAAATATTTGTAAACAAATAGGAAGTAGGAAGGTATTTATTCCATTAAAATGAAATTTGTTTTCGCTCGTAATATTTCTACACAAATTGTTAAAGTTAGGTACATATCGGCAGACACAATAATATGTGCTCCTCAATTTGAATATGTGCTTGAAATAAAATATTAATGCACTGCCTCTTGAAGCAAAATAAAAGATATTTTGGCAACAAGAATTACTTAGAAAATAAAATTTGCAAGCAATTGTAACAAAAACTTAGTTCACACTTAATGTTAAAAAGGTTCTCTCTGAGGAGAAATATGTTCTACTGAAGAGCTGGTGGGGGGGGGGGAGATATGTCGGTCCCTGTGAGGGGAGTGCAGCATTGTAACCCTTGGCCTTCTTGAACATGGGTTCCATAATTGAATCAAGAAGGAGCCGTGTCACAAGTCCGGATGAGTGTGGATATCTCGTGGTTGTTCTGCCTATCGGAACAGCTCAGTAAACAAAACCCCAGAGTTAAGACACTACTTGTTAGTATAGTTTTTGACTAACTCACAGCAGCAGAGGAATATTTGTTTGCAGTACCCTTCCTTGCCTTCTGATGATGAGAATTTCAATTTGATACTCATGTATCAAAAAACAGATTAATTCAGAACATATAATGTGTAGATGTGTGGTCTGAGGATGTCGGTCTGCTCGCCCACTTGTTGCGTTATCCGCTGTAGATGACCTATATTATTATTATCATTTGATTAGGTAACTATTGATTGACAATTTGATGGATTAATCATTTTGAGTGTTATTCAGGAAATTATAGACTGCCTTTTAATACCATAATGTATGCCAATCTGTAATTTTGAAGGTCAATAAACATATCTATCTATTTACGGACTACATTGATTTTTCTATGAACGTAGTTGTGAGTTTACTCCCAACTCATGGATATCCCTCTTAACAGATGTTAAAAAGATGTATCAATCGTAAGTAAAGTCAGTTCTGATTCCTGTGAGTGAACAGTTTGTATTACTATTCATGTCATCAGGCCATTTCGGATTTTTGTATTGCTTCCTCACTACCGAAGGTAGGAAGCTATGTATTCGTGCAAGAAATGAAAAACAATTTTGTCCTCCAAAATCAAAATTTCCACTTGCTTTTTACGTTTCAGAGCTTTCTGAACAATTTTGGTTCCGCGTCTGTCTGTCTGTCTGTCGGTCTGTCTGTGGTCAATTCCTTGTCCCACGAAAAACTATATGAAGATGTCGTCCGAATTTGATGAAAATTTCAGGGATTGTGCGGGTTAGCCCCGTGACGGTCCCCTATCAATTTCATCGCCATCGGACCACTAGTAGCGTGAGCGCATGCGCAAACGTGAATTTCCTGAAACCCCTGTATCTGAGTTCCTATTCAACCTATTTCGCTCAAATTTGCAGGGTAGTTGTGGACTGACTCCAAGACAATAACGTATGAATTTCGTCACGACTGGATCAGTAATAGCTACTGCGCAAGCGCAAACGTGAAATTTGTTTTCATAGGCGTATCTCCGGAACTACTCGAACAATTTCGGTGAAATTCTCAGGGATTACGCGAGTTAGACCCTATATGGTCCCTTTTGAATTGCATTGCAATCGGACAACTAGTAGCGTGTGCGCATGCGCAAACGTGAATTTCCTGAAACTACGATTTCTCTGTTCCTAATGGACCGATTCCGCTCAAATCCGGAGGGAAGTTGGAGGTTGACCTTCCAATTTCGACACGATTCTGTCAGTAATACCTACTGCGCATGCGCAATTTTTAAATGAGTTTCATAGCCATAACTCCGGAACTACTCGACCAATTCTGGTGAATTTTCAGTGATTGCCCAGTTCCAAATTAATTTAATAGCCATCGGACCATTAGTAGCAGTTGCGCATGGGCCAACGTAAATTTCCTGAAACTACGATTTCTCAGTTCCTAATGAACGGATTTCGCTGAATTTCGGAGGATAGTTGAGGGCTGACTCCAAGACAATCAGCTGTGATCACAATTGGATAAGCGATGGCTACTGCGCATGCGCAAATTTGAAATTTATTGTCATAGGCATGCTCCTAACTCTGAAAACTATTCTACCAATTTCGTTGAAATGTTCACTAACTGATTCTATACGTCCATGTTAAAAAAGTGAGGAAGCTATACTGCCCACCCAACTTGGCAGACTTTTTTTCTATCGCTATGTGTGCGTCATTCCAGAAGATATCTGACCCTGGATTCGATCTAAAAAAAATTAAAATGTTAATGATAACAAAAGAAAGGATGATTTCGTTGGCCAGAATTTTTGGAGTACTCCAAAGGGTCAAATTTCGAAAAATAAGGTACAAAACGTGTTTTTCGTGGTTTTTGGTGTAAATTACTATCCTGAACATAGAATAATAATATTATGTTACATTCGGGATCAGCGCAAATGTTCCTATAAGAATCACATACCAAATTGGTTTAAATGATTCGTTGAAAATTCGATCATCAAATGAACATGCTAAATGACTGGAATTTTATGTTTATTTTTGAAATGATTACCCAACTATTATTGGGAACACCTCAGTATTTTTATTTTGATGCTGTATCTTCATATTTACAATTTAACGAACTTAGTGTACAATATGTCTATACAAATGTTTTCGAATTCAGTGTTGTCTATGTTCCGAAGATTATTTATCCGATTTGACGGGTGATTCTTATAGGAAATTTTGCGCTGATTCCGAATATGCCAATGTTCCTATGTTCAAGACAATAAATAACTGAAACACTCTTTTCAACGCGGGTATTGAGCCTAAATTTTCAAAGTTTGACCCCTTAGACTTAAAGCACTCTAAAAATTCTTGCCAACGAACTCATTCTTCCTTCTGATATTATTGATATTTTTTTTGATATTTTTTGGATATATCGTCTGAAATGATATAATTATATAGTTATATCTAACGAAAATGCATACATGACGTGTATGCACAAACAATGACTATTAACAAACTTTTTATAGTGTAAAATGAGGGAGTTATCGTGGGGAATCACACATAAATTTACCATGTAAAAATATAGATACAATAAGCTCAATGTAATAGTTTGAATCGATTCAGGGGATCGTAAGACATGATCCTATGAAAGGGATGGGTGTATTTTTGGAGTAAATTCAGGCATCTGGAGTTTTGGTCAGCTTTTTGAGGTTCTTGGACCACTGTGGGGCGTAGGGTAGTCCTGGGCGTCGTTCCATTCATTTGTTTGATTTATTTAGTTCTTATTTTATGAGGATTTGACCTTTGAGGTTTCTTCAGATCGATTCTAAGGTCAGATATCTCGAACACGTCAAACCCTAGGGGTCTAAGGCTTGTTTCAGTTGTTCGTCAACTGAATATTGATGTTCTCCACCCGCTTGAGCCTACATATATTCCTGATCAAAATCACATAACACCAGATGTGTTGGATTTCTTTCTAACCAAAGGCGTGCACAGTACTCCGTCTCAACCAGACGTACTGCACGATTTATCATCTGACCACCTTCCAGTGGTTTTGAAATTGAATGCTCCTTATGATATTCTTGAACACAGTTCCTCACTCATCCGTGCACCGTTCCAATGGGATGTGTACAAAAAGACATTGGACACAGTTGTGTCTGTTAATGTGCCGCTGAAAACTCCAACAGATATTGACCGAGCTGTATCTTCTTTCACTAGGTACATACAATTCGCAGCGAGCATTGCAAGTGGTTCTCCGAAACATCCCAATTTCAACTGTGATCTTCATATCCAGCAACTTCATGAGGTCAAGAATAGAGCACGGGCTCGATGGAGGACTACACGCTTCCCAGGATATAAAAGCCTCTATAACAGAGCAACTGAAGAACTCAAGTCAGCACTAAAAGAAAGCGAGGCGTTGCGTACGAAAAAGTCCATCTCCAATCTCGAAGCCAGCGATGGAAGCCTATGGCGAACTAGCAAAGCACTAACCAAAGAGAAATCCACTATCCCACCTCTGAAATCCCAAAATCGTTGGTACTGCTCACCTCACGAGAAGGTGGAGATTCTTGCACATGTTCTTGAGGATCAATTCAAACCTAATCCAGTTGTGGACCTTGGGTTTAACCAACTTGTAGAGGAAGAATTATCATCACCTCTGCAGCTTTCCCCATTCTCCAAATTCTTCAGGCCAAAAGATGTTTCAGATGCTATAAAGCACTCGCCAACCAAAAAAGCCCCTGGCTATGACGGCATTACGCAACCACTCCTTCTCCATCTTCCCCGAAAAGCTCTAGTACTGCTGACGCAGATCTATAACTCAATCCTTCGAACAACGCATTTCCCAACCAAATGGAAGTTTGCTCAAATTATTATGATAAAGAAAAAAGGCAAGCCATCTCAGAATCCTACAAGCTATCGACCAATCAGCCTGCTATCGTTGCTTTCCAAGATCTTCGAGCGACTCCTTCTCTCTCAAATATTGGTTTTCCTAGAGCCATTGGTTCCACCTGAGCAATTCGGCTTTAGATCACTCCATTCATGTCCCCAACAGCTCCACCGAGTTGTGGATGAAATACTGAGCTGCTTTGAAGCCAAAAATGTCTGCTTAGGCGTCTTTCTGGACGTCGAGAAGGCATTTGACCGTGTCTGGCACCAAGGTCTCCTGGTCAAACTCAGACGGGCATTGCTTGACACTTACTTTCGGATCATTCAAAGCTATCTATCAGCCAGAACATATGCAGTCAAATACCAGAATGCGCAGTCTGATACACACCTTGTCAACTCAGGTGTTCGCCAGGGAAGCGTGCTTGGACCTGTCCTGTACACCCTATTTGCCAGCGATATTCCGCGTGCTGACGAGGTTGTTATTGCTCATTTTGCTGACGACCAAGCCATTCTGTCTCAAGCCAGTACTGGGAGGAGGCTCCCTCCAAACTGCAGAACTACGCTAACCAAGTCTGCACTTGGTCCAACCAATGGAGATTGAGGCTCATTCCGGAAAAATCTGTCCTTATCTACTTCACTCTAAAACGGAACGTCAGCATCCCAATTTTCCAACTCCAAGGTCAGGTAGTCGACCTCAAAGACTCGGTGAGATATCTCGGTCTAACCTTAGATCCAAAGCTCACCTGGGTCCCTCACATCAACGAAACTGTCGCCAGAGTACGACGAAGAATTGGCCAGATAAAGTGTCTCCTCGGCTCACCTTATCTACCTCTGGGGTTGAAGCGCCTGCTGTATATGTCCCTCGTCAGGCCTCTTTGGCAATACGGTTGTGAGATTTGGAGTTCGGCATCTGCCACTCAGATCCGGCGAGTCCAGACCACTCAGAATCGAGCCGCTCGATTACTGACAGGATGCCCATGGTTTATCCGTAACGGCTGCCTACATGACGATCTAGATCTTCCATTGGTTGACGCTATACTCCAGGCTTCATATACCCAACTTGCCGCACGTATTTCTCACCATCCTAACCCGTTAGTGAGGGGAATCCTCGAAGAACCTCGTCCAGAACGAGCTTCGCGACGTCTGAAGAGAAAGTGGCACTCGGACCTCCTGTGACCTCCAGCTGGACTGTACAATTTATTAGAACTCTTGTTATCCAAGTTATACCCATATGAGCCATATCTTTATTTTTGTTGTTATTGATAAAAACGTTCGCTGTTATCACTAAATCCATTGTTTCAGTTACCAAAGGGTAGTCTGATTTCCTCAAGTTCCATGTTTGTGTTATTTATATTTATGGTTATGTGCAAACTTAATAGTGGTACTCCACAAAAAGTTAATAAATTGAAAAAAACAAATAAATAAATAACTCAAATTTTGAAGCCATTGCTATACCTAAATTTTCTTCAAAAATTCGCTAAATTGTAGTCGTACCTTCATTAATTAATCCCCGTTTTCCCCGTTCCCCTGTTTTCTGTGGCTGGATTCTTGGATTATATTGCTTTTGGTTAATCATTTTGAATAATTCAGGTGTGCTTGTTTGTGTGGTTGTTCATTCGGCCCGTACAGTAATTTTATTTATTTATTTATTTATTTATTTAATACGGGCAAGCC
>JAEMON010000001.1:76856949-76867397 GCA_030264115.1 Lygus lineolaris | reverse complement strand
CGTTTTTTTCTTCACTTGTTTCATGTTTCTTCTCATAGCACTAGTGTGAGTGTGTGTAGGCAGCTTTTGCAGCGTCTTGATTTGATGCTCAGGCTTGAATATTCGTTCTTTCTTGTCATGGGTATGTTGAACGAGCGACTGCGTGGTGGTAGCGTTTTGCTTGATTTCTTGATGTATTGTAGCGTAGCGCTCATAGTTCCTGTTGTGTTTCGGTCTGTTCGAGATACCGTAGATCGAAGGCACGGTTTTTCGAGTAATCTCGGTAGAATGTGTTTTCCAGAAGAACCTTTCCCCATGTTCAGTTACTCTTCACAATAATTATGTTCGCTCGCCGATTCCCTCAGTTCCATTACAACCATTGTGTGTGCGGTTTTTTTTGTGTGACATGAAAACACCAAGAATAGTAAATAATGACACACGGCAGAATGACCCGTAGAAACACATTATTACTGAAAATAAGTCACATATTCAAAGTTTATCGCTATATATTATATTGTGTATTTAGTTCGGTAGACCTCTAATATTTGAGGCACCAGCGATGGCAATAAGAGAGGCTACCTATTTGCAATAGGTAGGGAACCGCGGCCGTTGATTACCTGGTTCAGATACCTCATTGAGAGAATCAGTATTGTTAGCCCTTGTTTGATATGGTCCCGGAGCGCTCAGTTCTCTCCAAAGATGGAAAGAGACAAAGGTGATAAACATGTTTAAACTAATAATTGGAATCTGGATCCCAAAGGACGCGTGAGACGGGAAACCAGATGGTAGGATGGAGTAGGGAGCAAAGAGGAATACGCACGGCAAATAGTTAACTGTTCCAGCCCCCAGCTCTACTCTACAGTATATCCATTCTGGTTCTACCCATTCATTCCCTGGCCGATCCCCCCATCTACCGATAGATCCTCCCCAGCCCGAGCTCACACTATATTCCTATATAAAGTTCCTTTAAACCTTCTGGGGCCCCAAAGCAATTTCGTCTTGCTCTGCGATCTAACCCTCTAAAAGTGTAGTTCAGCGTTTGTATCCAGCCACGTACACCTCTTAACGCGGCCCCCAACATCTCTATTCAACTGGCGAAAAACAGTTGTTATCACGAGTTATGCGGTCCAATATTATTGCAGCAGGTACCCGCAAATATTTGAGGTCTACAACTCTCTGAAGTTTATGGCATAAATCTATTTAACATACGAGCATTCATATCCATTACAATCCATTCTTTGCAGGGGTTGAGCTTCACATTTTTTTCGCTTACCCATACAGACCTCTCAAATAGTTATTTATGCAATTCATGGCCCTCAGAGTACTTTTTCGTTTGCTATTTTTACTTAATCAACTTGACCCAAGGGGTGGAAAGGACAGTCAAACCTGGTTACGAGAAAGTTGAAAGGGAACATGTTGTTATTTTTTATGTCGAGGTTTTCCTAAACCCAGGTTTTCTTATACTCATTTTTTTTCTCAAACAACTTTCTGATACGGAGGTTTTAGGTGAGAAAAAAAGTGTTAAATGTGTATGTGATTTAATAAATGTACAATCCCTTAACAAGTAAAAGGTGAACATGATGCCGGTTAGTTACTTAACTTGGAAAAAATCAGTGACTTTCTTGTGTATTCCAGTCTATGTTACGGTAGCAAGTCTTTCAATACTATACAGCGTATCAACTGCTTCGGGGTCACTCTGAGATCATTCAACAAAACGCATTTTGAGCGCCTTTCTTATAGACACAACTGCTTCCTCAGTCGCAGCAACTTATAAGTAAGCAAACAGTTGAGCACCTTTCTCCTATAGGGGTCACGTAACTTATTCTTTCTTGTACAGAGTTACATGCAGGTGAACGCGGCAAAAAACCTTTTCTTGTTAAAACATTTTTTATATCCAGGGGTTTGCTCCTCTAATGCAATGGCCAACATTTTCCCACGCACAGAGGTTCAATGCAACCAGGTTTGACTTAATAGCAATCGACCTATGAATAAAATGGGAATAAAGGGGGAAGTTTCAACTTGTTTCCAGCAACTCCCCAAACCTCTCCTAATGAAGAAAATCTTAGAATTCTCGCGACTTAGTGCACAACGTCCGATTTGAGCAAAAAACACTCACGCAAATCGGTCGAAAATTGTGGCCTGGGCGTGCGCCGACCTACACAAGGTTTCGTTGAGAATATGTTTCATATCCTCTCTGGACGACTGTTTAAAACACGCAACTTTTTTGCAATTGTGTTTCAAACTCTATTTCCAACGTATTTTTAGAATTCTGCTAACCCATAACTATAGTCCACGTCACAAAATTTAGGCGGGTTGCAATCGGTAACACTTGACAGCATACTGGTATAGTATGTACAGTGATCAAAGGCGTTTTCCCGCAGAACACCTAAAACCATACTTCAATTTAAAAAAAAAAAACAGTTTGAAATTAACGTTGTAGAAACCCATGTTCTTCCAATATTAAAAATGAATTTTGGAGGTTGAATTTCGTTAGAATTCAGTTTTACTATCGATTGGGTTTCAATGTGAAAAAATCATGGGTTGTTGGTAGCTTATTTTATGCTAAACTTATTCCTCAAACAGATTGAAGGTGGAAAGGTCAAATTACAATCAACTAATATCTACACCGAGTGCACATACATTGGATTTTTCACTATAGGAAATCAATAAACTTTGAAATTCATTCAAATAAAAATAACACACCTAGAGAGCTGCAATTGTTCTGCTGCACTCGATGAAGAATATGTCCCACGTTTGTTTCAAGATTTTTTTAATTTATTGGATTGTGTTTTCCGTGTTTATCACGCAAAAACTCACAACAACTGTCGAAAAATAGTGGTTTTGGGGACCAGACTGGCTAAACTCCATCAAGGACCCTCAATTAGGTGGTCATCGTGGTGACATTTCCTTTACGACCTGAACCCCAAAGTAAGGTCGTTACTTTCAGGAACGTACCATACATGCTGGCCGTGTCAGCTTTCCTTCAGCTGTACGGAGGCAGCAGCGCCAAAATCGAGTTACTCATTGCGATTTGCCCCTCCAACGAAGGCTCCCTGAGCCGCCATATTTCGTGACGCGGACTATAGGTAAAACTTGGTATAATCATCGAATTATTTTGTTGGAAGGTGAATGTGGGGCGAATCCTTCTCGTTAAGTGGAAGTAAGCATAATTTACTGTACCTACTCAAACCCTGTGTAGTATGACGACTTTTTGTGGTAGCGTCGGGCGAGGGTGTTTCTTATAGCTAGTAATAAAAAGAAGTTAATAAACAATATATACAAAAGGAGTGTAATCGGCGCAGTTAGGCCTCAAAAATATTTACAATTGAATTGAGACTTGAATTGACTAAAATTTACAAAACTACCCCTAACCACCAACTGTTGACTAACTATTTACAAAAATAAATTTGTAATACGACGGATGTCGCTGTTAAGAGTTCAGGCGAAAGGAGGGGCTTTGCCTGCTCAACTTTGGCCAGCAGTCTCCCAAGATTCTTCTTCACCTTCTAATGCCGCCGGAGAGAAATTTACCGACACAGGTTTAGCTCTTGCTCCCGTTTTTATAGAGAGTCAAGCACAATAAGCGGAACAGGAGGGCTAGGCCACTCGACTGTTGCCCGTCTGAGGGTGGAACCGTTGTCCCAAGGAGACCGGATGGAGCCGTTGTCTCAAGGCGACCGGATGGAACTGTTGTCTCAAGAGACCGGATGGAACTATTGTCTCGAGAGACCGGAAGGTGTCTTCTCACTAGGAGGTATAGCAGGAGTGGTTCAAAAGAGCCGCCTCCTGGAGAGAGTCACCCGGCTTGAGTTCACTGCAGGCCTTGGAAGGAGTCCATGAAGGGTTCTTGTGCCTGATGATGAGACGGTCGGGTTCACTAACACTGCGGACAGGCCTCAGTTTGCCGGTGGCGGTCGAGACAGTCCCTCAAACCGTCCCCAGACACAAGTTCTGTCCCCCAACAGGAGTATTTGTGCTCAAAAGAGAGCTAGTTACTGGGTAACCAGCTACTGCCTCAGTGGTCCTTTGGACAATAATTAGTCTGGGAGAGTTATGCCTCTCTACCTGACTTGGCTGTGGTAGCAACAAATACAAAACTTCTCCCCATCAAGGTTGGTTCGTCTGGCCGTGGAGGTCCTTTCTTGAAGTGGGTTCAGCAATCCTGCACGAGAAATTCTCCCTGCTCTACACAAGGCTTACAACAATTCCTGTCTGGTAGGAAGGTTAGAAATAACCCATACCACTCAGGGAGGATAGTTGATAACCTCGATCACTGGGGGGGGGGGGGGGGGGGGGTACAATACCTCTACCACTCAGGGAGGAGAGCAGATAACCTCAACCACTGGGGGAGGGTGAAGATAGCCTCGACCTTCTCGGGGAGGGCAGGAACTAACCTCTACCGCTAGGGGAGGGTTCGAAACCTCTACCACTAGGGGAGAAACAGCAACTAACCTCAACCAAGAAGGGAGGATGAAGATAACCTCGACCACTGGGGGAGGGCAGCAGCTAACCTCGACCAAGAAGGGAGGATGAAGATAACCTCTACCATTGTGGAGGGAGCAAATAACCACAACCGTGAAGGGAGGGAGTGCTAACCTCTACTGAGCAGGAGATTGTTTGAAGATCCTTGTTATCCCAAGGCGTAGGACTTCTCCAGTTCGGAGGTGGTCGAATGACGCTTTTGGCTGTTGGCAGCTGCCTTATATACAGCCGGTTTCCTTGATTTCAGAGGGTAGGGGCAACCCCCCCCCCCCTGGGCGTGGCCGCCCCCACCGCCGATGGTGCTGTTCGTGGTGGCAGAAGTTGGCAAGTTCTGCTCCTTCCTCTGAAGGTGGCGTTCCTGAAGACCAATTCGAGCCTTCTTCCCCTACCTATGGTTTGAGGGTAGGGGAATCTCTTTTGGGCGTGGACGTCCCCACCACCGATGGTGCTGTTCGTAGCGGCCGAATCGGGCAAGTCTTTCCCCCCTCTTCCGACGGTGGCGCTCCTGTTGAAGGGGTCTCATTTCACACACAATTCATTCCCCTTCGCTTGATTTTCTGCGGTGCGCTCTGAAGGAATTTCTGAAAATGCTAAGTTTTCCATGTCTCACACCAGGGGTTGTAAAAAAAAGAGTTATCCCCTGGGTTGAGACTGGACTAATGAATTTACCATAATTTCGAATTTAAGAATTTTAGAAATGTAACAATCAGTAAAAGGGGGGAGGAAGGCTGTCATATCACACCTGTGACAAAAAATTTAAAGTTTGCGCTTGCGCAGTAGCTATTACTGATCCAGCCGTGATGAAATTCATAGGTCTTGAGTCAGCCCCCAACTACCCTCCAAGTTTGAGTGAAATCGATCCATTAGGAACTGAGATATCCTAGTTTCAGGAAATTCATGTTTGCGCATGCGTACTCGCCACTAGTGGTCCGATGGATATGAAATCAACAGGGGACTGTTTAGGGGCTACCACGTTCAATCTCTGAAAATTTAACCGAAATGAGTCGAGTTGTTCCGGAATTATGGCTATGAAACACAATTCAAAATTGCGCATGCGCAGTAGGTATTGCTGATACAATCGTGTCAAAATTCGAAGGTAAATGTTCACCTCCAACTACCCTCCGAATTTCAGCCAAATCGGGTAATCAGGAACTGAGAAATCATAGTTTCAGGATACTTACTTTAGCGCATGCACACACGCTACTAATGGTCCGATGGCTATGCAATTATTAGGGAACTGTATACGGGCTACCTCGGACAATTTCTGAAAATGTCACCAAAATTGGTTCAATAGTTCTGGAGCTATGCCTATGACAACAAATTTCAAGTTTGCGCTTGCGCAGTAGCTATTACCGGTCCAATCGTGACGAAATTCATAGATGATTGTCTTGGGGTCAGCCTCTAACTACCCTCAAAATTTGAGCAAAATAGGTCAATTAGGAACTGGGATACAGGGGTTTCTGGAAATTCAAGTCCAAAATTGTCCGATGGCGATGAAATTCAGAGGGGACCGTCACGGGGCTAACCCGCAAAATCCCAAATTTCATCAAATTTGGATCATAACTTCATTTAGTTTTGCCTGGGACAAGGAAATTACCACAGACCGACAGACATACTTGGATCCAACATTGCTCAGAAAACTCTGAAACTTAAAAAGCAAGTGGATATTTTGATTTTGGAGGACTACTTTTGTTTGTCATTTCTTGCACGAATAAATAGCTTCCTACCTTCGGTAGTGAGGAAGCAAAATAAGAAGTTCTAATATATGAAAATTCATAATTGAGAGGGGCGATATCACGTGAGTATGTTTCTTCGATAATTATCGCTCGGAAAATGTGTTAGTGCCTTTTAGTAGACACGATATTAGAGTTGTCGATGAAGTATCTTTTCATGTGTCGTGCTCTCACCTTCGGCCAGGCAATCAACCTAATGGGGAGTCTCACCAGTTGAAATGACGTACCGACAATGTGAACCAGCATGGGGATCGGTCAATGGAGGGTTTTGAACCACCCTTGTGTGGACCCATGGCGAATTCTCCTTTGTAATGAATAGCTGGGTCAATCTACCCATAGTTCATTCGCTAACTCGCCCATCACGTATATAAATACTTCTCGTTGATATTCGCAGCACAGTAGTAGATCTGATTGAAATGAATTGAGATGAGATAAAAGATTATTCTTGTAAATTCGTACAGTCAGAAAGGATCAAACGTCAAATAAAACGACAAATTGGAGTTGGAGCTATAGAATAGATTGTTATTAAGCAAGAGTTGTGATTTGTCCATATTAGACCTAAACTACCTCTCGATGATTGCTCATGTTGCATGACTGGAACTATTGGTATTTTGCATTATTTCATGCTACATGACTTTAAATACCACCAAAAGTGTGCGCGTAATTCTAAAAATCGTGTTTTGTGAATCCATCCAACTGGAAAGAATGACACATGATTTCGGGGTATTAATGCACACAATAAGTAACAAAGTCCTTTTTTCCGAACCACGATATCTCAAAAATCTACTAGATTTTGACAGAGCAGGAATCCGCCAGTTTGAAGTAGGATGATATTGAATAGGAAAAGGCCATCACCTCGTGATTGCTCTAAAGTCATTTTCGATTGGTATCTTTTGTTTTTGCAAGTTTGTTGTATTCACAAAACACGACTGTCATTGCAATTTGTCTACATTTCGCAGGTATTTCTACACTCAAAAAATCCTAGTGGTGGGTCTCTTTTTAGATGGAAATTCTGCGTCGAGTGCGAACCTGAAATAGATACGTCTGCCAAGTTGAGTGGGCAGTATACTACCTCACTTTTATAACATGAACGTAGAGAATCAGTTAGTGGACATTTCCTCGAGATTGGTAGAATCGGTGATGAAATTCATAAGCAATCGTCTTGGAGTCAGCCGAATCCGAGAGAAATTAGTCATCTAACAACTGAGAAACCGTAGTGTCAGGAAATTCACGTTTGCGCATGCGTACACACAACTACTGCTTCAACGGTGATGAAATTATTAGAGGACCGTCTGGGGCCTAACCCGCATAATCCCTGACAATTTCGTGAACATTGGAAAATTATTACATAGTTTTGCCTGGGGCGAGGAACTGACAATAGACAGACAGACAGGCCGATCAGAGAACCAAAGTTGTTCAAAAAGCTCTGAAACGTGAAAAACAATGGGAAATTTTGATTTTTGGGCCCACAAAATTTTTAGTTCTTGCACGAATACATCCTACCTTGGGTAGTGAGGAAGCAAATTGGGGGCTCTTCTATGAATGAACAAATTAGGGCATGTGTCGTTTGAAACCTGAGAAAAAAATGTCGAATTTGTATTCTACGCCAGAAATAAAGATTTAAGGGAATATTGAAATTACAATTCAGCGTATTTCCTCTAACATTCGCCTACTAACGGAGAAAAACTGCTGATCCAATAAATCGAGGAAACCCTGTATAAAGATTAGCTTGAATGAATACCATAGGAATCCCTCGAATCATCTGGAGAAAGGTCATAACTACTTCGTACCAGATAGACTATCATCTGTATGCTGTAACTATCTCCATAGCTGTTGAGCTCGTAAACTACGATTTGGAGACTACCGAGGGGAAAAGCCGATCAAGACCTGAAGAGTGTTCGGTACCAATCGCAATAACATAAGTACATGCAATACAGTACAAAGTATCACCGAGTTTTCTATTCCTCTGAAGATCAGGCAGGAACTACGCACATTCAGGAGGATCAAAAGTTGAAATCACGTTTTATATTCCACTATCAGGTTCCTCACATACCTGAACGGTAATGGGTAGTTCGTTATGGGAAAAAACTGTTCGAATCAGCAAAAATCAGTGGGCTTCGAGAAACTCTGCACTTACTATTCCGGTATATAGATGGGGGAAACGGCTAAACTTTTGCGATTCAATTTCGACTGGGACAGAATGGGATACGTGAAAAACCCTTGAAGGCCACAGCCGATTTCAGAGAATGGAGTCGTTCGATGGCAACATCCAGATACTGTGAGCGTAACATGCTCTGTGCATGAGGAACGTATCAAACGTATGACGTTTCCAAAACTACCTATTGGTATACCTACCTCGAATTCATTCAATATAATGGTATGTTTTCGAATATACTAAGATTTTCTCGATAAAATGCTATCCGGCTGGTCGTTGTACGACTAACCGTTTGCTCTCCGTGGGTGCTTATTAGGTAGGGCTTATTGAGAAGGGGTTGAACGAGAAAAAAAGTTCCATTCATGCAGCATTTTACTTGATTCTTATAGGAAATTTTGCGCTGATTCCGAATATACCACATGTCCCTATGTTCAAGATGGTAATTTATATTAAAACTTCAAAAAACACGTTTTTTACCCTTCTTTTTCAAAATTTGACCACTTGGAGTACCTACTCCAAAAGTTCTGGCCAATGAACTCATCTTTTTCGTTATTTTTTATGTATATATACCAACAGAAAAAGGTTAAACTTCAGGAATCGTGATTACGACTTCGATACCATCGTACATTAAAAAAAAAAAATATAGGTATTTATATGAGAGAAGAGGCTTCCCGACTTCACACCCTTTCATATGAAATAATGGGAAGCTCGGGAAGGCAACCGATGCCAAAATGACAAGAAAGACAGGCTGAAGGAATTTTCAAAATCCGGGGAAATCCGGAAGGAATAAAAGGTAGGAAAAACTGACCTCGTGTGACGTCGACGTCGAGTTTACCTGGGGCCCCAGATGATGAGATCCTCGCTGCACCGTATCTTCTTGTAGACGGTGAATCGCGCGAAAACAACCGCAGATTCCGGGAAACACCAACCGGGGCATTATTGGGAAAAGGCGAAAAACTTAGGTTTTAATTAGAGTGGTCACGCTGCGGGTGATGCCGGGAGCAGAGAGGTAACGAGGAGTGAGGATGGTGGGGAAGTAGGTAGTGTGGGTTGCGGTGGGGAGAGCGGGGAAGACAACCCCCTCTCACCTGTGCCTCAGCCCTTCCAGCATCTAGGTATTTCTCTCATTTACCCCAAACATATACCTACGGAAATAGGTTTAACTTCAGGAATCGTTTCAAAGTGGTGTGAAACGGATTTCCATGGAGAAAATGTTGCATTACTAAAATTATGTAATAAAAGTTATTATATTAACTAACTAAGTTGGTAAGTTATGTATTATGTAGTTATGTTTTTATGTTAAAATGTTGCATTAGTAAAATTTTGCAGCCATTGAGATCGGTGAATTTCCTTCGAAAATTCGCTAAAAGTTCCAGTCAAGCAGCGTGAGTTTGTGAACGAATTTTCAAAGAACAATTTCACGAATTTGGTGGGTGTTTCTTACAGAAAATTTCACGCTGATTCCGAATATATATACCATTATGTTCCTATTTCTATATGTTTCAGATGGTAATTCACACCATAAATATAAAAAATCACGTTTTTCGACTCCCAATTTTCAAAATTGGCCCGCAAAGAGTACCTACTCCAAAAATGCTGGTCAACGAACTCTTCCTTCCTTTTGTTATTATTGACATTTTGATTTTTTTTTTCTTCGGATTTTCCAGATCGATCAGATACAATACACTCTTACATACCTACATGGAAAAAGTGTTAAAATTCAGGAATCAGAATGGATCCGAAACAAATCGTCGGAATCGTCGTTCGTTTCAGAATGGATTGAAACAAATTCCCTTGTAAGACATAATTCTTAAACATTTGTATAACTAAAATTTTGAAGCCATTGCATTAGCTGATTTTTCTTCAAACATTTGCTAACATGATCATGAACGGCAAAAATAAATGTGTTTTATGGTTCAGGAAATTACACCAAATCAAACATCGGCTAATTTTAGGTGATCGTATTTCAATTTGCATCTTGTCGAGTATTAAACTCCTCCGGAACTCATATTTACCTATATTGGAGGTCAGTATGGACGACACGAAATTGTAGTTTCAGCGAATTTTCGAAGAAAGTGAAGCTATTTCAATGGCTTCAA
>JAEMON010000001.1:76789393-76815991 GCA_030264115.1 Lygus lineolaris | reverse complement strand
CCAATGTCATCGGGTGTAGCCGAGAGATGCCACCCTCATTTGTATCGGTACTCTCCACTAGTATAACAAACGTTCCTGTATCGTCATATCGGAACCTAATAATGTCATGTGCAATGGTACTAACTTTTTTAAATTCGTTCTTCTTTTGAATAACGTCATCTTTTGGTTTGTCCTTTTGCGTTTCGTTATCTTTCCCTGGATTATCAACTTGATTTATATCTTGCTCCATTGCTGTAATATCAGGTGGAACATTATTTAGCAAGCCATTTCCACTCATCCTGGTTGAGGGACTATGGACCTTTTGATCGAAACCGCTTCTAGTTCAGACTGTCTCTATACCTACAGTGACAAGATTAGACTGACTCACCGGTAAAGAGCGATAAGAACGAGAGGATAAAGAGGCCGGAGACCCGTTCACACCGAATGCTCGAGCAATACTGAGAAAACATTCCACTTGAACTTGTGAAAAAGTTGTACACATCTGGTCCAAATAAATATATTATTGTGAGATAATTATCAAAAAATAGTGTAATATTGTTTTTAAATGAGAAAACATGGTTTTTCATAGGTAGGTAGCTACATGGTTACTTAAAAATGATTACTTTTGAGCTTCCTTGTCTATAAACTGCATGGAACTATAGCTAACATGAGTGGTTCGACATGGATTTCTCTTGAAGTTTCCTGAAGTTATCAAGGTTACCAGAATAATCGATTCTCTCATGATAACCTTACCAGAAAAAACTTTTTTGAACGCTCCAGCTGGTAACCTCAGGGTTACGTATTTATCAAGGTTGACCACAGGGTCACGTAACTATCAAGGTTACTGAGTTTTTTTGAACCGGCCCTTAATGAATTAATTATTACCTAATTAATAGAATGTACTAAACAAATTTTCATTATCGAGATTGGATAGAGTAGGTATCAATTTTACCGGAAAATGATAATGATACATGAGTACTGCATGAGTCTCTTGTGCCCCAATATAGAGCTAAAACTAATAAATAGTCACCTTGAAAGCTCTTCCATTTCATTCCTCACCTTCCCTTTCCATTCATAATTTAAACCCATGGTACTAAGCATGAACGTGAAACCTTACGAATTGATTGGAAGGTATACCTAAGGCTTCGTGTCGAGGTCAGATCATTATCCGTTCTAACGCTGAGGTCATCTGACAGAGGGTCGGTAGTAAGAAGGGGACGATTATTATTGGCCGCTTAAAGGTCTTGGGAGAAGGTCCTGGAGGCGCACGATGTGATCCGGACCCGAACGGTTATGGTGAAGGGGAGGGGGGGTTAGACGGTTCTGTAGGGACCGATGCCAAGTGATTCGGATGGGACTTATTTGACATTGATATGGTCGAATGAGAAAGGAACACCCTCCCAGGATCGTTGGGCGGCGAGGGAGTCTGAAAGGTATATAGAGGGACGGTTTCTTGTTTATTATGTATCACGACTTGTTCGGGAAATCGTTGGCCTCTAGCTGTGTTAGCCGCCTACATTATGGAAGACGGAGTGAATTTTATCGATATCCCCCACGGGGACGTTTTCAAGTTGGGAAGCCGGGAAATGGGGTACCGACTCGATTCTTTCAGCCTATCAATGTAGAAATCCACATTGTTTTATGGTCTTCTTCTTCTTCCATAATCACACATTCTGATATCGATACATTATGTTTTGCCCAACGGGTTCAATATGTCCGTTATGGGTTACCTGATGGGTATATACGATGTATGATCGATTTTGAGTTATTTTCATTCATAAATTATTATTCATCATAAATCATTATTCAATTAAATTTACCATTATCCATGTACTAACTCTTGACATATCCCCCCTCCCACCAATTATTGGTCACCAAGTACCACCTAATGGACACATATCGGGGGGGTCTTGGTGTCAATCATACAGAGGTTGTTTGCATTACAGTCATTACAAAGTGTTCATCTGCCTACTGTTATTTACTTGAGATTTTGAATGTTTTTATAATACAAAACTTCAATCAACTACCCTTCTTTTTGACTTATTTCAAAATGATGAAGGCTCCTTTTTGGTGTGTTATGGGACGACTTTTTGTAGAGTCGCTTATGTGGATAAACATGGCGAAAACAAAAAAAGTCACTTACATAATTTCAATTGCTTGGAAAACAATAATGATCAGTCTTGGAGAAATGATCAAGTATGGGAAAAACCTGCTTCTTTTTCCGCTTCACGAGAGTACACCTAATACTCATCACCTATCTATGTCCTAAGGCTACTGTACATTTTCTTGTCAAACTAAAAAACTGGAACTTTGAGAAACCAAGATTGAGCCTGCCGTAGGGGACTTTGTAAATGCAAGGGAACTGCTGCAGTGTAGGGAACTTCGTCACACCAAGGTGGAGTTGAAACCTTATCATACCAGTGTTGATGCTGCAGTTGGGACCTAGTCAGATCAACGTCAAGTCTGCTATTGGAATTTTCTTAAAGATCTTGAGTTGCTATCGATACCCTCTTAAATCAAGGCAAATTCTGTAGTTGGAACCTAGTCGAAACAAAGGCTAGTCTGCATTTAGAGTGATTCTTGACAAACCAGGTCAAGTCCGCAGATGTATCCTTGTCCATCCAAGGTCGAGCAAATTTTAGAGGGACATGGAGATCTCAAATATGAATTTCGAAACGTGTTGTATGGCAGTAATTATTAAGAATCATCCTTAATCTCTATTAGTAGGTACCTCTTCGAACACTACTCGTCTTTCTCCTTTAGAAGGGGGTGAATTTTTCTTCACTATACCTACCCACTCTCTTTAGATGCGGCATCACCAACATCTTTCATAAATTGCTTTGCCAATGAAGATTCATTACATTTCCATATTTTAATCGAAGGAATTCGTTGTCATCATCAGGAGAAAATAAACGTTTCACCAGCTATCGGACACCCTCCTAATTAGTGAAGATAATCAATTTTTGATTCCAGTTATTGGACACCGCTATTATATCAAATGAAAAACGTTAAAGCAACAAAATCTGGACACCACTCGCTAAGAAAATTACTCATCTATCAAGAAGAAACATTCAATTCGACGAAGAAGTGAGAAAAAACCAATATTCCTTACCGATTTCAAAAGAAACGCGACCAATAGAGAATTCTTATCAAAGTTTTAAATCGTACTGTGAATTTTCGAAGCATTTAATATTCCCACTGCACATCTAAGGAAGTCCTTCTAGATATACTTAAAATAATTTTGCCGCGAAATGTCCATCCGAACTTCGAATACTTAATCCAAGAAATAAGACAAAGTGTCCAATAAATAATTGATGCCCGTCCAATAATAAATTGTTGCCTTCGTCCTAAGTGGCGACGGGAGGTGCCATTTTCTCGTAAAGACCATTTCGTGTGATTACTTGACAGCACGGTCAGTCGAGAACAGTCTGACGACCCTTGTTATCCTCATAAGACCGTCCACTTGGACAACTCCATTTCCTATCCTTTCAAATGGCCCTTAATATAGCCTGACTCTCAGGAAACCCGGAATCAGATAGGAAAACCTCACGATGTATCAATGAATAATGGGGGAAGGAGGCTGAGTATCATAATGATTAGCGGATCATTAGGAGAGCAGAACCCGTGCGTGACATTCTCGTCTTTACTCTCTCGCTTTACAGAGCCCTTCACGACTCACTTATAGTTTGTAACTTCACAGCGTCAGCGTCACTCATAAACTTAGTGATAATAATCAGATGAGTCTTGAATGGTACCTACTAATACGTATTTTCTTGGTAAATGACGAAAGAGTACCTAATATGCAGACCTAATATCGTTCCAAAGAGCCTATATTTTTCCCGATATTCCGATATGGGCCCCAATAAACGACAAAGAGGAAAGTATAAATACAAGTTAGAGTTTGGGTTTATTTATTTAATGCTAATTTTTCAAGCATTCACGCAATACTTATAAATCGGACCCCGGTTCAGATCTACTTAAGCCCTACCGGCTGAAATTAAAAATCATGGAACATACTTTTCAAATAGTAAATTACAGCTTCATAGAGATAATAACCCCATTATTATCTTCAGTAGCCGCTCAGCTGTTTTGGGCCAAATGCATCATCAAGTAAAAGTCCCGAAGAGGCCACATACTACATTATAGCTCCACAGAGTGACTAGCTTGGAAATTAGCTTTAGAAGCCGCACCGATTATTCGCGCCCTATGCGTCATCAAGTACAAGTCCTGAGGAGGCTACATAGGCCAAATTGTAGCTTCATAGAGTAAATAGCACAGAAATTAGTTTATGAGCCGCTCAGATGATTCGGGCCCTATGCATTGTCAAGTAAAAGTCCTGAAGAGGCCACATACTACATTATAGCTTCATAGACTGTATGGTGCAATCAACATATCACCATATATTATTAATCATTATGAATAAACAAGTTGGGTACGCTTCACCAGAGACCAAATAGACTCCTCCCTAAGGCGGCCTGGAGTGGGTAGACTCCCACCTAGAGACAGGAGACCTCCCCACTCAGGGACCCTCTATATAACGGCCGGTCCTGGCTCCTCAGGCCATTCTCTCCAGAAACAATATGAAGCTCTCAAAAGCCACTGGTCAAGTCAATTCCTACGCTCTTATCAACCTCAACTCGAGTTCTCAATTATCATCCCTTCATCCACATTTGAACATCTTCTATTCAGGTTTCACAAAATCATTCAATCTTGAATTCCTTCACACGCGTCGCGAATTGTCTGTGAGAAAAGGAGACGTCTTCGCGTCTGTCTCGTTGATCAAACCAAAATTATAATATAAATTGAACTGGAGACGCCTCGGCTGTCCCTATCAATTTATAATAGGAATGTCGTTTTAAACCTAGAAAGGAGACGTCTAGTGTCTGTCTCTATCTAATTGAAAGGACCAAATCAATTTATAATAGTGTGAGCCACCAGAGGCTCACTGAAGTCTGTCCCTAGGGGCGGATACCATCTAACCACCCGCAGCGCCCCTGGTGAGGAAGTCTGTCTTACACAATCCACAAGACAGGCTCCATGGGAATCCAATGCCATCTCGGATCCCCCTCAACGCCCTGCAACGTCATTAGCTCCAGCCACCCTCAAGAGTAGAGTGGGGGACCCCCACTCCAGCCTTTGGGAGAGGGGGAGGTGGCCGGCTGCCTTTGGGGAAGGCAGCCAGTATATTCTCAGCTCTTGTCCGGTTCAGTAGTGGTCCCTTCGCGACATAAGGCCCAAGTGTTAAGGCGGTCAGAAGTGGTAGTTGTGTGCCGGACACGAACGTTGTGCTTGCTCCCCAGTACCGGGCACGAACTCAGTGCGTACCCAAGTTCCTGCGCAGCCTTCGTCAGACGCGGATGTCCCCACGCTATCGCGACGCTCTTCCGCGACCCCCTACTGTACGCGAAGTCTTTCCACGACCCCCGCAGTGTTAGTTGACGACCCCAGACACGAAGGTCGTGCGTGCTCCGGTTTCCAGCGCTCTGTGGACTATCTTCACCCCTATTCAACCAGTTCGCGTCCTCTGTATTACAAGGAACGTTACACCCCGTATACCCTCCCCAGTGGATCCGCAGTTCAGATACCAAGACACTCGAACTCGCGACACCATCTGACACCCCTCAACATCCTGCCTCACGCTGCGAGAACTCCCTTCGGTCTTCGGACACGTGAGTTCAATAAAGACACTTTCATTGGCCAATGACTAGGTAGGTCTTTATACTTCAGGCACTTGAATTGTTCACTGTTGTTTTCAACTTTAGTTATTCTCAGGTGAACACGTGTCATAGACACGCCCGGTTAACTAGTGAACTTCCCTTTGTGGCGCCACAGGCGATTAGGGTGTTCATCGACGTGACCTTCAGTCACGTTCTCACTTCTTACTTTACTATTCTGGCGCTCTGGCGTACACTTGTACGCCGTACTTGGCGTAGTACACTTGTAGTAACCTTCAGGCACGATACTAACATCTATCCTCAACATACTCCGTGGCGCCCCAGGCGGTGAGTTGTTAGGAGTGTCCTTCTGACACACATTCGGTGCTAAAGCACCAGTCGTTTTCTTATACACCATACTGTATAGGAATCCTCGCCTACGGGCACATCCCTTACTGACCCCTTCGGGGCTTTTGTATTTTCCTATTCCTAGACTGCTAAGTACATAACTTGTGTGTGAACTAATTTCATGTTGAGAGAGTTTAATAGAAGTATCTGTTGTTTATGTGTGTTTCTTTTCATTTCACCCTGAAACCCTCGATCAAGTACTGACAAGGTGAGTCTTTGCTTTACTGAACTACCTATTTCAATAGGACACGCTACCAATAGGATTGAGTCAGCCTCTTCAAGGCAGGTATCAGTTTATTATTGTCCTTCAGACATCTTTTCGAGCCTCCGTTGTAGCTCCCCTTTCAGAGGCATGAGCTACCTGAACCCCAAGTCCCCGCTTACAATAGGAACATCCTTCTCAAGCTAGAAAGGAGCCGTCTAGTGTCTGTCTCTATCTAATTGAAAGGACCAAATCGTACCTTAACTTCACTCTCCAACAATACGACCTGAATGGGAGATACTTCATTATCCAAATAATTGGAGTCAGTAAAGACTGAATAGCTTGGAAATTGACTTTAAGAACCGCTCAGCTGATACTGTCAAGCACATGGTATCTACTATTTACTAGTACCTACTACTTCGGATTTAGGTACTGATGTCCTTGCTAGTTATTATGGCTTGAGAATTATTCTAATATCCCAGGAACTGTTTTGACGCTACTTTGGGGTCGCATTTTCGTTCCTCGATACCGTAACGTTTTCTGGCAGTTAGCTCGTGGCTAAAGCATGTCCCATGCTGATGCATATGAAATAACTTCCTTCAATCTCGTTGAAAAATTCGTGAAAATTTACCCAGGCGTTTACAAAAAAAGAAGTATTTTTCGGGAGTTTTGTGGGTTATTTATTTACTTAGCTGATCCGATAGGCAGGACAATCACGCGATATCCACACTATAGGCTTGACTATAATAGAACTGTGGATATCGCGTGGTTGTTCAGCCTACCACAAAACCACAAATAAACCACTGCTCCTTGGAACTATGGGGGCACCCCAAATAACATCAATTCCATCATCCTATCGTAAATTTTTTTGTTTGGATTTCGGAAGAAAATAGCAAACTCTTGATTTTTTAAATGGTGAGCGGCTTTAGGGCAACTTTGTCCTCTTCTTCAAGCCAGGCATTTATTTAGAGCCTGAAAAATGAAACACTACTGAAACACACGAAAATCGAGAGTCTGCTTCTTTCTCAAAAAATCCTTAAAACACGGGTACAGCAGGAGATCATATATAAAATAATTATTTTCTGTGTTTTTTTATCTTGAAACTGAGGGAAGATGTTCTACCGAAACATAGAATTGACACACCTATTCATTATAGGTAGTTGTGTTTTTTAGTTGTGCCCCAACGTTCATAACTCACGAACACTTCGTCCAAAATAGCTCGAATTCTGATCGTAGTCCCCTGCAAGGTCCGAGGTGGTTTCATATTATTGAAGTTCGTCAAACATTGGACGATATTCACTCACGTAAACGTGAAACCATAACTTACGTTCCATGCGTAAAAATGTATCAAATTAATGTTCATGGTAGTTCAGGGTTAAATTTCTATATAGGTACCTAGTCTCATTTGCATTTCGTCATATTCGAAAAATATCAATGGCGTTTAAAACTCAAATTCGCTTGAATTTAAATGCCTGGTAGGTTGTTTAGTAAGTTTATTATTGGACACCTCGGCCGAGCCACGCAATCCATGCCTTAATCGTCAACATCCCATCAATATTAATCAGTCGCGACATCTTGTTAAAGTCTCAACTCGTCACTTAGTTTATGGGTTGAATCAAAACACCTTCCGGATTATTCACATTTGATTTCCCACTGAGCAAACGCTTTTTACCCAAAATTTTGGGCGATATTAGTGTCGTATTATATTTATTTTGCGTGAAGTATCCTGATGATACCCAAAGTTTGGATGTGCCAACCCTCGCCCTGTGCCACTTTCCGTACGGTGACAATTGTCCCAAATTATGAGGCTAACAAGTATTCAAATCATCAATAATTTCAAATACGTTTGTACATTTTTGTTGGTTAATCGTTGGTTTTTTGGTATCGTGTAGTAATACGAAATGGTCTTGAGGGTAGAAGAATCAAATGTGGCCTCTTCAGATAGGTATCGTTCCGCATGTATTTCTGCCTCATCAGGAACTTTAGAAGGTTAGTTAGTATGGTCCTTAGTATTGAAACAATTACAATTGTGTACAAATTTGGTGCTGCCAGCGGCGGAGAATAATTATGCATAGTGGTGAACTATCTTCCATTAATCGTATTTCTTGTTGAAATTAATTGATTTTTCGTATTCCGTAACTGCTGTCGAGTTATAATAGTTTCGATGCATGAGTTACCTTTAACAGTAGTTGAATAGAAGTATAGTGGTGGTCATTTTTGTTGTAACAAATTCCGAAAAATTTAAAAATTTCTACATAAAGAGAATGAAGGTACATCATGTATCGAAGGTATTCTGCCCCCTTCCAGTTATGGAATACGAAAAAGCAATTAATGTTCACTAAAAATACGAGTACGTTTAATGGGAGGTAGTGCACCACTATGAATATTATTCTCCACCGCTGGAAGTACCAATTTTGTACACATTAATAAATCAATATTGTTTTATTGTATTGTCAAATAAATATTGTTACTATTTAATCTTTACGAGTGTAAAAAATGCTGAGTTTTTATTCCTCGTGTGTGTGATCGATCAAGATGTTTCGCTTCTGAGAGGTAAACATGTGCTACAGGTCAAGATTTGTACCTTTTTGGTTCCGTATTCGTTTGGACTCGGAACAGACAGTAACAGATAACCGATAACATCCACAGCTATCACCAGAAATTTGGAGCGGGCTACAGGCTTCATTTGTTCGCAAATGATTCTCATTCCTTTAGGATCAATAAACGTGTAATAGGTACTTACTCCGTGAATATATATTATCTCCGATTTAGTTATTTATTACTTCAACTGAATCCTTCATCATTATTTCGTGGTATAATCAGAGGTAAGTCCTGGAGAGTGGACGTTATTTCCTTCGAGTTTCCTGGAGCAACATTCTCTACATTCCGTTGGAATCCTCAGATTGAGCCACCATTTCAATAATTAGCCTATTTCATTCATAATGAAATCGACAGTTCCTCTTGATAAACCAACTCTGCCTTTTAGCCTGGAGAGGGGGAAGGTGAGAGGAGCAAAAGTTAAAGGTCCACGAACGACAGACTGTGACGATGCAGGCCCGACCTTTAAGCGGCATTGACCTTCACATCCGCGTACCCCTTTAATAGTAATTAGAGAATTACTCGTCCCACCCGTTTCATTGCAGTGACATTAGAGAGATCTCCGCCAGCAGGACGGCATATACATGCGTCAGAATTCAAGCTGCCGGCGGTTCGTCAACGAAATGCGAAGACTGAGATCAAAAGAATCAATTAGGCTTGGGTTTCCAACTTCCTAAACCGGTATCAGTTATGAACGAGCGTTATCTGTGGGTCTGATGTTGGCGGATTTTTCCCCACAAATTTTTTTTTGTTGATAACTAATAGGAATAATCAAATTGTTTGGGCGCGATATCGAATTTTTTCTTGGTTCCTGACAACTACTACATACGTTGTTCTTGTCACGTCAATCCATGAACATGTTCCTCCACTCAACAGCTTCGTTTACTGCCGACATGGCTTTCTGTTCGTATCCTGGCAGGACGAACGCTGATAAGGTAGCTCCTACGGAGTCACGAATCATAAACACCTATTATCCATCACCATGCAACGATGACGCCACCAAAATATCCGAAATAATAATTAAAATTAAAATTACCTTCTCACGTCTCGCGCTAAAGCATGTTGTTACCATCTCATGCATTTCACTCTCGACTTTCACAATAAAAACCGTCTACCAGGTTAGGTAGGCAGTTTAACTTTCTAACTTTTGTTACATTCATGTACATTGTTGTCACAACGTAAGGTACTGGCTCCAACTACCCTCCGAATTTGAGCGAAATCGGTTCATTAGGAACTGACAAACAGGTTATTCAGGAAATCCACGTTTGTCGATGCGCACACCCTACTATTGTTCCGACGGCGATGAAATGATGAAATTCATAGGACACTGTCCAGGGTATGACCCTCGTAATTCCTGAAAAATTCACCGAAATGGGTCGAGTTGTTCCGGAGTGGCTGTGACAACGAATGTCAAGTTTGAGCGAAATCGTAACACTAGGAGCGCATGAGTACATGCAACTAGTTGTCCGATGGCGATGAAAATTATATGAGACCAACATTCTTTTTCATTTTTGGCACGAATACATAGCTTCCCGCCTTCTGTAGGGAGGAACAAAATGAAGAAAATAGCCGAGTAACGCGCATTGGACGTCCTGGGATACTTTGACTATTAGGTAGGAGAGCTTACTTCGAGGGACGTACCTGAATGATATGGCCAAAACCAAAACCTCCCATGAAATCGCCTCCCATCGATAAAAGGAAAGATAACTTGATTGGATGAGAGAATAGAAGAGTGAAATTGAACGCGAGGGCAGCAATTAGCGTGAGTGGAGTTGGGGAATCGGAGAGAATGAATGAATGGCAGTGAATAAATTATACACTTTCGGATAGACATTTGGAAATTATTGAAGCACTCAATGGCTTCGAATGAATAAATTATATGTAAAACGGATTGACTCAGCCTTCGTTTCATCATTTTATGAACTTCTAACATTCTCTTTCCCTTGGGTGATGTTAAGCTTATCATCCTTGCAGTTTAATAACTCAACAGGATTTTCAAAAGTCAATATCCCATTGTTCGTAACTTGGTCATATTTCAGTTGTCATTCTGCTGCAATCGCGGTGGGCGGGGGTCTATAATTGACCTGTGATTATCATCGTGCCGGATTCTCAAATTACTATGAACAGTTACCCGAATCGAAAACTTTGATTTTCAAACCTTGGAACTCTTTTTAGGGATTTCCATCGTTTTGTCATTTACACCTCTACCGGGCCCCTTCCAGCGAAAAACGGTTGTTCACGTATCGTACCTTACCTTCGATCGGAAGTGGGCGAAAACGGGTTGTAAAGAATGAAAAACGCGTACTTCATCAGCCATCGCCCACCTCACTGCTCTCCTAAGCAAGACCGCCGAATCTAATGGTTTTCGCAAATCCCTGAAAATTTCGCAGGGGCTAACCCGCGCAATCCCTGAAAATTTCATCAAATTCGGAAGATAACTTCATATAGTTTTGCGTGGGACGAGGATTGACCACAGGCCGACAGACAGACAGACAGACGGAGAAACAGACAGACAAACACGGAACCAAAATTGTTCAGGAAGCTCTGAATCGTATGAAGCAAGTGGAAATTTTGATTTTGGAGGACACCATTTTTTTTAAATTTCTTGCACGAATAATTCGTGCAAGAAAGGAAGCTTCCTACCTACGGTAGAGAGAGAGCAACATATTTCTAGCATTCCCTACAGAAATGACGCAGTTAACCTCAAACTTCAACCTAATGTCTCTCTGTTTGAGGTTTACTGTAGATACAGCTGTCTTTCAGGGCATTTGGGTCTCATCCTAAGGCCTCTCACAATATCCGCACATTTTATTCCGAAACTACACGGAATTGAACGGAGCTGAAAATAGTTTTCAAGGGTGCTCAATCAAAATTCGAGGTCGAAAATGCAAAATTTCAACCCTCTGTAATACCCTGGAACTAGGAAATGTATGTACTCAAGTAAGATAATTCAATATCCCTACTCGTGGGGCACCTTGAAATTTAAGGCATTGAACTCTTATGGGAGAGTTGAGCCTTCCGAGTCCACGTTTTTGTAACCCCACCGAAGGGAGAAAATCGTGGTCCTCCATCATTCAAATTTAGCCTTGTTATACATAAATATCGGACCACATTATTTCAATAGGGAGCCAAAGTGCTAGTCCTATATTCTGATTTTGAAAGGCAAATATGGTTTTGACTTCTTGCTTGAATAGGTATCACGCATTTAACTTATTCGCTTATTCGCATTACTCATTCGCGTCATCAATTTGGAATCCTCATGTTGAGGTCATCGAGAGAGTACTACAACACACATTTCTGAAGAACATCTTCAATAAATGTCCGCATTATTTCGATCATGAAGAATTTAGTGATTCAATATAATTAGATGTATTCCTCTTAATGGACCGATTTTAATGGAATCAGAACATCTGTTCAAGTCCAAACTCCATTATTTTACGTTAATTTGTGTTTCCCTATTCACACATGTGATTGAATCATTGTGTATATGTTGTCAAATAAAAATCTTAGTCCGCGCTTGAATTTCAAAGTTTTCTTTCACTCGTACTTTATATCAGATTTCGCTGAAGTTCGCAGGGTAGTTGCGGGCTGACTTCAAGACAATTGCCTCTGAATTTCGTCATAATTGTTCAGTAATAACTACCTACTGTGCATGCGCAAACTTGAAATTTGTTTTCATACTCATCACTTGAACTACTGCTGAACTCTCCACTAACTGATTCTATACGTCCATGTTAGTGAAGTGAGGAAGCTATACTTCACCCGACTTGGCAGACGTTTTCAATTGATTCAGTTTAACCCTTCAAGGAATATGCACAATTTATTTATCAGAGATTCATTTAATCTTTTCAACGGATCCAGAATTTCGCATTACACTTACTTTTGTAACTGGGATTTCTATCCCGTGCTAATAAATGAATGAATATTTCAAACTTTTGAGAAGAAGGAGGAAAATAAGTATCGGTTGAATGGAGTCATTGAAGCAACAATAAGGATGGTAATTATTGTTCTATATTGGCCCAAGACAAGAATGTTCCTTTGGCCAGCCCCACATTCTATTCCTACCAACTCCCCTCTCACTCTATTCCCCAGCCTAAGAGATTGGTAGAAACTAACTGGGATGAATGAAAAATCCATCGCATGCTGATGCAGGTTCAGAGACAAATTTGACGTCCAGAATTATGCTCTATAGGAGTTAATCACATTGGTGATGCCAAAATGTTCCTGTAAATTCAGTCAAGAGTGGGGAAGGATTCAAATAAATTTCAATTTGATAGCATTTGTACTTGACACCCCCCCCCCCCCAAACCTTTTAATTAACCCTCCTTCCTCACCAAATAGTATGTTCATAAAAGTTGCACTCTCATGGGATTGGAGTGGCATTTTCACCGTTCGAAGATATCCCACATAGTTCAATACCTCGTTTGATAAAAGGTGATTTAGTCGCATGATTCGTTCCGGGCGTTGTTTGTGTGAGTGTGAGAGATCGTTAAGATTGGATATTTAGATTCGGACCTTCGGATCGAACTAGTACCTACAATAGGATGGTGTGAGGTATATTTCTATCTGACGAGCCACTTTAAGCCAACGAGGGCCATTTTATTCACTCGGCCCCTCTCCTCCCTAATTTATAATTACAATATTCATGAGTGAATTGGAAAGGACTGGTGATCGCACGCAATCTGAGATTCTACAGGAATTGTTTTTCAACTTTTGGATGAAGCGTACAAATGGGTTTACCTGTACAATGACAAACGGGATAGTAACAGGATGTAATCACGATAATAATTTTCACGTACGTAAATAAATTCTGGTTGAGTATTACCTAATTCACATTTAAACTCTTCGTACTGTAGTGCGGAAATTAATGATGTAATGTTCTAGGTGGAACTTTTTTTTTTTTTTTTTTTTTTTTAGACAAATTAGCTGTAGAATCGATCACCAAAGTTTGAGCACAAAAAACTTGGATATTCTGTATAGTAACTCGAATTCCAAGAATGTTTCTTGTGAGAGAGGTTCCTGAATACCTCGTAGTATCATGTTGACGAACTGTTTATTACTTGGGACTTGAAATTGTAAGTTCCTGGAAGGCAGCAAAAAATGTTCATTTTTGTCAAGATTTTAAGTGACAATGAATTGAATCAGTGAATAAGACAATGAATCTCCACAAATGGAGCTATATCTAAAACCGGTGCCCTAAACTTTCCTTTGTTAATCTTAGAGAGAATCAACTCTCGTCAGGAATCATAGTTGGATCAAACCGATGATGATTGTAAGTATTATTTCGCTCAATGAATGGTGACTAACTTTGGATTCTCCGAGGAATTGTGGGAAACTTGCCATTTCATCATGTTACCGTCGCTTGGAGGTACCAATTGAATACTACGATTTCCTTCGAATATTCATGAATGGATCGTTCGTAGTAGATACTTATCGTGGCTCATGACTGTGTAATACGGTTGAGTCGAAACAGCGACCTTTGCCATAGCACGTCAGTTCCTCTCAACTTCTTTAATCTTCTCGAGGTTACGTCCACTTTAATGAGAGTGGGTCAATAACAATAACGGATTGTAGTGGATTAGACGAACTGAATATCGGGGAGGTTTTGGAAGTCGTTTGTGAATGGTCGCCTTTATTTATTGATGTTGCGTTCTAGTCTGACTATTCCTATGTTTGTTTGGGCTACTATCTACTGAGCAATTAATGTGGTTCCATAAGCCGAGAAAACGGAGAAAAATCACCAAAAATCATGACTACGGTGTTGATGAGCTGGCGTTAGTCTCATTCTATGCAGAATTCTAACGTCTTCAACTGTTCTTCTGTGAACAATAACGATGTTGGGAGGTTTCTACGGTTGAAAACTTGGATTTTCCAGGGATGTTGCAGCTAATTAGCTATTTTGGATACAAGTGCATAGGTATAATTCGGAGTTGTGGACTAACACACACACACACACACACACTAGTGACTATACACTTCCAGGTATACTTAGGGCCGGTTTCACCAAAAAATCCCAACTATGGTTAATTCAATCATTGTTCTAACGAATCGTAGATTTGAAACGTTGAGAAAGGTCAAACTGGTTTCACGAGTGTAATCAACGTTTAAAATGTTTTCAGAAAACGTTGTTCTCATAAATCGTCGATCTAACTTTTGAACGTCATGGAGGTATCATGGAGGCATTTGCCCGCCGAAATGGAGGCTTGGGCTCGACAACAACTGATAACGTAGTTGTCGTTATTGTTGTTGAAGGAATTGCATTCGATGCTTCGTTTTTTTGCGTTTGGTTTGTTGAAATCACGGAAACCAGAATGGACCTGGTGTCACGAAAACGCAGACCAAAGTTGGATGCGAGTGAATTAAGAATTTTGGTTGACATTGTTCGCACATATTTCAACATTATGATCAAGCTGCACGATTAACTAGAAATTTTTTGTTAGGTAAAATTGTTTCTCTCTCCAATCATAGTTCCAAGTTACGACTTTTCTGCCATGTGCCTTTTCACTTGATAATAATGAAATATTATACTCATTAATAGAAATGAACTTATCTGTAACTTGCGTACCTACTCAATCTAAACTCAATCCCATGTTGCATTTGTTCGAGGAGTGACAAAAATGTTGATTTTTGCGGTAAGTGCCAGTACCTACCTCGTCACACAATATATTTCATCGAGCTCCAAATGATTTTGTGTTCTCACTCTTATCCATCGAATCTCTCATCTCTGTCTTCATTTCCGTCAATTTCGTCCTTTAACACCAACCAAATCAATCCCCCTGGTAGGTACTCATGTTCGTGGAGTAAAATAATAATAAATATGTCTAGATAATAGGAAAGATAATAAATAATAAATAATTTATGGATAATAATAAATAATTTATTGGCTATACAAAATACAGTACGTAGCTAGATGTACAACCATGTATGGATAGTAGTTCCAGTGTGAAGATGAAAATCTTTTGAAACACTATTAAACGACGACTATACAGGGTGTCCGGTCTAGTAACGACGAAACTTCAGGGATCGATTCTACAACTAATTTGCAACAAAAAATGTCTCTTAGCAATTTCTTTATAACCCCTTGTTTTTTCAAGTTTTTTCACATTTAAGTTTTTTTCGTGTGTTCGACCTTGTCTCACTAAAATGGCCATAACTTCCTTAATCGTCCATGTAACTTAAGAAAAAAGGATACCGTTGGAAAGCCAAGGGTTTCAGGATGTTTTATCCGAAGAGCTGATCGCTTTCCCTCTACGAAAAATGAGTGACAATCTCTTACGAATTTTCTCAAATAACACTAAAAACTACCAAGTTGGAAGTTTGGACTGGAAACAAACTGATTGGTCACGGATTTAGAAAGGTATGTGGTAGCACATCTGATGGAAAATTTAATGCCCGTTCCAACGGTATCCTTTTTTCTTGAGTTACATGGACGATTAAGGAAGTTATGGCCATTTTAGTGAGACAAGGTCGAACACACGAAAAAAAACTTAAATGTGAAAAAACTTGAAAAAACAAGGGGTTATAAAGAAATTGCTAAGAGACATTTTTTGTTGCAAATTAGTTGTAGAATCGATCCCTGAAGTTTCGTCGTTACTAGACCGCACACCCTGTATACAAATCGGGAAAGATTCAGGAAAACTTAATAAGCGAGAAAACCTAATCTCTGGTAAAAAATCCCCTCCCCCTCCCTTCCTCTGGTAAATGGTATCTCTCTCCTAATCTGGTAGAATAATAGGTAGGTACGTTTCAAGGATAATAGTAGTACGTAGTAGAAGAATGGTTCTCATCAAAACTGTAGAACTGGCAAGATGGCGGAGTGGTGATTTGTTGATTTAGATCTCTAACCACACAAAATCGGTTAGCTTGTTTTGTATATATGTCTCTTTTAATCATTGATTTATCTCAAACGAGGTTGGCGAAATCCGATATTGATGTTCAACATCTGACACCTTCGTTTTAATAAGTAAACGTTGATTAAAAACTTTGGTGAAACCTGCCCTGATAGAATCACGTTATAGATACAAAGTGCCTCTTCCTCATCTCATAACACACGTCCCCCCCCCCCCCCCCCCCCCCCCCCCCCCTATATTTCCCATATTTTCTACTTATATAGGTCAGATCACCACTCGTTATGAACTAATTAATCACATTCATCAAGACTTTCCTGGTATTTATCGAACATGTACATATTTTTTGCGTTTCGACGAATTTCTATCATGATGGTTGAGCCCGGGGACCATGGACGCCCTACGACCCTCCTCCGCCCTTCCAATATGAACTCATATTCTCCATCCCCCTGGTGGTGGGTAATGGCATCAGGTAGCAAAGACTCGTAAGGGGAGAAGGATGAGGACTTGAAGCATAACTAGAGCTCAGTAAAACCCCTAGCTTTGTGCTCGAATGTACACTCCAATTCTTTCCCTACCTATGTTGGTCAAATCTTTAGAATCATATTTACGAGACCTAATAAACCATTATTATTATTGTCTCAATTATCTCTTATAATTTCAGTACACACAGCTGTCCTGATTGATACATTCAGGGAAGTTAGATTCAATATATATCGCGGGGCATTCTAGAGCAGTGAACGCTTTTATTAATCCTATTCTCCGTTTTTGTACGAATTAACAATGCTTAGATATCAAGTTAAATGCGTTATTTTAGGTGTCGAGGAAAAACTCATTATCCGTCCCCGGGCGCCGTTCACTGCTGTTTTCGCAGACCCTTCCTGCCCCCCAAAAACGCTGCGCCTGCCGTAATCAGTGAAATATTCAAAGTCGCTGCTAGAATGAAATCACATTTAAACCCGGCACTCACCCTCCCCTAATTAGAAGGCACTGCGGTAATTAAACGCCGGAATACCGCCGTAATTGGTCCCTATGATCTTACAACTCTGTTCCTTTTGCTGGGTCAGAGATAGAAAGCGCGAAAGGGGGGCTGTAAATGAGAACAGGCTCTCTCATACTCGCAAATGCAGGTTGAGTAAAAATGTCGACTTTCATGTGGTTACATAATGAAGTCATTTCAGAATCGCGCAAACATACAGCATAACTACATCAGACATAAGCCACGGGATATTTGTAACATCCTCCAAATCCTCAGCAACGATAGGTATGTTCCAGGCTCGAGAAGTTTCGGGTTGAAAAAGTTCAGGTTTGGGTCACACCTGGGTTTCTCGAGTTCACTTGACCCCTAAGCCCGCAGCAGAGTGGTCCAGGAGTGACCAAAACCACTAAACTTGTTTTAAGAAAAATGTTATCTTACTATTCTAATCACTTTATGAATTTTTAAATTGAACATGCCATGCTAAATAAGAGAAAAATCGACACGAACGAAATGTTTTTTCGTATAAATTGATTTGTATTACCTCAATGCGATAATCAGGATTGATACACTTTTCTTCGCGTCCCGCCCTGCCCTGAAATCTGGGTAGTAGAATCGGGTTCAACCCTGCTTTTATAGCTACTTGAATCGTATTCTGCCATAGGGTACAAACAATTTTCTTTTTCTTGTTGGACTTCTTTTTTCGCGGCGTATCGTCTCCTAGTCTCTCAAAAGGGGAAGTGGAGCTCCGTCTCCGAGACTCAAACACCTCTCCTATCTTCTGGAGCCCCGGAGACGTAGGGATACTGTGTTGTGAACGAAAGCTCATCTTTCAGCAGGAATGAGAGACAGACACCAGGTCTTCGGTGGCCGAGGTCGTTAGTTGGTGAGTTATAGTGGAATCCATCAGATTTCGCTGTGACAATAAGGTTCGAACCCCCTCGAAGTACCTTAATTTTTTAACAATTTCCCGTCCACAACAAGTGGCACAGTCGGGTAGGACTCGATAATTGAAACAATCCTCCGACTCCCAAAAAGGCGCACACGACTGCAATAAGTTTCATAATTCATTTCTCTCTCCTTTCTGCTTACATCACAAAAAGCTTCTCAGGATCACATCTCCGCAGTGTCTCCGAGTGACTAAAAAGGGGTTGCCATGCGGGCCCCTTCCCCTTCCGGATCTCTCACTTTGAAGCGAAAAACAACTGCCTACTGAACTGGCGTCGTCCCTGCGTCAGCACTATGAGCACTAGCACTCATACCAGTAAGGTCAGGATGTTCAGCTACCTTGGGTCCGGGAGGCCTCAAATTAGGCTCGGGGAGATGTTGTGAACGAAAGCTCATCCTTCAGCAGAAATGAGAGACAGACACCAGGTCTTCGGTGGCCGAGGTCGTTAGTTGGTGAGTTATAATGGAATCCATCAGATTTCGCTGTGACAATAAGGTTCGAACCCCCTCGAAGTACCTTAATTTTTTAACAATTTCCCGTCCACAACAACTGCTCGTATCACCAAGAACTGGATTTTCGTCTTCACCCATCCCGCTACTACTGATGTGGGTTTATCCCATTTTCCTGCTAATGTGTGGGTTAGTATTTTTTTGAAATGCTCCGAATTCTTCATACAGAACTCCCTCACAAAAGCAGATCAGAGGGGTGAAGGAACCTCGTAGGTCTTCGGATGCTCGGTCGTATTCCTGGTGTTTGGCACGTGCAGCATCTTGGCTCGACTCTCTACGAGGTGATGACTGACGGACGAACCACCCATAAACACGCTGATCATCTAAGGAAAGGTACAGGAGCGCTAGACATAAAGGAAAGGGCCAGACCCAATCAAGATCTCCCGTGTCTCTGGGAGGGGAGTAATGTAGTGGACTATATCAACGTCATGGTTGCTAGCCAACGCAAGGATTGTTTATACTGAAGTGGCCGATTCAATAAATCAAATAAATCGTTGAAATTGCTATCCTAGCTTAACAAACGTTCATTTTTTGTGAGAACGCATATTGGGATGAAAGTTAGAATGGAACAGGGAGGGATGCCATAAAATTCTTCACCCAAACTTACAGAAGTTATAGGTGAAGATGATGTGACAAAATAATAAACAAGAATTTATTTGCACTGTAGTCATTGTACCTCTGGTCAATACAAACAGTTTTCTTCTGCATGATTGTACACAGCTTCATTGTTCTGCAGATTCACCCATTTCAAAATGACCATCCGTTTTCTTAACCTCTATTTGATGTCCTGCCATTCTTGGATAGCTTTTTTCCTGCCCACCGCAGTCGCTTGCTGAAGCCGCCATTGATTATACCGTCTCAATGTTTAACGCAAGCGCGATCTGTCTTCAACGCGTGGTAGTAACTCTCCACACTTGCCAAGTGGAAGCAAATTATTTAATGATCTGATTGTGCTGTAATAGACCCCCCCCCCTTAACAGGCTTGTTCCCAGAGGTTCGTAATCACAATGTAATTTTGTTCAATTAAGTTCAGTTCCATTGTTTTTAGGGGTTAGTCAACAATTCATGAAAACATCCACAGGTAAATTTTTATATTTGTGATTGAGAAGTTACCTGTTGATCAACGTATTTCGCTGAGGGTTTCCATTTGAAACGAAATCATTAAGGGGTGAAACGAAACATCACGCACACCCACACAAACATTGACAAGAAAGTACCAGTTCTTTTTGAAAATCAATTGAATAATGAATTTATTCTCTCCGAATGGTCGATTACTCCTTCAAAACTATTCGAATACCGAAAATCGATTATTTTCCTTTCGATTCTCATCTCTAACTTGTTCGTTAAATAATGTCCGGATTTCATTCACGTTATTTGGAAACATTCTAAGGGAATTCCGTCGAGGATTGAGGATCCATTCATGAGCTATCTTTCCGTGCCCGGTGATGAGGGTGATCCACTTGTCCAAGGCTTAGCGAGTTCACTGGGGAACCACATCCACCGCAAGGCGCTATGGCTGGGAAAGCCGTTATTGAACTGTCAAACTCGCATTAAAGGTCCTACCAACATGTAAGCTTGATGGGCTGGAGGGCACGCTATCTCATTTCATCTGTTTATCAAGACGAGTTTATCGGTTTCACCCTCACCGTGATATCATCGCTGTTATAATTCCGTTGGAATAATTATGTCATGACGTTGTGCCCAACGCTGGGTCGGCTTTGAAGATCATAAAAATGTCTATTAATATACAAACCTCTTCGTCCGCGTATTTTTACTGAACCAATTTCTTCTTCAAGGATTCATACCTATTCCTACAAGGTAAGTAGGGGAGAAAAAGATTTGCTTGGCCGGTAGGTGGTCACCCGCTCACCAGCACCACAATGGGCAATTCCAGTGATCTAAAAAAAAAAAAAAAAATCCCATCAAGATTGCACATGGTTGACGAAAATGAGGTCCATTATCCAAAAATATAATTACAAAAAATTAGAGACAAAAACATTTGGAGTTTGTAAAATGGCGGGAATTGGTGGGAGTCAGCAGTGGTCAATTTCCATGGTGTAAACTCATCCATCCGAGATGGATTGCATGTCTTCAGTCATGGAGCTTAGTATCCATAGAGGTAGGAAGAAACTATCCTTCCTACTTCGATGGTATTATCTTTCTATTTCCATGGTAGTTGGAAAGTTGAACTAATGCCATGGAAGCAGGAATAGATCTATACTTCCGTACGTCTACTTCCATGGCTAACACCAAATCCCGAAAACACAATCATGTATTATTTATTCGGGAACATGGAAGTAGGAAGCAACTGGAAGATTTCTACCTACTTCCGTGTTACGCAGAAGGGGAATACAATCATGGATATTTTTCTAGACCATGATTGATAGCACCAGATACTATAATAACCACAGTTGATGACGTCATTAGCCCGTAGGCGCTAATATGAATGTGACCTGGTTACTAATGCATTTACTATGAGTCTGTTCTGTTTTTCTGGTATATTCATGGTGTATTCTGGTATACTCATGGTGTTTCGTAGTCGTAGTCTTCCCAAGTCGCTCTACAGAAAAAAGTGTTGAAATTCAGCGTTATGGTAGCACGTGTGCTCACAACTACATAATTGCATACTATGTAAATATATGTTATGGAAGGAATTTGTATCATTTTGTATTTTCCTTATATTTTCCAATGGGTGCAGTTCAGTACACACCTCAAGTTCAATCACTCTTTCTACTCGAAGAAAAAGGAGTGGGATCTCGTTAGCTCTTCATTTGTTACTGATGATAACAAAATCCATTTACCTAATAAATAATATTGTCATTTTCGAGGAACTGTTCGACGTTTCTATCAAATCCGGTTCTTACAAATGGGTTTCAGAAACTTCATCGTGGGTGATTTAGTTCCTCACATTTCATTCGATGAAACATGACTTCAGTGGTGGGTTACAGGGGGAAGGGTGCTCTGAAGGAGAGGGGAAAGGAAGAGATGAAGAAAGAAAAAAATGAAAAGGTTAGAAAGTAGGGAAAGGGACTACACGGAGGAAGGAGGTAAGGGGAAGAGGAGATATAGATTATACTGATTATATAGGTTAGATTGATTTGATTTTCTTCATCACGTAGCATAACATGGACGTATGTGAAATATTTATCATAATAAGTTCCTAGTAATAGGAATCTTCAATGGTACTCCCAGTGTTCTATATAATATGTTCCAATCTATATGATGGGTAGGAATTCAACTTAAACTGGATGCAAATAAAGTGAAGTAGAATTATTGATCACCTATCTTCAGCTGCATATATTCTCCACTTTGAAATAAATCTGAGCATTTGGTCGGGAAGATGATAGTTTGCGGATGAGCATTGTCATCGGCCAGATGGCTATGCAATTAAAAGAGGACCGTTTTAGGGGCTAATCTGCTCAATCCTTGATAATTCAATTGTTCATCAAAATCGGTAGACTGGTTCGATATGTGTAGATTCAGATATATCCGAGACAAAGAATTCCGACGATTCTACTAAAAGTGGCAAATTCGTGCAGCCCGAATCAGGTTAAAAAAAGTGCTTGAAAAAAGAATTTGTGAATCTTGAAAGAATAATTTGTTTTTCCTACCATCGACTTTGGTACCTACTTGAACAGAAGTTGATAGTAAAAAAAAAAAAAAATTATCATATAGAAACTAGTTTTTGAAAAATGGCCATTTTGAAAATTTGATGTTCCAGGAGTGGGAGATTGGTTACTGGGGTGTGAGAAAATCAGAAACATTGGTAACGTTTTATCATAAGAACATCACACTTGAATTTGAAAAATTTCCAAGGGTGTGAGGTTCGAATAGGTTCACTTTCTTACGATTCCATGAAGCCCTTCTTCCTGAACTATGAGACGGAAAAATCAATTCCTGACGCAGATAGCATGAACAAACCTGAAGACTTCAAACACGTTTGCGATTTCCACCTAATTTCAAAGATCGAGTCAGTGGGAAGTTCACTATTTCTGGCTATGAAGCAGCGGACATTGCGTTTGAGAAAATGGGGAATCAATACTTTTTTGAACTCCTTTATTTCAACGTCAGGGGGAATCTTCTTGACCCATTTTGCCTTAGAAAATACCTATATGGGGAAATTTTTTAATTGGCGCTAAGTGGAAGCTACACCACATAAATCACCGTGGACAGAAGTTTGCGATTTCCTGTAGAATGACCCTAGGTCGGTTTTCGAATTTGGTGGACATTATTACTTATTTTTATTATACTTCTAAACCATTATTATGATGCAGTAGGTATTTACGAACTATTTAAATAAAATATCATAACATGTTATCCCATGAACAAAAAAACGGGGGGGAAAAATGGCCTTTAAAATGTCCATTGGCTGGATGGAACTAAATGAATTTTTTTCCTGTCTGTCAGTCTGCGGTAAATCTTTCACCCTGGGCGAAACTGAGGCAGATAGGTTTCCTCTCCTTCCGATTTTGGTGAAATTTCGAGGGCCATTCTTCATGGACGGACCAATGGGCAGTTCAAGCTATTCCATCTCATTCGTTAAACTGAAAGATTTCAATGAGAGCTTTCCAAAAAGGTGGGGGGGGGGGGCACCTTCCACCCCTCAGAAGAAATGACGTCACGCGTGATCTTCTCACCCTTTTTACAGCAAACCTAAGAAAAAGTTGAGCTGAAAATCAAAACTAAGTGTGCTGAATGCGACTTTGAAGTCGAAAATTTTAAATTACGGCACACCGGAATTCCCCATAGTAGCACTTGATATAAATAATTTTATAACTTGAAAGAAGCCTTGAAAAAACGCGATAAAAATAATAAACAAGAACTAGTCGTTTTCCTAGTGTACTGCAACTACCTTATTCGGTTTCTAAAAATCGTTATTCTTGTTTCAGGTAATGAAGAGCTTCGGTTGGTCAGAAGTTGGGACCAACTAACCTAAGTTCATCATTGCGTACGTACGTAACTTTTCACGTTGAATCATGATCAATAATCATCATAATTAGTTCGCGAATATACGCCTAATTTCTCCTTGATGAGAAAATACTTCCCTCGTTGGCTCACTGTTGAACAATCATCTATATCTGAGAACATTCCTTCTCAATCTGTGTATTCTGAAATATTTTAATCCATTTAAAAAACCTGTGGCTGTGTTGAGGAGCCAACTCTCCAAATTGTTGATATTCTCTGAAGACTCACAATAAGAGTAAGATAATATACAAAATGTATGCCATACCGAGGTACTATGTAGATCCCTAATGCATTTGGTACAGCCTACTCTTGTTTGTCGCAGTAGGGTAGAACCCTATATCTTGGGACAGTGGGGGTTTCATCAATTAGGTTAGCGATTTAAAAAATATTAAGTTTCAATAAAAAACGACAATGAAAACTTCATATATAATAATCAACATCAAAAACAATAATATAAATAATAATATAATCAAAAACATCCACTTAGTCATGAAATGGAAGTACCTATCTCGACTGATTGCTGCTATTAAATTTGGAGACAACTTCACTAGAGTTTATTTTATGGGGCCTGGAAAAAGTGTCTTGTTTAGTTTTTTAATTTTAAATTACTGTGGTGCTACCCTCATACTCACACTAGGAATATTAATTTATTGGTTCCACCCTGAGAAGGGCGACGAGTTAGTGAGTTAGGCAGTACGTTATTTATAGGTAACTTAGTTTTGAGTGGATGGGATATTCCACTCTTTTGGTCTAAATACAATATAGACGACGACTCATCTTTCGTGAGAATGTTGTCCTTCTCACTGAACGGAATGCAACCAGCTGATTACTTTATAACATCCACGAACGGCTTTTGAAAGGGATAGCAGGGTGTTTAATTATTTCTATCTGACGTGCGTACTTCACCGCCAAAAAATGCAAAACATCCAATTTTCACGACGATTTCGGCTCCCACATGAAGTTTTTCGTCCTGATAAATAGTGTCTACTAGTCATGGCAACTCGAATAGGTAGGTAGGTACCTAAGTTCCTTAACGACTGAGTTACACAATTATATAAGTCCATTCGTTCGAAATCGATCCGACAGTCATTCCCAATTCATTTCATAGGTCCTCTTATAATAGAACAGTCGAAGATGCGTAACTAGTTGATGCAGCATGGTATTGAATCCTAACTTCGAGTTTCTGTCAAGTTCCTTCATATCCAAAACTGTTCAAGTCCTCCAATTTCAGTTGCAAGACGGGATAGGTTATCCAAATAACTGGCCAACTCCATCAGGCTTTGGTTCCAAAACCTTCAAGTGCAAACTTTTGAATTGAACTATGCCTCCATTGAGGGTGTTTTATGCCTGGTTTTGATTTTTTTTACTTAGGGAGATCATTGAATCAGAACCATAACATGTCTAACTTACGTCAAAAGTCCATTAAGTAATTTAAAAACATTTTGCGGTTTCACAAAAAGTGGCAAAATGGACTAACCAGTGTTGCAACTCAGCGCCTTCTATTATGCTGATTCAAATGTTGAATTTACGGATCCAAATAGTAAGTTCCAGCATAAAAAGGTAACTATGTACTCGCTATTTGTATTCTAACGTATATTGCGTAGAACCGAAGCCATCAGTTGTTGTTTTACGTCATGTTTACATGGTATTTCGATTTACCCACTTCCAGTCCTTGTTAGTTCTGCGAGTTCCCCTTCTAATGTCCAAACGCTCGCGTGATGCCAACTTCTAGTTTCACAATGTTGTATCGCATTCTCACTCTTGTTTGGAGATGAATATTTCAACAGCGGGGTCGATATCGACATTTGCATTTTTCCCTTTCAGCAATGTCATTTTCTATTTTCGTCTGGTGGACCACGCGTCAACACACAGAAAATACATCTCTTTCGTGCGTGCTATGCCACTGGAGTGTTGGTTACAAGTTGTGTGTCCATATTACGCTATTGCAGTGTTAGGCAAACGCATAATGCATACCATCACTCTTGTTTTTTGTATTGTTCATGTTGCTCTAACCAGTCCATTTCCCACGTTCTATCATATCGTTGGCTTCTTCCGGTTGGTTCTTCAAAATCAGATGGAACCAATGGGAAAAAAATGAAATGATAAACATATTATAAATTATACTGAATAACCACTCAGCAACTACGTAGGTAGTCAGTGACAGATCTATGATTGATGAAATCAGGAATCAAAATACATTATACATATACATATTCTCCTATTACATAAGTATATAATAACTCAAAGTTCACTCCATTAGCTTGCATAGAATTTCAGGGAGGTGAGGGAGAGGGCTTCATCACAAAGAAGGGTACTCCATACTCCCCAGTGAAACAGGGAGGGTCCTCCACCGGAAATGTTTTAGAAACTTTGCCCGGCCTGCAGTTCTCTCTTAGTGCTGCTACTTCATGTACCTACCTATGCTGTTATCTGATTTGCAAGGTTTTATTCAATTTAGTTATTCATTTCAAAATTTAGTTATTTCTCTCCTGATTTACCACCCCCCCCCCC
>JAEMON010000001.1:76775150-76788393 GCA_030264115.1 Lygus lineolaris | reverse complement strand
CAGTAGTCATCACTATGGGATGGTGGAACTGACTTTATTTGATCTACCCTAAGTTCCAATTAGCAGTGATTTATTAGGGTTTTGTGGGTTATTTATTTACTGAGCTGAAATGATAGGGAGAACAACCACGCGATATCCACACTCTCCCGGACTTGTGACACGGTTCCTTCTTGATTAACATAAATTAACCTATAGTAACCCAAATAATCCCACCAAATAAAGTCAGTTCCACCATCCCATTGTCATATTCTTTTTACAAAGTAAATGATATCAAAATAAAGTAGGTGGGTGTCGACGGCCAGCATTTAAAGAGGTCAAATTATAAATGTGAAGGGTCAAAAATTGACCATTTTCTCTTTTCAATGTTAAGAAACACGTGGCGTGTTTTGAATCAGCTCAAAATTCAGCCCTTCAAGTAACTCCCGTCTTTATTTATAGGTTAAAAATCTCTTGCAGTTCGTTTGAATTCGCAGAAATAGGTACGTGATTAGTTTAGTGGAAATCCGCTCATTAAGTTCGCTATATGTTCGGAACTTTAATCGTACAATATTATTAATAAACAAGTCGCTATAAATTATCGTCATTCCACTGGATTATTGGCCTATCTACCTGACCCCATCATTTGACTCCACGTTGCACAAAACAGGTTGGTTTCAAGGTTAAATACCTTCGGTGTTAGTGGTGGTGGGGTGGGGGTTAAATACCTCCTCCTACATTTATAGCTGATGTTTCTGTATCAGCCACAGCTATGTTGCGCTGATTGCCGTGCGGCAAATATTTTCTTGACCTCTTCAAATCGGTGTGAAAAATAAAACGATGGGGTCAATTTGACTTCTTCTTACAGTAGGGTAATGGAACCACCGCCAGCTTAATCCCTCACTTCCATTCCCACCTCCAAGTGCGGTGTCATCTCGACTCTTTTTTCTTCCAATACAAGCTTATTGAAGTGTACGATTAATATCTACAGATTGCGAGCCCTGGGCCATTTATGTGACCCCCCTCCGTATAGTTCACCTCTTCACCCATCCCACAAAACCACCACTGAATAAAGTTGACCCTCTTTCCCCTTGTACAGTACCAGGAGAACGAGGGTCAGCCTCTGACAGGAACTTCAATGGTTCCTTTATGAAGTAGATGGTTGGTGGTGTTTTGTGGTTTCTTTGTAGTTATGTTATACAGTTCGGATGGAAACATTATTTTCTGATAGAGCAGTGATTGGGAAAGTTTTGTTTCGAAAATGATCTCAAACTATTCTAGAAAAGTATGGTTTTAGGCTCTTCCGGTAGGGAAGGCTTTTAGTTTGATTCGGAACATCACGAATTCTAATTGGAAAAACCCTCGAATTTGAAAATCACGATTTTGTCTTGGAAATGTAACCAACCAGAGTATTATAGATCCTCTTGATTATTCAGATTGTGACTATCCAACTACTATCCTACTGTATTATTTTATGTGTTTTTTAAATATCTTTATCGATTCACAACAAAATTACACGGAGAACAAGAACTACATAATTCACGGCCAGCAGCCGTCTAAATAAATCTTTCCGTTTTCGTTCCATCAAACTATCCACTAATAAGAACCTAGTTTCGACTTATTCGCTATGATATTTTTCTTATTTCCGCGGTTCTCTGATCATTTTAAAACGATTCAAGTGGGATTACCGGTGCTCTCTAGTGACCAGTTTGCGCACTAGTAGATAGAATCACTATATTTGATTATATTCTGACTCCCGTGGTTTGGGCTAGCTACACCCCTCCTCCCCTCATTGGACATGTTTTGAAATTACATTTGGTTTTGGCTAATTGACCTCTAGGTTTCACTCATTCAAATTGAAGTCAAATATCACTATATGAATAAGATTCTTTCATACACCGAATCAGTTTTCACAGTTTCTCAACCACTTTGTAACTTACGGCTTCACGCCTAAAAAATGCCATTTGTCTTGCCAGATAATTTCAGCTGAACAGCTTCGGACTATGATTGATAAAGTGTGATTTTTTGCAGGAGACCTCTCTTTTGAAGGGTAATAGAAAGCGATGGGTAGCGAGCTCCATAAGTCTGACTGTTTTATTTGCGTCGTGTTCGTATTAGGTTATAAGAACTTCAATTTGTTGGTTTTCAGTTGAATATGGTCATGTGATTATCTGCAAAATGTCATTCCTTGTTGAAAACGTATCATATGTCCCTCAAATAAATCTGGGTCAATTCATCCTGAATGGTTGGACCCTAAACTCAATAGTATGCAAGTGCAAATTAATTTTGAAATCAATTAGAAAAAAAAATAAAAAAAATAAATTAATAAGATGGGATGAGATTTATTGAGATTATTTATTTTCATTTCATTTTTTAATTTTAATTTTATTATTATTATTTTTTTTTTTAAATTTGAAATAAATTAATTTTTTACGGAGGAGTCAAAATGGCTCTAAATGCTTCCAATGGAAGGCAAAAGTAATGGGCCTTTCGCATGACTTTCTTCCCCTTGAAGAATCACTGAAAAGTAATGAAGATGAAGTCACACCGCAGAAATAATTTCTCCATAATGTTAGGGAATATAGTGGAGAGTCTGAATTTAAATTATTCGCGGCTTATTCTTTTGCCACTTCACCCGTGTGACGCCAACTAAGTTCCTTTTCTGATTGATCAGCTCCCAACAAACCGCGTTGATAGAATGGGCTGAAAACCTTCTCGTCGGATATCTCCCTTGTGGTTGGTGGCATCATCCAAGTTCCTTTTCAGTTCCCTCATCTTATTTACCGCATCTGTTTCAAACTCCTCGGATTTTCATCTTAGTTTTCTCATTTCCAGATCGATGTTATATTTATTTCATCGTCTTCACAGTGTTCTGACATTCTAAAAACAAAGCACAGGCAACCAAAGTTACATCTTCAGACCCTTGTAAATGCTCCTTTGTTCCGTTCCAGGTTTGATTCCTATATTTGAACAACATTCGTAGGTCGTTCAAGGTCAGAATTTAGGACTTCACGAAAGCTTCCGACGGTTTTCTGCAGTCGAGTGTTATCAAACTGGTTTATTAACCCATGCGTTGCTCAAGTACTTTGGTGAACAATTTGTGTCAATACGTTGCGTAAACTGACGGCAGAAATGGAACAAACCCCCGTTGTCCCAGCATCCTCATACATTTCAAGTTACCAACCGTTCAGATTCACCCCAATTTATTACCATGCCTAACGCCACCAAAAATATTTCCTATACATTTCTTCACACAGTTTGTATCAAGTATGAGAGCTAGATGGTCGACACTCTTCGAGTTGAGAACTTTTCAGCGGTCTTCTATCCATTTAGGAGTAATTTAGAAATACGCTCGTAGTTTCATTCAGTTTAGATCATGTTGTACTGGTGCCGTGGCGTCAAATAAACAGTCTTATGAACGTAAATCACGGATGTTTCGTTCACGGGTTCTGTAGCCAGATGGTTCAAAGATTTTTGTCCTACGTGGCTAACTACTAACGCTATGGAAAGCCCAACTGCTAACCCAAGTTGTGGGCGTCTCTTTCTCTGAGGGTGTTTTTAATGAGGTCCTTCGCTCATTAAATCAGGTGTTGAGCGAGTGGAATATTGGATTTCATCTTTTATATGCGACTCTCTAGGGTGGTTCTCGTTTTCAAGCATCAAAGGCCCCGTTAGGAGTAGATTGCTCAAGCGTCTCTGCTCGAAACTTCTAAACGTAAGGTCAGGTGTAGAATTCCCCTACGATCCTATTCCATGAATCATGCACACTTGTGATACTTTTATCCTTATTGGATAGTACGTGTCCTTGGCAATAAATGATTGCACAACAATATTTAATTCATTGAGATGAATTTACTTTTTGATATTCTAACAGAAAATTCCTATATTTTTTGTTTCCAAGTTTAATCATTATTAACTATTCCTTTAATATGGAAATTATAAAGTTTACTCCCATACATAAGGTCCTGAAGAAGAAGAACTGTGGTAGTGCGAGTAGGCTGTGAGTTAGCCTGTCTACCTTTTCTGGTAGTGGAGACTGCTGCTCAGCACAAAATTTCCAATAAGTTTGGCGCGGAGCTGAGTTTTATCCGGAAAATATCCATTTCTGACCACTGTGCGACAGCTTATCAGTCACAAAGCCCAGAAATGTCTTCTCTGGGCTGCATCAGTTCCCCATTTGGGTTCAGAAATGTGCAGTGAAGCTAACTGTAACTGTAAGTGACTCCTGTAAGTAACTAAATGACTGTTTTACTGCCCTGCTGACCCACGCTCTTTATGTGCAAGTCGATATGCACTATCTCGCCGTGTGTCCAGTACTAACGGAGTTCAGAGTCCATTTCTTTGGAAGAGGAATCCTCAATAATCAAAAGGTGATGGACCTCCTGAACAGTGGATATTGGTAGGCTCTGGCACGGTGCGGGCATCTAGCAAACTGTTACAGGAGGGAGCTCCTCATAGGGCGTTCAACTAGTGAACACACCTTGGATGTAATGACTGTAATGGATCCGCTGCTGTGAGGTCTTCTTGCGTCAGCTGCAGCACTGAGGATATCACTTCACGCTCTCTAATCAACCATTATTGCTGCCATCTGCCTTCATTACAACAATATCATTACTCATTATTAATCATCATCAATTATGCGGAGAATCATCTTCCTTATCTTCTTCGCTTCTTGAATCAACCTCGACAGATTAGCTGTTGGCCCATTGTTGAAAGCATGTTTTAATTGTAAACATAATTCTTTCGTAGTTTGTCTAAAATTATGTTTTTCGTATAATTAATTCACTATCTTACCAATTCTACCGAGTAATACGAGATATTTCGATTCGAAAACGTACTCACGAACTCTCGGAGTTCTGATTTTTACCACCCTCCACATTTGAACGCTGTTTTCAGGGGACGGAATATTAAATGACAAATGACTCGCCCGGGCCCAGGAAGGCTGACCCCTGAAAACGGACTGGGTATCTGGTTGCAGGTAATCTCAACTGTATTACAAAGATATTTAGGCCGGTATTACCGTTTCCCCCAGCATTGCGAGCCGCTGGGTTAGAGGGGATAATATATCTTCCGTTCCAGTTTCCGGTCCGTGTTTCCCCTCACCGTTCCCGTTCTTGTGCCTACGTTTTTTTCCCGTCTCCTTCTGACTCCGAGGGTATTCATTTCTTTCGTCACCTTACCTTTCATTTTACCTCATTCGATACACATACATATTAAAATTTCCGCGTGATGAATTATTGCTTCACAGCCGGCGGCTCAGGACACCTAGGATCTTGCTCCTACACCCTCCGTCTCATACAAGGCCCTGCTGCACAATACACGTGAACTTGATAAGGTGTTCCCCGTTCCCATTGCATATTGCTCCTGCTGTTCTCACTAGGGATACTTCGTGAATTTCGTTATTTATCAGCCTCATAACTTTTTGATCCCTCTGAACTCTGACCCACCATATCATGGGTATATATTGTTTCAATTTAGCATTAGATACCCAACTTATTTAAGTACATCAGTTGGTTTAAACTGTTGACACCCCATCAGTGTTCAAGTCCAACGAAACGGCTGATAACAGGAAACAGACGTTTCGTTACCGTCTTCTTTTTCGTGAATATGACGAGAAGAATAAAAACTCTGTATTAAGTATTCCGTTTTCAAGACTTTTCCATTCGTAAAAACGAAAACTTGAAAAAATGGAAACCTTTGAAAAATCTCTAAAAGTCATGCCTCCGGAATTAGTGAGTGGACATTGGTCTTATTCGACGCAAAACTCTTAGGTCGTCAACATTTCTGTTGTACGATATTTTTGCTAAGTTTTAGGTTTTTGAGACTCTCAGAATTTAATGCAAAGTTTTTTCGATTTCCCCTCACCGACAGTAGGTACCCATTTTCATGATAGTGGGAATGTTGTGACAGTGTGTGGTGAAAATCGGCATTCAAAACTGTACAGCAATTCTTACAGCAACTGTGCAGGTCTTCGAAGTCAAACAAAATTGCGTCCTTTAGCTTGGTGCTACAGAGATGAAAAAATAAATAAAATAATACTGCTCGACTCCTGGTAGGATGTACGTTCGGCAATATTTTTCTTTAAAAGTCAACAAGTATCAAAAATCGGTTAACATTTTCGACATTTGATGCAAAACCAGAACTGAAAAAAACCTCCTAGGCCCCGACGAGGTGTAGGTTTAAAAAAACAAATTGGACCTCGAAGGTGTCGGAGTCTGCGAAGCCGTCATTTTTCCTGGCGACTTGAGGCAGAAGTAGGTAAGCCAGTATTGGAAATGCGCGGAAATGGATGCCAATGGGTGGAAGACGATCTTTTTTTTCCTGTTTGGAGACTATTGCAGACGTCACAAACTTTATAGATGAAAAGTATTAAATCTCTAACGTTCCGCTAGTGATTAGCTACTTACTACATCATAAATACGTAACTAACTTGGATAAATTTGTCTCATGCTAACAATTGAAAGAATGCGACACAAAGGTCGATCTGAATTGTTGAGTAGAGTAGCTTTGAACGTGCACACTTACCTACTTTCTAGTTGTATTGACAAATATGAGTATCGAGTGTAGCGTAAAACAAGATGGAATGATTGTGGGCTGGTCAATTGATTGTTGGAGGCCATCAGAAACCAATCGAGGGCGGTTGAGATAGTTAAGCCTGCGCTGAAAGCTACTTACATGAACTACCCATCAAGTGTTTTACTATGCATGTTACTTTTTTTATCCAATCGTACGGAAGATAATGATCAGGTTGCCCGAACACATAGTGTTTCAAGAATATTATGTTATTGAATTCTCTTTGTAATGTGCTATATGTAATATAATCTTTAAATCCAAAATCAAGGCTATATCTACCCTTGCACGGATGATCGTCTTTAATATCATATACCATAATATAATCATACTAAACTAGCACACAACACATCCTGGATCGTATTATATACCAATTCCATTTAGGAGGTGGCATTACGTAAAAAAGGAAATTCAATAACTATATACCTGACTACTCCGACGAGAATCAGTTTTTGTATACCTAAGTGGGTACCTCTATATTTTTGTATGATAAATATTTTTTAGGGTGATGGAAATTACAGTTTTGGACCATCACGCCACTATGGTCGTTCGAATCCGTATGATGCTGAGGTAGATATTAAGATTTCATTTAATGTATTAGTTTGCAATTTCATTTCATGTTTAGGACGTCCCTCACTAGTGAGTGGCTTCCTATTGTTTTCGATCTGGGTCGGAGGAGGACAACACTCAACTGAGAAAAAAAGAACCACGTACAAATCCGTGAAAAAAACCATGGGTGGTGAATGTGTGTGTGTGTGTGTGTGTGTGTGTGACAAAATCGTGTGCGCTCTCCCCAAGTCCACTGTGTTCTCAAGCGATTTTCGTGTTTTTTTTTTAGTTCGACTCGGAAAACTGTCTAGTGTGCACTACGTTGCCGGGTTTTCGAAATTTGCATTTTGAGGGAGAAAAGGGGGGTTGACTCCAAAAAAAGTCTTTTCTTTTTTAAAAATAAATCATGTTGACGTTCCCCAGCGCCTTAATTCTCAACTGATTTGCTTGCTTTTTTTCTGCTAAACTCAGACATTCCCAACGCAACCAAACTGGCGCCATGGTGCCATACGGGTTTTGTGTTTTGTGTCGGTGATCATAGATTTTGGAATGCTGTTCAGTTTTGGAAGAATTCTCGACGACACCATGTTGTGGCGCCACGGTGCCCGACTGGCACCACAGGGTGGCTCCACACGGATTCATGTAATGGGTATAGTTGATCATGGATTTTGGATTGCTGTTCAGTTTCGAGACAATCTTCCATCTAAAGGGACGTCCCCTGAAATGTAGACATGCATTACTAAACTATATGTTTTTCGAAGTGCAGTTTAACTTCATGCCGGAGGAATGCGGAGCAGTTATTCAAACTTTTGTCAACCATGGATCCACCAATTGTATCACTGTTTTCGTAATTCACTTCTTTTTTTCTCAAATCCCGCAGAGCAACGAACTATCAACATTTCAAATTTCAAACATTTGGATTTTGAAATTTCAATAGTTGACGGCTCTTCGGAATCAAATAATGGAATGAATACCGAAAACCGATTTGAAATTGATGGATTATTAGAACGGAGAAAAGTTTCAAAAACTTTTCAATTATAAAATGGTTAGGAGAAAGAGGGAAGGGGGGCTCATCCCCATATTCAACTTATTAGTCAGGAGTAGTTGTAAGATTATACCAGTATGAGTTCGTATTAACTCTCTGAGAGCCGAGATTTAGGCATTTTCGAGGACTTTTTGGGCGAAAACTCCGGTCCCCCTTGAGGAGATAATTCTAGAAGGAATGAGTGAATAAAATAACATCACTGGGACATCATGTATATTTTTCAACGAAGAAACAACTTCTCCGTACTTGGAGGTCGCTTTCGACGAAGTTTTCAAAGAAAACAGTTCAATAATTCAGAATATACCTACCTCATGTTTCTGTGAGTACCCAACATCGTAAATAATATCACGTTTTCCTACACGTTCATTTTTTCAGCATAGGGACCGATCAAAAAATATTTTGATGCACAGAAAAGTTGCGGAATATAAAATTTTGCGTCGATTGATTTTCGCTATTTTTCTTGGACTCAAGTGGATTTTTTTAGTGCACAAAAGCACCCCTATATACTTGCTAAATGTTTGTAAATTGTGGAAAGGGTGTTTTGTGGCTGCATCAAACTATCAAGCATGATGACTACCTACTATATGTATACATGACTTATGGGTATTTTTTCACGCCGGAACAGGGGCAATATTTGTATTCCAATCATGCTATTTCGAAAATCGAGCAGTGTTTCAACGATAGGTATAGGTATCCTCCAGTTCTCGAAGTTTGACATTTAATAGGGAAATGGCCATCACCACGTGATTGATGAAAAAATACCACAAAATTTTATAAAGGGTACCGGTGAGGGTGTGGAATGAACGCAAAATCATCACGACTATACTTTGAAATCAGTCTAATTCGTTTCATCACTATGGCGTATTCCCAAAATCTCCAAATTTCAACCGCGCAGAGGACCAAAAGTGAAAATTTGATATCTTTGCAGTATATATTCTACTAGCAACTATAATGGGCGAGCTGGGAATCGTGAAATAGATCCACAAGAAGAGAGAACGTAATTTGTCACGTGGAGAACGTTGGTTTGTTGGTTGGTGGAAGAGAGCGCTTGTCGAAGTATTGTGATCCCTCTCCAAGTTCGTCACTAAGAGGTGGTTAACGAGAGAGAGGAACCGACGGGTGCGATGCCCCTCTCCTCAACCCACAGCAAGAGAAGCCAAATCAAGTTCAATCTAACTCACCTCACTTCTTTCTACCAAGTTTTTATTGCTTTTCCCCCGCCTTCTCTTCGGCCCGCAACAAAAATTCTATTTACAGAGGCATCTTGAAAAGAAGGTCTCGTGGAGTTGGAATGAACGACGGGAGTGGGGAGCAAAGTTTGGCTGTCACCGCCGTTTTATTCGGAATCACATTAGCTCCTGCACTCCGCAGTGGAGCACGTGGTCTCCGATTCCTATTACCGACAAAGTGGTTGCCAGGCGAATACGAGGTAAAGTCGACGTAGATTTGCGGAGAGGAACTGGGGAAGCCAGCTGTATGGGTGTATTATTCACGAGGAAGCTAGGTATACATGTGAAGGATCGGTGGATTCATTCATTGCAATAACACATTGAATTTTGATGTGTGTTCCTGCTAGTGTTGTTCCAACCGCAGAAGGAATCCCATCTTGAAGGAATTCTGCTCGAAACCTACTGCACACATTCAGGAATTTTTAAAGAAAACTTTTGGGAATGTTAGAAGTTATACATGCCCGAGGTCGTTCGTTAGAGAACTATCCCATGTAATATCTTTTCGGAAGCTCCATTGTAATTATTCGATCATGTTTTGTACATAATGAATACTCCTTAAATAATTATTATCCCATAATAGATTATCGTGTTTTGGTGTTTTTATCCTATTCGGACCACCTTTTTAACATATTTCCTGACTTCTTCTGCTCTTGGCGCTCAATGAAAATTTCTGAAATATTATTCCCTGTCGGCGTATAGTTCGTTAGACAATTTTTTTTTTTTTTTTTTTGTAAAATGCTTGCCATTAACGTCAGAAATCGAGTTTTTTTAAAATTGAAAACGGCACTAAAAAGCTTTGTGTGGCATTCGTGATTAGCGCGAAATTTCCTATATTAATAGTGAACAAAATAATTTTGTCCACCTACATTGAGATTTCCGACCACTGGGCTACCAGGCAGGCTTTGGATGTTTCGATGAACCCACCTGAGCTCTTGAACTGAACTTTTTTTGTCCAATTTATGTGGTTGGAGTTAAGAAATCTTAGTAACTAGTAAATATGTATCCAACATTAAATTCTTCATTATCATGTATATTTTCGGGCGTCACCACATTTTGCCGAATATACATGGATCTTCCATTTTCTAGAGCAATAGTGACACCAAAAGTAGTCCATCATAATACACGGTTTATTGTTTATGTAGATTGGTGAATACCAACTTAGCCTTACAGGTTATTCACCTGGTAATATGCTAAAACGTGGTATTGATCAATGTACGTAAACAATAATCAACAATTATTTCTAGGAATCTATGCATTTTGAGCGAAATGTTGGAATTCACGGCCTTCAGTACCAGAAATATTTAGAATCGTGTGATTATTAGTATCCCTTTGGGTTCACCACTTTTCGTACCTACTAATATTTTAGAGAAGCAACTTGTTGAAGATAAAACTGAAAACTCACTTTTTATTGACAACGTAACTTTCGAGGTAAACAAAAATCAACTGGGAAAATAATATTGGAGTAGGAAAATAAACTGAAGAAACCGCTATAAATCACTCCCCTCCTTAGTACTTGACAACTAAATCCGCATAATTGCTAGGGAATGGAACAATGCGTCCAGGCCGGGTCTGATTAGCAGGTCGTGTTTGATGATTCTGTGAGCCCGGCCTATAGGGTGTTGTACTTGTTCGATTCTGGTGGTGAAGTTATCAGATCACTTACGTGTGCTAAAACACTTGAGTCAATCGCACTTACGATGCAATCGTATTTGTCCTGATCAATAGTGATGCTCTTGACTCGGAATTGCGCTTCACATTGGCTTAACCAAATGGGGACATTTGCTTCCCAGAAAGGTGGAGCGACGAAATGAATGCGAGGAACTTCCGTTCAAATTTGATTCATAACTCCTTGTGCTTGTGCTGTTGGCACTAGCGGTTGATCATTTTCGGCCATTGTTCATGTCGGGGTCACCAATTTTTGGCTTCACCACTTTTCGTACTTACTAATATTTTAGAGAAACAACTTGTTGAAGGTAAAACTGAAAACTCCCTTTTTATTGACACCGTAACTTTCGAGGTAAACAAAAATCACCTGGGAAATTGATATTGGAGTAGGAAAATAAACTGAAGAAACCGCTATATCCCTACTCCATATTTTCGAAACCCCGTTGACCTAGGTAAGTGCGTAACCAGATCACCAATTAAATTTTTCGAGCTCGAAAGAACGAACCATGCAATTTGGATGGTATAATTGATGATTGGGTTTCACCTATTTATTGTACAAAACATCCAGTTGGAAAATTATTGTTTTACAGCTTTCTCTCGGATCTGGATTCACAATGGTACCTATGAAAAATATTTTTCTCCCTCAGCTCAGTCCCATTCCCACCCTGGATTATATTACAAGAGAACACTGATTTCTAAAACGGTCGGATTTCAAGTAAACAACCCTTGTATTGTATTTGTATCATAGTCGTACGTTCCTTTGTTTATTCATCACATTACCCAATCCCCCAGACCATGAAGTGAAGCACACATGTATATATTACTGAACTATGATTCCTCATTTTCAATGGATTGATGGAAACTGTAACACTATAATAATGACAATGGATAAGATAGATTCAAAATACCACGTACGGTATATTCGGAATCAGCGTCAAATTTCTTATAAGAATCACTCACAAAGCCGGTATAAATTATTCTTTGAAAATTCGCTCATCAACTCATGCTGCTTGAATTTTCTAGTAACCCTAGTAACAAGGTTCAATGTGTGTTTTGGGTTGGAAAATCATTTTCGTGGAAAACTGGGGTGGTACAACATATCTACCCCCAGTTTCATATTTCAGAAATATCCCTGTTAGTTTGAAATATCTTATTTGGCAACAGGTAAAACAAACACAACTGGCCAACCTGCAGTCTCAAATTTAACAGTGCTTTACAAAAACTGTAACTCAGAACCACTAACATTCACTTGAACCAAATTAGAAAAAGTAGAATTCATAAAGTACCTAGGACTTGCGCTGACCAACAATTTGAATGGGAAGAACATGTATTGCTGGTAATGTAAATTAGAAAATCATTTCACTTCTTCATCTTATTAAGGAATTGGCTATCTATGCGAAATGTGGCATGATCATCTGGGGAGGAGCATGGTTATGCTAGTAACTTCCGAAGTCTGGATATATTTATGAATTCTGCACTACGTATTGCCACTAAATCGAACAAGCGCACCCCACTAGTGTTTTGTCATCCTCTCTCCGAGAATGACTTACATTTAATAGACTAGCGATTCATGTACACAAATCCTGGGATTTTCTTCAGGAAAACAGTAAAAATGCGAGGCTCACTAGAGGCAATAAAAACAGATTTCTAGCTGCCGAGTTACCAAATAATCAAACAAGATAGCCAAACAAGTTTTACCTCAATGAGACACTCACCCTCTATCTATTTGAAATTCATATTTTTTGTACTATGCTAGAAATAGTTATCGATGAATTATTATTAGGTGTAATGTATAGTATTTAGATTCGCTCATATTTGAAATATTAAGGTCCTACATACCTACCTACCTAAATTGAGTGTATCACGAAGACAATTGAAAACACTAGAAGAGACTAGTAAAGGTTCATGACATTAGGCCCAGAATCAATTAGGAAGCATTGCAAAATATGTTATGTTCATGCTGGTATTACCAAATATGTTTGTGCTATAACAATGTGTATGTAATAATTAATAAATAAATGAAAAGGTGGATTTCAACCCAAAAAAAAAGGCAACAAATCTTCCAAATAGCATAAACTTTACTTTCAGAGTTCACTAAAAAATAATATATTTACCAGTAGTATTTATCAGTGTTATGATTTTACAATAAAAAAGTTCCATTCATGCTGCATGAGTTGGTGATCGAATTTTCTAAGAATAATTTTAACCG
>JAEMON010000001.1:76745079-76761039 GCA_030264115.1 Lygus lineolaris | reverse complement strand
CATTGAAATAGCTTCATTTTCTTTGAAAATTCGCTAAAACAACATTTTTTATGGTTTAGGTATCACTAAAAAATATAAAATGTAATGTGATATTCAATGAATATGTGTTTAATTAAACATTTATTTCTATTTTTGTCGATATTATCTTTTCCATTCTGATTTACGATTTTTTGACGAACTTCGGTAACTTTACACTCGTTTTTTCCTGAACTTCTTAAAGGTCGAGGGGTTTTGTTGGCGATTCCATGAAATTGAGACTCCAATCCTCTACATACTACTCTTCGATGGAATTGTATTTATAATTTTATAATACTGACATGTCCATCACTTCAAGTTGGATCAGTCGATCGATTCGATTTTGTATAGGTAATTCCCAGTTTAGTTTCTTCAAGCTATCATTCATGCAGAGTTTAGTTGTAGGGAGAATCTCAAATAAGGAGGCGTTGAGCATGACGAGGCAGCATTTTAAACTCTCAAACGACATGGCCGAGGTCTCCCATGATCCAATAGGGAACTTGCATGGGTCTGCAATGTTTTCTTCGGTTGCTCGTTTCTTGTTATTCGGGACTAAAAACAACATTAGGAGCATGGAAAGAATATTTAGCAGTTTCTAAGAGTAGAAAACTCAAATGAAAATCTCACCTGATTGAAAAACAGCTGCCGACCCGCCAGAACCCCATTGACGTCACACAAGCAAACGAGCAAGAAAAAAACGGCAGGAAGCGCTTAATTCTCCAGGCCCTCACCCGATATTATAGACAAAACGTATGCAAAAGTTGAATAGTTGCAACGAAAAACGAAATGAACAGATTTTACCTCTGAGTAGAGATAGATAGAGAGAGGGCTATCGCTGATAGTTCGAACGGGAAACCGCCGTCGCCACCACTGTAGAATTTAAAGAACCCTTTCTAACACGATGGCCGCCACCTCCTTGATTGGTTCCGAAGGAGGTCCCATCTATCTATACTGTAAGGATATTACATCAAACATCTGTGTTATTCCTAACCTCTTTAGTTGAAGCGCGGATTCGGGTAGTCTGCTGGGATCTATGTTAGCCATACTGTCGGGAGCTGAGAACCACATGGAAGTAGGCAGGTTCCTACTTCCACGCTTGTGATGTGAGGTTAGGTCTGGTGGGAATTCAAAACAACTAAATCTCAATAAATTCTTTGAAATTATGAAATCATTTATCCCACAAAACGCCTTCGTTTTTGTCTCTTTCAGGTCATATCTTTGCAGAAAAAATAAATAAAAAATTACCGTGCAAGTTCACCATTGCGAATAGAGGCCTGGACCTGATAGTGATGGTGTTTGAATGGGTGGCGGCGCCAGATACATTCGTGGTTGCTCTAGAGTGCTGCATTATTCGAGCCACCAACTGAATATTCGCTGAATGATTCACGAGATGCAACCTTATTCTGATTACCAGGGATGCTGTAGTAGGTATCAGCATGACTGTCAGTTTGACTCACAATTACTGTCAAAGATATGGAACGTGGGATTCAATACGACTTATGGTTACCGTAGGTAGACAAGGTATATATAGTTTACGTCATTTCCGCCCTTTCAACCCCTACAGTCATCCCCGCAGTAACAGAAAGGTGGAATGATTGAATGTGGTTCAGTAGCTCAAATACCCAAGATTCGCACTTGTGAGTGATGCCTTTTGTTTCCGTTGACTCCGCTTGATAGGTATGCAATGAAAATGACTGATGGAGATATTAAACAAACATTTGGTTAACATCGAGTTGGATGCGACAGTAAAGCCACTGACCAGGGCAGCAAGGGTTAAAAGGGCTTTATGTCATTATCGGCTAGAAGCGTACACATGTTATTTTAATGTTGAGGTGAACAGCAATAAATTCACATGTAGGCAGTTGATTCGAAGATTACCTACCTTGAAGCTTGATGCTGCAAGTCACAATTTCAGCGAACGGGTTCAGATCCATAAAATAAAGATAGATGAATGGTTCGTCATGCTTCCTGTTGCTGTAGCTTTGGTCAACCACATAAATAAATATGCAATTGGAAGGTATTTACGACATTGAACCCAAGTAGAGGGGATTACTGAATGTAGTCAGTAAATATCGTTATCAATATGAGTCCAATTGAATTTACATAGAAGAAATGTATTCGGTAGAACAAAAACTGGTGTTATAATTGTTATTACCATTGATCAAGTGATCCTCTTTCGAGGGATTTGGGAGCAGAAAAGCTTTAGAGAAAACCCCTCCTCTTTACGCTGGGATTCTGTTGATCTTTAGTGACTGTGGTTCACTGACAAACAGTTGAATGTTTGGACGTGATCCAAGACAGATATACTGAAATGAATGTTAATCCGGATTTTGATAGCGTCAATCCCAAAATGATATCCAACTATCTGAAGCGGAAAAACAGCTGCGTACGGAATCTGTTAGCCTTCATCAACAATAAGTGATAAACTAGGGGCTTGCATGTTTTATTTGAGGCGTGTGGTTCCTTTCTGGGTCTGCGATGGAAGCAGATAACGCTTGTATCTTAGAATCAACACGCACAGAGAAGCAGGGCTAAGGAAAGTGGATTTCGCAGCAATTCATTTTAAAAAGGAAGGACGTTCATTCCAATGTATTGTTCAAGATCAACATACATAGTCACGTTTAGTACCGTGAACGTTTCATTTTTGAAATTGAAATCAAATCGACATGATTCTACGGGAAAAGTTTACTATCGATCACATGTTGCCATACAAAATTGGAATATGTGAGTACCTACCTACCTACCTGTCAAGCAATGACGGGCTCCGTCTGATGTAAGATTTCTTCAGGTCACAGTATTTGTATTTTAACTGCAATACCCTTCAAGAATTTCTTCTAAATAAGAGTCATGCAAATTAATTTTGTTACTCAGTACTTTTTAACTCATCCATATCAGCGAATTTGAGACCTATCTTAGTTGCGCTGCAGAAAAACATAAACGTTCAGAAAATAACTCTCATAAATCCTCCAAACTTTCAGAAATTAATTGAAAAATTTTGAAAAAAACATACATATATAGCTGCGGCGTTTCATTTGACGCACGATTTGATGGGATATCTACTTGATTTTTTAAAATGATTCTGACTGAAAGGCGTCGGTGAGAGCTGTCTAAATAGGTGCACCATGAAAACGTGTAGTGAATGAGTTTGTGACAAAACTTCACTAAATTCCGAACTTAAAATTTATATTAGGGGATTTTTAGAGATGCTGAGTCCGAATAATAGGAATCGAATGCAATATTCCAACTCATTGGTATATCCCATTTCCAATAACGTTTAATTTGAAGTGGTTTTTCCAATCGTTTGAGTAATTTTAGGTGTTTCACATGTGAACTATCTTTGACAATTGAAAGTTTGTTGAACTTACTAATAAGTGGGTAGGCCTATATGGTATAGTCATCATAAGTGACCTGAAAATTCCGTACGGACTATTGGAGCCCAGCCTGAACTGTAACACAAATAGAATAATTTCGAAATTTGAGAAGAGGAAATTATTTTTCCATGCCATCCCCATGAATTTCAACCCTCCAAGTCAATTATTCGGGGAAGAAAACTAAGCAACATACGTGAAAACATTCCCATTCATGCAGCATGAGTTGATGAGCGAACTTTCAAAGAATAATTTTAACCAATTTGGTGGATGACGCTTATAGGAAATTTCACGCTGATTCCGAATATACCATATGTTCCTATGTTTAAGATAGTAACTCTCACCAATAACCTCAAAAAACACGTTTTTTTTTAGCGATTTTTGAAACTAAATTTTCAAAATTTCAACCCTTGGAGTACTCCCAAAATTCTGGCCAACGAACTCATCCTTTCTTTTTATATTATTGACATTTTACATTTTTTTTGATTTTTTATCTCGATTCCTCGGTCAGATATCGTCTGGAGTGACACACATATAAAAATTGAATTCTGGAGGGTCCGTTTTTAGTTTTTAAAAAACCGATTGAAATTTCCCAAACTTTATTAATTCACTTGGTTACAAAAATATATTTACACGGAGAGAACTTGCACGGAGCTCGAATGATAACCGGCTGCACCGAGGCTCGGGGGCTCCGAGGCGAAGTGTATCGCGAAGGAAGGGAGGACTGCTGATGGCAGTAGTTTTATTATTTTACTTCCCTTCATAAACGGTCACATAATTCCTCCCACCTTAAAATGAAAATTTGGGGAAGCTAAATTTTCAACAATATAAAAATTCGAAGTATCCGAATTTTAAATTGAAGCCGAAGTTGAAGTTCTCTCATGTTTACAAAACATTATAGTTGTTTTGGGGTTGGTAATTACAATTACTAACTACCAATTACCTCCGAAAAATTAAAAATTTGCAGAACGTGAGGCCAATCGTTTGAGTCAGTTTTTAATGTGTGATGATTTCAAAACTTGATTTCAAAAATTTCTAATTTGACCAGTTATGCTCATGAGGAACATTTTCCCCTAAATAGTGATTTACCCTTCGAAACGTCCTTGTTATGGCCGTAATTCCATTAAAATCTATAACAGTTGAAACACTCCAAAACGTAGATAATTAATTGCTGAAGAATTCATCAATTACTTCGGTATTAAGTACCTGACACTCCAAAAGTAATCAATTACTTTAAAAGTCATTAGTTACTCCAATTACAGTAATTGGTAATTGAACTACAATTAACAACTACTGTAATTGGTAATTAAAAATTAGTTAATTACCCAAAGTAATTAACTACCGCCCAACTCTGGTTCCAAGAAGAGTAGAGATAAAGAACGCAGCTCACTCGGCCGGATGTGCACTTCTATGATTTACGAGTCCAGTGACGAAAACTCGGGCAGGGTCTTCTGAGCGATGTGTAGGTACTTGTTCTCTCGTGTTGAAGAGTCGAGAGAAGTCGAGTTGGTAGATAATTTTCTTGTTCGTGGGAAATTCGATGGACAGCAGGAGGTTCCCTTCAAGACGAAATTCGATGTTGGTAGATCGATCGATTTGCTTGAAGTTCCAAAAATTCGGATGTCCTACTGCCTAAGCCAATTAAATTTTGGAGGGTCCGGTTTTAGTTTTTAAAAGTCAGTGTAGCAAAGCACATTCCAGGGCAGACTACATCTAAACATATAATATGGTCCCCGACTGTATTATGAACTGACTCGTAAGATGATATTTTTGCCATACTAAGCACAAAACCTCGGTTAACCCCCGTCTTTCTGAAGGGCGTAAAAACTTGTAGCCCGTATCCTCTTCCTCGCAAATGGACGTAATACCTTTTTCATGTCTTCCCATAATAATATTCACGACGGCGCAGGGCACGCCGGTCGTCCGGACCAACGGCGCTTCCTCTGCCCTATTGAGTAGAAAGGCGTAATAGGCTCGTCCTCGCCCTTCATACCCGTCACATCACAATGTTCGTTCCCTTTTCAGGGGGATCCAACCCTTAGCTGAGGGTGCCCTCGAGCTCCCGGAACCGACTTACAATTGCCGGAATGACAGCGCAGCGGACGGACGGACACTTGACGGAAAACTATCGTCATAATAACTCGATTTCATTCGACACTCGGAATCGTATATCAAGTGGAGTGAATGTTCTCAAGTACGGTCCGGTGCGTACGTGAGATTGAAAACGCAGTCGAGTATCCGGTACCTGGAGGGTAATGAGGATGACTTTCCCGAAAATTTCTAGTATTATGTATATAAGCTCCGGAATCCTTGAAGTGAGTTGTTGAGGAAAATAATGCATTCTAAAACAATTTCTGAAGTTCAACACTTTTTCACAATATATGTACTTATATTATAGTATACGTATGGGTCGTATGGGTAGGCATGGGTATATAGGTAGACATACATAAAAAGCTTCCGAAAGATACTTATCTGACCCAAGGATCGATCTAGAAAATCCAAAATATTGAAATATTTCTATAATATGAAAGGAAAGAAAGAACTCGTTTGGCAAAATTTTAGGAGTACGTGTAGGGGTCAAAAATCGCTCAAAAATTGTATTTTTAACTTTGTTGTTATAATTACCTGCATAAAATCTTGAGCAGAGGAACATGAATGTGTTATGTATTCGGAATCAAAGCTAAATTCCCAATAAGAAAACCCACTCAATGTAAAAACTTCCACCAAGTTGTGTTGGCAGTGTAGCATCCTCACTTGTGTAACATCGACTTATAGAATCAGTTAGTGAAATTTCACCAAAACTGGTAGGATAGTTACGGATTATCCAGATTACAACGAATTTCCAGTTTGTGCTTGCGCAGTAGCTATCACTGAACAAATAATTCTGACAAAATTCATTCGTCTTGGAGATCACTCTCAACTTGAGCGAAAGTGGGCCATCAGGAACTGAGAAACCGTAGGAAATCCCCATTTGCGCATGCACACACGCTACTAGTGTTCTAAGGACTACGAAATTGATTGAATCAAAATCGGACCGTAATTTAGTACAGTTTATCGTGGAACAAGGAATTGCTACAGACAGGCCGACGGACAGACACGCTACCAAAATTGTTCAGGAAGCTTGAAAATGCAAAAAGCAAGTGGCACTTCCGATCTAGGAGAACACGATTTTGTTTACTTCTTGCACGAATGCAGAGCTTCTCACCTTGGTAGTGTGTGGGCATTATTTCCGTAGTTCGAAAATCGGAATAGATTTATGGGTTACAATGATTCTTTGAAAATTCGTTCATTAACTCGCTTTATGACTGGAGCTCTAATGAAGCCATTCTTACGTACCTACCATCAAACATGATCCTTGAAATAGAATGTTGTCATTGAAAATGGCTTCAGTAGGGAATGAGAATAAAACGGTTAATGAACTCTGCAAATTATTACACAACGGTTTATCTTGTTTTTTAATTGATTGCCCATCTACAAAGATCCTATTGGTATACAGTAAATAGGTACCTAACTACCTTAAATAAATATTTCTATTATACATATTATAAATAATAGTAGTTATCATTATCCGAGAATCGTGTCTTTCATTTATAACGAAATACGGTGACTGAGGAAGCTTCTCGAAGTAAACGAGAAACTTGTTCCGGTGAAATGGAAAAAAGTAGCATTTTGTGATCAGCTGATCTATGAACGGGATTTCGGCCTACTCTTAAAGAATTTGCGATTCTCACTCGCGTTTTTTTTTCAACCCATAGGTCCTAACAGGGAGCGAACGATTGGTTCTAAAATGCTTCGCAGGGTCTCATTCGGCGCCAAAAATTATGTTAAATGCGAAATCGACGGGGAAAATACAGCTTCCCATCTGAAGTTTTCAAGCTTGGGCGTTTTGAAAATCACATCCACTCTTTTCTACGCCCTAGAGAAGACTGACGGTGAGCCCAGCTTCGGGTCACAACTAGACCCCAAATGGGGCCGGTATACCAGATCAGGAATGGGCATGGGTCGGACTTTGCTATTTTTGATCTCAGAATCAGAATCGGATTTAGCACCCTTGAAAACCCCTATATCCCAATTCGAGCTCGATTAAAAAGGTTCATTATTGAAAATAATAAACCAAAAAATTGGCAGTCAATAAGAAATAGACTATAATCATCCCTTACCATAACTCGAGCTTCAGAATGGTTTTTGTGGTTCTTCCTTACATATAAACACACGACAGTAATAATAAATTAATTAAAACATAGCAGTTGGGCATACAGATCACACACACGAAAGTTCCAAAAACGCACAAGCAAGTGCAAGTGCACGCGCAAGTTCACAAAAAGTTCCATTCATGCAGCATGAGTTGGTGAGCGAATTTTGAAAGAATAATTTTAACCGATTTGGTGGGTGATTCTTATTGGAAATTCCACGCTGATTCCGAATATACCATATGTTCCTATGTTTAGGATGGTATTTCACACTTAAAACCTCAAAAAACATGTTTTTGGCGATTTTTGAAACGAAATTTTCAACATTTGACCCCTTGGGGTACTCCAAAAATTCTGGCCAACGAACTCAACCTTACTTTTGATGTTATTGACATTTTAAAGTTTTTTTGGATTCTTTATCTCGATCCCTCGGGCAGATATCGTCTGGAGTGACACATATATAAATATATACATATGAAAAAGTGTTACATTTCAGGAATCGTTTTAGAATGATCTGAAACGGATTTCCATGAAGAACAAGTTCAAAAATTTGCATTACAAAAATTTCGAAGCCATTGCAATAGCTTCATTTTCTTCGAAAATTCGCTAAAAGGTTGCCGAAAAAATTCCGAATGAGTCTCCCAGCCAAGTGTGGTCATCTGGGTTAACCAAAATAAAATGGGCGATCCAGTAGTTTGTGGCCACCTAGTGCGGAGTTGTTTGTTTCAAATCAACCCGATTTAAATCTTTATTGAAATCACGACTCAAAAGCCAATAAAATCGTGATTCAAAACAAACTTTAAACAACCACGCAAGCAATTAGAAGGTAAAACCTATATCAACCGACCTGGATGAATGGGTTCGAGAGGATTTCAGAGAACTACGTAAACCTGTTTGTTGACCATTTTCCACGGATTCTTTGATCGAATTCCTGCTCAGTCCTCAGATGTTTCAGAATTTCAATAGAAATGAAGTATAAGTAGTTTTCGGATACCCTCTTCACAGCCATTGGCACGTGCCATCCAACTGGCCTTGTATATTTTTATTGCTCATTTTCTTTTCATTCGCCCACTAACTCCATACCCTCATTGTTTCCACAATTTGGCCCAGGGAGACCTCAGAAATCGCCTAGTAAACGAGAAGGCGGCTATATCGGTTTTTTTGTACCTACAAAACATTCAATTCCAAAAACTGAACAAAATTATAAGCGTAATTAATTCAGGATGATTAACCTCAACAGTCGGTTTGATATCTTCGTTTTATTCAGCCATATTTCGTTGCCATTGATGGTCACCCTCTTCAGGCATGGATATCACCTGTGTACAACGACATCATAACATCTTACTAACTACCTAGGACTACCTAAAATTGATCTCAGTGAGCATGAAATCACAGTTTCATGTACATTGAAATATACAGAGAAAAAAACAACAAAACAAGACATGTAACTTGGTACTTACAGTAGTCACTATGTATTGGCACCCACTTTGGGAGGCATTGGTGTAGAACCACAGTGCTTCCATCACCAGGGGCACCTCCGACCAATAAGGGGTGGAACAGTTCCATTGACTGAACTGGATCTGGAGGACCATAATATGGTCCTCCAGATGCACCTATATGCTATGCACCTATTACCCATGTACCTGACCATTGCAATGCAATTGTTATGTGACGGCAAATAAAATATTGATTGATTATTACAGCAATTCATGAATGTAATTGGGGCTAATTTTATGACGACTTTGTGACACGTTGGGTACCAGATACCCACATAACACTGCCAACTCCCAAGTTTTTGGAGCTGTAATTGGGTTTATTACATTGTTTGGAGGGGTGCACAGCGTTCCATAGTGATTCCGTTCAAGGACAAACTGATGTGAAAATGCACAGGTGCCACCAGGTGAATGAGGGTGCAGGGCTGCCGGAACAAAATAAAATTATGAAGTATTTCTGTGGGTACCTGATACTTACCTATGTGTCGCGCTACGGGTTGGTAAAGTTTGTCTAATAAGCTTGTTGATCCCTTTATTCTATAACTCCAATTTCTCTATTTATCATGCCATCATGCTTTATTAATACTGGAACATTTCCCAACTGTACTTACTGTCATTTCCAAGACGTGAAACGCCAGAGAAAGAATTGAATAAATCAAAATTTCAAAATTCTCATTCCGATAAAAAAAAATGGATTTAAATTTTAAAAAAATCAATTCAAACCAAATAAATCTGATTTACATTAAAAAATCCGATTATTTTAATTTTTCAAATTGTGTGTTGTACAACCAAGCATTACGCAGTCATACCTACATTAGGACTGCGGATGGAAACGTAACAAGTTCTTAAGTTCTTGGAGCATTCTTCTTATGATATGGCTGTGTATTGGAGTGTGTTTACATCCTGCTAGTGGCTACCTTAACGTTAAGAGCTTACGAGCGATTAATAAACAGTTACAAAGAACGCTCATCATGCCTTGTTGATGCGGATAATATTGAGTTAATTGTCATTTACTCTCCGTGTACAATTTCACGCCCAATATATCGTTCGTTGATCACGGGAAGCATAATATTGATCACGTCCATTCATTAAGGATATTAAAATACGCAGCTTCTGTAATTAGGGCGCACTCGGGTTTTGAGTGGAAAGAAAACGCTACCGTAGTAGTATCGTTCGGCTCAATCGGCGTTGATTGAATATCAATAATGTGTTCAGCCAGTTGTTTGGTGAACGGTTATTCGATTAGTGTTGGAGAGGGATAGAAAGAGAGAAAACTGTCAGTAGTTAACCTAGTTATGGGATTGATCGTTGGCGTTGATATCGAATTGTCGTGAGCGAATGTGCCAGTCATCGCTGTATTCCCTCTTATACGTTATAGGGCAGGGCATTTCTTTTGTATCCCTACTAGACACGTGGAAATTAATTTGGACCCAGTAACACCATCAATGTTATTGTTTGTATTATCATGGCAATACCACATTTTCATTTCCACTACCCTGCTCTGGAATAAGTAGGTATACCATTATATTAGTACTTAGTTGAGCTCTGAATTCCCGTCGTTTTTAGTGCCATTCTAATTGTTACCCTCCCTGTAAACGGAATTCCGTTGGCGTTCTACCGGACTGTCAGCTCAACTTCTGAGACCACATTTCAACCACATCGAGCAGGGTTGGCTAGTTACAAGTAACATATACATAATAAGTTTATTATTAATCATCGTTATCCATTAACAGATTCGCTCAGGTACGAATTGAGCACCTGATGAAACCTAATGGATTCCGTAATTATTATTGGTGTCGCTTTATTCTAATGACACGGTATCACCAGATCCGAAACTGTAGATGGCTCGGCTAAGTGAGAAAACCCCCTCCAGTTTGTTAAGCCGAGCTCCCATGTAAGCCGACCCCGCTGGCGATGCTGCGCGTCAACTTCCTTTAAATATTTGAATAAGCATTACGGGTAGGACGGGAGAGGGAGAGAGGAGGCTGGAGAAGGGTTAGAATTAATTTGTCACAGGAATTAATTTGCGATCATTCCATCGGTTTAGTCCTCAGTTGTAATTTTCCCCAGGAACGCGGACGGGGAACAGCAACGATTCCAAAAGTTATTCTTAATCCGCTCTTCCAACCCTCATGTTGGTGATTACTGATTAGCATAGTCCGTCATTAGAAAGGGGGTTGCTGTTCATTTGGCTTTTCAACTTGATCATAACCTTGTAATCCACTCTTAATCCACCAATCACATGAAGCTCTCTAGCGGGAGTTCGTTCCACCTATAGGCGAAATAATGCATTTATCATGTTCAGAGTTTATTTCGAAGATGACTTGATTATATATGGGCCACTAGCTCAAATGTAAAGGCTCTCGAGGATTGTGTGAATGTAGCCTTGGAGAGGCTGAGCCAATGGGCAGGTGTGAATGCACTGGTGATGAACCCAAATAAAACCGAGTTCCAGCTTCTCACGGTGTCAACTAAGACACACATCATCCATTCAAAGTATGAGGGAATTGATTTGAGGCGGACTTTAGACGCTACTTATTTATGGACTAAACTTGACACAAAGCTTTCCTGGGTAAAACATACAGAAGTAATGGCGGAAAAAAGGCATGAAACGTTCAAATCTTCTCAAGAGACTTGCAGGAACAAAATGGATTTCCTAACCAGGATGTCCTCACCCTTGAATAAAAGAGCCATGTTCGCCCAGCAATGGAGTATCTGATAGAGCTCACAGTGAAATCCTCAAATACAATAAAAGAGAAGCTCGACTTGGTCCAAAATAAAGCTCTTCAGGTGATCACTGCGAGCCCTCGCTTCACTCCCATAGCAGCTATGCAGCTACAGACAGGGCTCGAACCCATGAGCACAAGACGTGATCAGTTGGCCATAATATCCCTGTTTGAGAGAGTCAAGCGAGGAGACGATGCTTGTTGGACCACTTACAGACCCAGCTATCAGTGACTCAGTTCGCAGCAGACTTTAACAGCAAAATCAGAGGCAATTCTAAAATAAAATGACCATGGGCTCACGCTAGAGCCATTCCCAGATGCAGGCGGTTTGCAACCACTGATGTCTGCGGAGTTTTATCTGGCCGAGCTGCAACCAGAGAACAAAGATGACTTCCTGCCTGCTGAACTAACAGCCATTGCTCTAGAGACGATAGCCGCTCGTTTCCCCTCTCACTGCTGGCCATATTGTCGGGGAGCGAATAGCAATGCAGGAGCTGGAGTTTATTGCCGGGATTTCCAGATTTGCACCCCTGTCTTGCTACGAACTTTAATGGCGAAAAAGATGATACCTACTGCACATACAATGCCTACTGGCATCGGAAAGAGTCGCTTCTGCAGAGGATCCAAACATTGCAATGCTGGTTGATTCCCAGGCTGCAATCTTGGCGGTGACCTCTAGTTCCTATACCGACTCTAAGGACGTACTACACTGCCGGTCAGCATTCAGTACATCAAAGGGAATGATTAAATCAAGGCTCAGACAGAATTCTGAAGAATCCTTAAGACGAGCGTCCGAGGGTAAGCAGTGGGAGACTCTGAATGATCCTAGGCAGTGAGTCCCGTTAGTAGCTTCCAGGGAAGTATCAGTAGCATACTTTCGAACTGCTACGGGACATGTTTCCTTAGAAAGCATCTCCAGCGCAAAGGGCTGGCAGACTGCCCACTGTGCCCTCTCTGTGATTCAGACGAATAGATGAAGTCTATATTGAGATTACTCTAATGTTTACTAATCATCAAGTATCAAAATAGTTCGTGTGTTTTGTTAGAAACGCTTGTTTCTATACAATAATAAAATTTCATTCGAGTCTCAGTTTTTCAACAAAGCTGTTCATTCTAAAATATTCCTCTAAGTACATCAACTGGTTATGGACGTGCAAACGTGCTAAATTTTCACAGTGTAGAAGAAACAGATATTCCTAATGGATACTTATCGTTTCCGATTTGGACTCCTGGAAGGGAAATCGAACTGGGCTACCTGGAAATATAAAGCATGTGCTGTGCTGAGAGGGATCGCCAACGGAATGGACTTGGTTGAAGGAATGTTCAAAGCGCCAGTGCTTGTGGGTGCTGCTAATGCAGAACAATCAGCTAGCTACAATGCTGAACTGGCAAAGTTCACAAAAGTAGAGAGTGAAGTCTTAGTCGCATTAACAACAAACATGACTGAAGAAACCCTTCAAAAGGTGATGTGGTTTACAACTGCACATGGAGTATGGCTGGAACTTCATAGGCTATACGAAGGTGTGTCCGAAGAAAAAGCATATGATCTATGCTTACAATTCTTCAACTAACAAAAATGTCCCTCAGACGATGTTGTTGGACATATGACAAAGCTGAAGAATATGTGGACAGCATTAAAACTTGAGGTTTCAAAATACTAGCAAGGAAAATGCGAACGGCCAGATCTTTTCCTCATATGCAAAATGTTGTGTACACTTCCCGAAAGCTATTTTTCATTTAGAAGTAGTTGGATGCTAATAGCTCGAAAAGATCGAACTGTAGAGAATCTCACAACTCAACTCTGTGCCTATGAACGCGCATTGGCTCAAAAAGACGGAGATGAGAAGAATCAGGAAGCTCTCGTAGTTGGTCAAAAAGCCAGTCATCAAGGAAAAAGTACGAAACTTTCTGTAAGTATTGTAGGAATTACGGTCATAGAGTACGTCAATGCTCAAAGTGGAAGGCTGATGGAAGACCACCAAAGCCTACACCAACCAAAAATAAAGATGAAAAGTCGAATGCGCATTGCACACTAATGGCATTGAATCGAGTAGTACGAGTATATCCTGACGCCGATACGTGGTACGTGGATAACGGTGCTACCAACCACATCACATATAGAAAAGAACTGTTCAAATCGTTCACACCATTTTCTTCTGATTGTTCAGTAACAACTGCGAATGGGGATTCGGTTGAGGCTCTCGGAAAGGGTTAAATCGATCTTGAAGTAGGAGTTAATGGAAGAAGGAAAAAGTTAACACTAAGCGAAGTATGGTACGTACCGCAAATTAAGAAGAACCTGTTTTCAGTACTTTCCGCTCATGATAAAAGAATTGATAGTTCATTTGTCTCAACAACTGAAAGGTGCAAATTTGAAGTACCTGGACAATTTGAAATCATTGGGCATAGAGGAAGAAACGGAGGTCTCTACAAATTAGCCGCACGAAATATCAAACCAACTTCAGCAAATCAAGTGAATCTAGTGACTAAAGAACAGCAGCTACAACTCTACCATGAAATATTGGCTCATCAAAACAAAAGACATGTCAAAGCCACTATAGAGCGTGAACTAGGTATAAAAGTTGACTTAGATAGTGAACTTTGTGAAGGCTGTGTCTACGGAAAAGCACATAGGTTGAAATTTGGCACTAGAGAAAGGTCAAAAGTACCAGGCGAAATAATTCATGCCGATGTGTGCGGACCGTTTAGTGTTGAGTCAGTTTCAGGATATAAATACTTTGTAACGTTCAAAGATGATTTCACAAAATATCGTTTCATATACTTTCTCAAACACATATCAGAGGTCTATGTAAAACTTGAGCACATGCTAGCAGAAGTGAAAGTAACGGGACATACTGTAAAAACTCTTCTGTGCGATAATGTAGGGGAGTTTGCCTGTAGGAATGTTCGAGAAATTCTGCAGCGCAATGGAATACAACTTCGCCTGACCATGCCCTGGTGTCCTGAACAACACGGTTGCATCGAGAGGGAAAATCGTACAGTGGTAGAAGCAGCTCTTTCACTCATGCATGCTCACGAAGGAATACAACAATAATTATGGGCAGAAATTATCAATACAGCTGGATATGTATGGAACATCAGTGGACCGCCTCAAGTACCTGGAAAATCACCCCATGAACTTTGGACTAGTAAGAAAGCCTCATTAAAACATCTTCGAATAATAGGAAGTAGATGTTACGCTCATATACCGAAAAATCAGCGGAAAAAGATGGACAAGAAGGAGTTTTGGTAGGATGCGATGGTTGGGATGGCTATAGAGTCTGGTGTCGAGAGAACAATCGAATGATAAGATCACGAGACGTTACTTTCGACGAACAGCCTCTTCTGAATGATCTGTCAACTTCTATTAACGTACCTGACGACCAAAAAGACTTACCTTCGAATGCTGACACAGCAGAAGAACAAGAAACTCCTCCAGATTCTTCTGAACAAGAAAATAATGAGCAAGAGTTAGAACCTTCTGAACCGGACAACAATAATAATCCACAAGAACAGGAGCAGAATGAGGGCGAGCCAGATGAGATTACTGGAAGAGTACTTAGAGATAGATCAATGATTCGACAACCTGAGAGATTCAATTCATTCATTATGAATACGCAAGCTGAATTGCAATCCTACTTCGAACCAAGCTCGTATAAAGAAGCGATGGCGAGTGTCGAAAGAAGCAAGTGGGTAGAAGCAATGAAAAGCAAAATAAATTCCTTGAAAGAGAATGAAACTTGGGAACTCGAAAAATTACCGAATCGGAAGAAAGCTATATACAGGGTGATTCAGGACGGAAGCGAAAAAAAAAATTGGGTGAAACTAGACCCGAAATGGGGTTGAATGCCACCAACCGCACCTTTTCATCTCAATCTGTTCCCAAGATATAATTTTTTTAACGTTTTTTTTTAGAAACCACGTTTTTTGCCATAAAAACCAACATTTCTTCACTTTGGAACAATTTATTTCCATTTTTGACCACATTTTCGGATTCAGCGTTAAATTTTCTATACACCCAATGCACATTCATTATCAAAAACGAACTCCAAAGGTCCGCAATTGCAGTTCAAGCATTGACAATTTTAAAAAAAATTAAGTTTCTGAAAATACTTGTACGTATTTTGTAACTGCATTTCCAAAACACGTGCTGGAAGCTGTCAAATCT
>JAEMON010000001.1:76714522-76734054 GCA_030264115.1 Lygus lineolaris | reverse complement strand
TAATAAACCAAAAACGGGAGCACAAAAAAAGGAAAATAACTGGCGAGGTACTAGGATAGTCCAATTATCTTGGTGTGGTGGTTGAGAACAAAAAATTGGGTATCACCGAGTGGTTCACCGCTAAAAAAATACTCCTAAACCATGTGTCACATGGGAATTCCCTCTCCCTATGTATACATTATTCAAAACGTGAAATCTGAATCCGCAATAAAAAAAATTAAAAAAATGAGGAGACCTGTGAAAAAAGGCAATATTGGAATTTTTCAAACGTTTTGTTGTAATTCCTAATATGTTTTTGGGACCTTCAAAGAAAATCAAGAGAATTAAGGTACTACAATAATATGTTTCTTACTTTTGAGGTCTTATGGGAAATTTCACACTGTTCAAGAATATACCACATACCATCTTTGAATGGACTTAAGACATAAATTGTAGGTATACATTTTATATGAATTCTTGAGTATTTTTGAGTAAAAAACCTAAAACGATACTCCAATTCAAACAAACGAAACAACCTATTGTGGTGAATCAAATCCTGCGTCGAATGCAACCAACCGCAGCTCATCAGGTGAGAAAACTTCAGATTTTTGAATTTATTTCAAATTTCAGTGAATTTAGTAAAATGTCACTGGAATTTTAAAATTTCACTAAAAAAGTAAAAATTCACCCATAATTTCCCTAGATCAAAAAATCATAGATAGGTTGGTGGCCCATTTCGGGCAAAACTTTCTCCCAACAAAATGGCCAAGATATAATTAACTTTTACCTACCTCGGGCGTATTTTGATTTTCCCATATTGAAAACCAATGAATAGGTAGGTAGTGAAATGACTAAATTGAAAGAAAAACGCACCTACCGAGATCATGTTGATTTCATTCGACCCAGAATTCCATTTTATTCATTTTTATTTCGATGAGGTTTTTTCTTGTAGAAACTTTTGGATGTTTTTTCCGCAGAACTCTCAAAAAACGTCGAAACAATTGAGGGATATTGTTGGGAAGATAAACATTTAAAAATTCCGCATTCTAGTTACCTGCGTCAGTACATGAACCTGTCCTTTGTTCAATTTGTATTATACACTTAATACTCAAACATGATACTCACTTGATATACAACAAAAGTTTATTGCAGTTTCAAAAATAATCTTGGGTCCTACGATGATTTTCTTCTTCTTCTGAGATCATTCTGTTTTTGCTTCTTCTTCCAACCAACCCCCTAGTCTATCAAAAGGGGCCCTGTTCTAGGCCTAAACATGTTGCGTCTCTTCTGGGGCCCCGGAGACGTGGGGACATTGCTCTTAACACTGAAAATGGGGGATTCCGGTGTGTTGGAATTTTGCATTATTCCGACTTCCAATTCGGATTTGTCGCCCTTGAAAACCCCATAGTATGGAACCTTCATGGTTATGTTTAGTTGGAGCTGAATCAGATTTTGAGGTTCAAAATGCAGAATTCCTACCCATGCAAGTTGCTCATTGTAATTTTACGCTCAAAATATTCATTAAGATGGCTGTAAAACAGGTGAGAAGATCAGGCGTGACTTCATAGGTTTTTGATGAGCGGAAGGTGCCCCCGTGTCATCTGTATCGATTATATGGCACTCGTTTTCGCTCACTTCCATTCATCGGATACACCACATTTTTGGAGAGCTCTCACTGAAATCTTTTAGGTTAACGAATAAAATGGAATAGCCGGGATTGCCCATTGGACATGGATCTTCTTCATCCACACCCTGCTGTGTGGTGACATACTGTGATGTGGTGACATAAGTGTGGTGACATACTATGCTGTGCCGCATGCGGGAATCCGCAACTGGAAAACGCGTGGGAAAAAACCGCATTTGGAGCTAGATGACATAGGTACTAGAAAAAACCGCCTGCGGGGAACCGCAAATTTAAAAGGAGGTTAACTTCTGCTGGGGGGTGGGGGTGCGTTCTTCTTCGTAGTCGTCAGTCAGTTTCTGGATATATACCATTTGTTACGAATATACCATATGTTCCTATGTTTAAGATGGTAATTCACACCAAAAACCTCAAAAAACACGTTTTTTAGCGATTTTCGACTCTAAAGTTTCAAAATTTGACCCCTTGGAGTACTCCAAAAATTCTGGCCACGACGCTCAGCTCAAGAGGATGTCGTTTATTAATTGGTCAGAAAAACGGGTGAACAACTCCGACTTGTTCTTCTGATCAATTATCCGAAAAAGCCAATCCACCTCCCTTCATTTTTATTTATTTTACCCAATGCTTTCTGTAACGAAGCAATGTTAATTAGTGCTTCGTTTGTCGCCATCCAATCGTTTTTTCCTTATTTTCAGCCAAACTCAAAGATATTGTCAAGTTCATATCAAGTGTGTATTTCTTCTCTCGCCATTACGCAGTAATTTCGTTTCCGGAGGACTCTTAGAAAGTATGGCAATTAGGGCAAGTTTCTGTCTTCCTAATAATGTAAACTTTCTCAACTATTACTAACCGTTTGTGACAGCTACCTTTTTTTCAAAAATGTTTCATGAAACTTCGTGATGAGATGTTTTATATTGGTTACTTCTTGGAACACCAGAAAAATAATTTTGTAAATATTGGTAATCAAAGAAGGGATAATTGGGTGTTCCCATATTAGCCCTCTGGGTTAATACTCGTACGTCAATATTGGATTTAAATAAAATCACGAAGACATTTTATTAAAATGGTCGTAAAAAGTCCCAGACGTGCAGTATGATTTAATAAATTAATAGCGAATTTTCGATGAGCCATTTTTTTCAACAAAATGAAGCTATTCATGAACTACTGACTTTTTTTTTTGCTTTCTAAGATGTATTCTAAGAAATTTCACGCTGATTCCGAAAATTCCATTAGGATGGTGTCTGGAGGCTGTCCGATCGCCTCTGGGTTGCCTTCTCTCGTGGGTGAAGGTGGTAGAGTGTGGTACAGTGTGGATAGTGAAAGGTCCTGAGGGGTGGAGGGTTTCGAGTCCAGGCGATCTTCCGATTTCGTCCACTCCATTTTTCCTGTTTTCTCGCTTCTGGAACAGCGAACAAGGGACGAAATCCACCCCAAGTTATTTCTGAGGCGTTTAGAAAATAGTCTACGGACAAATCTGTCCCAAAGGACTTTCCGAATTTCCCATCCTTTCACGATTAGCTGCCGATTCGCCGTGCCATACAAGTACACCTCACCGGGTGATGGTTGCACCTTTATTTGACTGTGCTGGAATGTCTTCCGGGCGTGAGGAAGCAAAAATATACCAACCCGTGGAACAACCATTAAACCGATAAATAAAGATAATTAATTTATGTGTTAACAATCAATACGCAATTACAGTTCTTAACTACACTACCGAGGAATCATGATTGGTCAAATTGACAAATTCAGCCGTTCAATACTGCTGATAAAAAAAGTCTTCATTGAAATGCCTTTGGAAGCGTATAATAAGTACGGCAGTATTCAAGAGTTAATGAAGAGAATACTTTCTTCCTCCTTTCTTTGCTTACGTTTTTTTCCAGTTACTCAAAGGGTAAAGATGAGATGGCTCAACCAATAACCTCCCTCAGTAAGGCTTTGTAATCGCCTGCCTAGCAGAGAAACTCTCTTCCTCCGTTTAAACTCTTGAAGGGATTATAAAAGGCATTGTTCCCGTTTTAAGCTGACGGCAAACAGCATTATTCGAGATGGATAACGTTTTATTGCTCGTAAACTCTAGGAAAATGTAAATGTTTAAATACCTATAAAGAAGTTTATAGGTAAACAACGCGACTGGAGGCGAGTTGAGCTGTTTATCCTACAAGTTACAGAGAGTTGCGTCGCATGTATAAGCCGCTCACCATTCAGATCACAATACTGAGTTAGTCGTTTATTTCATTCTTTCTTCTCATTTTCTCTTCACGAAGGTTTTTATTTATTTCAAGAGATGTGGCGGGTTCAGATTCTTATGATTGTACAAAGTCTCTTTTACTAGTCACGCTTCGGCTTACTCACACTCAAAATCTAATCTACAGACAGTTTGTTGGCATCCCGAACTATTGCTCTCACTCTTCCGCGTACCTACAGAAGAACGTTGTGGTACTGGAGGGGTGTTAAACAGTTTTCAACCAATAATTAACCAATTTTATTTATGTTCTTCTTTTTCGAATCCCGACGGCAATGAGCTATCCACATTATAAATTTCAAAAAAATTTATTTTAAAATGAATTGAAATTTTAAATTTGAGTTTTCAATTGTTCACGGCTCTTCAGATTTTAATAATGGATAGATTTCCGAGAACTTATTTAAAATTGATCTATTATTAGCGTTGAAAAGTACCTATGACAAACTTTTAAATGCTAAAATGGTTAAGGGGGAGTAGGGAAGGTTATCCTCTTTTTCAAAATATTAGTCCCAAGTCGTAATACGGTTAGAGTTACTATTAAATAGCCAAGAATTAGGCATTTTCGAGGAAATTTTGGCCGGTTTCCGCTACCCCGTTACAGGTCGGCATATTAGCTAGTATGGCTAGAACTATCCAATAGTGTTACTTCCCCCCCCCCCCCCTCTTCCCCTCCCCACCATACATTTTTAATTTTGCAAAAATGGTTATGATCTTGTTATTATATGCTTGGCATGGTAGGCTTTAAATTATGGATAATCGTTATATGTGATATAATTGATATGTGAGGATTTATAACTATGAAATCAACCCTCGTACAAAGAGCAAGAAGTTCTTTCAAGAAGCAGAATTTTTGAGCGATTCTATTCGCCAATAGGATTGCTTTTTCGTGTGCACTTTCGGCCTATTCATTCATAGAAGCGATTGTTATTATCGGTTTTCTCATTCCTTCTGCCGCCCTGTATAAACTGAGGATTATTCAGCTGGTACAGCTAGGATATTTACAAAGGGTTCTTGTTCTATTCCTTCGATGATTGAGCCCAATTTATTGGTTAAGTGATGCAGCCTTGTCTCCAGCTCCCATTCAAATAGCCGTGGGAACCTTGATTTCCTAGGATCGGTCATATCCAAATCAAGACTTACCTGTACAATTAGATGATCTTTTTTCATTATGAGGATTCAATGCATCCATCTACATTCGCAAAGAATAGCACAATCGGATTACAGTCGATGTTCCGTTGAAAGGGTCTAATTTGGTTGTTTGTTCTTCGTATTCGTTGGTGTTGGACAGGCTAAGAATAATCGATAACAAATAGTAATTCTAATTGAACTAATTGGTCACGTCGCAATGTTGAGTACTAATGGTAGAAGTAAGCCTCAATTCTCACTAAAGTCTTCTTTTATTCATAAGCTATTGCCAACAACTACCTCTTCCGGTGAAAGGAAATTATAGTAATTTCCCTTCAGGTGGTAACTAGCGATACTTAATAAAACACGGCGTAAAGAAAATGGTTGATTCAGGAGGGTAGAGCAGACAACCGAGTGGAACTGGCACTACATGTACGCTGTATATAATCATCAGGTACAGGTTCCATATCAGTGAAAGGATACCTCTGGCAAAGAAACCTTGTAATGTTGCCATTTTTATATATTGAAAACGCCTGCAGCATTTATGTTGAGTATATAATGTCAAAATATTTTCTGCACCTTAGGGTTACTCTGGTGAGGGTAAAAAAGTGGGGCAAAGGGTTTGGTTTATTTCCCACGTATTATGATCACTTAGGTAGCTAACCCTTTTCATCATTTATTATAGCCGATGAAGGTTATTGCGGCCGAGTCTATGTCGCTTAGGCAGTTATCTGTTTACCCTTTTATACATCTCGTTAATGAGCCGCTTCATCTTGGGATTTTACTATCCGTCCTCAATGTTGCCGAGGTTACCGCTTTGTTCAAGGAAGGGGATCCCTTTGAGATATTCCCAATCAACGAACCATTTCCAAGCTTCCCATCATGTCAAAAGTGTATGAATGAGCTCTGAAGTCACAGCTTACTTCCTTTTCGGTAGAAGTAACTTGTTCTCGGATGAGCCGTATAGCCCAACTAGTCACACCATACGTTTCGGTGATGACACTTCCATCTTACCCAGCCACACTAACGCAAATCAACTCATTCAACCAACCGTAGGCATTTTACTCCGTTTCCGAATGGTTCAACTCGAACGGTCTTACAGTAAATCTCGAAAAGACACAGATTGTGTTTTTCATTGTTCGCGATGTGTCGGGCTCACCAGCTTGTCCTGCCAACGGCTAAATTCTGGGTGATGATGACGACCCAAAGCTTAGCTGGAGAACGGATTGTGAACACATTGCTACCACCTTGAATAGCACTATCGTTCTCTCTCCGTAGTTTTTTGTGTATGCCTTTCTTTGTCACCTTCCTTTGTCATCACTCGTCATCTGCGAAGTGCATATTTGGGTGTCAGAGGAGGGCTATTCGCAACGTTCCTGGTCTCGGTAACCATGACTACTGTAGAGATACATTCATTGATCTTAGAGTACTTACGAAACCAATAGAACTGCGTTCACGTACCATGGCATCCCGAACATTGAGTATAGTTACGTTCTTAGTTTAGTTTATGTTCCCCCCTTTAGGACTTTCATCATTGTTTATCTTCACCTTTAGTTGTTGTATCTATGTTTTATCTACATTGCTTCACGACCATTGTAATACCTTATGGGTGACTACAAATAAAAAATGTTGAGTTATTGATTGATTGAGGGTAAAACACGTACCCATGTTCCAACGTTTGTGTCCCTTGTGTACCTCCTTGGGGACGTTTCTTATCACAGGCCTAACAATGGATGCAGATAATATTATTGAGGTGGGCTACTGTGGTTGGTAATAAATTCGTTTTCTGTTTTCTAACCTGATCTACCACATAGAGGCCGACATGACAAAGTACCAGTCTGTTTACATGTGTTGTAGGCAAAAACAATTATGGTACAGCAAGGGGGTTTGAACCTTTTTGACACAGCAAAATCTGAAGGATTCCGTTGGTCTCACTTTTAAACCCCCTCGGCCGTCGATGACCGATTGTTTGTCTCTTCCTTGTACTGAGGGTTGAGGGTTCTTAGACATTTCTCGAGGGCTCACTTGAGTACCTCGAACTCAGGGAAGCTAAACATACTAACCTTACTGAAGCTTGTGAGTGCTGACGACGGCAGTAACGGACGCCAGTCCACTAGGCAGTAATTTTTCGTTTTGAGATGAGAGAGTCGGAGAGTTGAGAGGGACTCTCATTGCAACCCGATATTAGTCACCCCCAAGCACTGCGATTTTAGGAGATGTGATCCTGAGAAGATCTTGTTGGCTTTTTTTGATGTAAGCAGAAAGGAGAGAGAAATTTATTATTGAATGAATTGCAATCGTGTGCGCTTTTTGAATGGGAGTCGAAGGATTGTTTCGATTACCGTGTCCAACCCCACTGTGCTACTTATTGCGGACGGGAAATCGTTAAAAAAATCAAGGTACTTTAAGGGGGTTTGAACCTTGTTGACGCACAGCGAAATCTGAAGGATTCCGTTGGCCTCACCGATAAACCACCTCGGCCGTTGAAGACCGATTGTTTGTCTCTCCTTTCTACTTAGGGGTCGAGCGTTCGTTCACAACACATGGAGTCCTGCAATCCTGGCCCCATGCACTGCATTTACTGAAGAAGGATTTCTCTAAGAACATGCCTTAAGGAAATCTCGCTGGTCCACAGAGGAAACTGTAAGCAATGATCAATACTCCTGCTCGATAAAACACCACAATAAGAAGCAGGAAGTTTACATTTTACTGCGGCGAAGAACCTCTGTAGATACACTCCAGGCTGGTTTTCCCTGAGGCGTAAATCGCGTCGAGCCTCCCTCGTGTCCTCCTCCATTATTTCAAGAGCATCGGGTGCCGACGACGTCGCACGGTTCTGTAAACAAAAGGCATTCGATTTGGGGCCTAACTGCCGCGGTGTCTCGGCCCGTATTATTGGATCCCCTGCGGTCCCGTCCGACGGTGGGGTTCTCTTTTTACGGGCGTTTAATTGTCTCGGTTTTCCCCGCTGGCCCCATGGAGGGAGCGTACCTTTTCCCTACAAGGTAAAGTTTATTGCTTTGCAGGAAGAAGGGGTGTCCTCCTCCACTGGTGTCCTCCTATCACTAGTGTCCTCTACTCGCTATTGCCCGGACTATTGAAAAAAATAGAGAGAGACAAAACAAGTGAAGGAGAAGGAGAGGAAGAGATGATAAAGGAACCCTTTGCGGAGCTATTAGGGGATGCTCTCTGTCACCAAGCGAGGTACCTTCGTAGTTTTATAACTGTGAAGAGTTAATTGGACTGACTTGAGAGTTATGAGGATAGCGATGAGCGGACATGAAACAGCAAAAATGGCTCCGGTCGTTAATGGCTAATATTTCTATATCAGAAATGCTATGAAGAAACGACAGGTAGCAAGTACGCTGATTGGAGTCAACAAGGCCCTTTGGAAGTTCACAGGTATAACACCAATTAAAATGCAAAGACAATTGTGTTGGGAACTGAAATACAATCTTGTCTATATCGCTTTTGCCAATCAAGACAATGCGACCTGATTGGATGCCCACTATAAAAGCAGTCTTGCGCATTCTTCTTGTTTCAAATCCACGATGATCTGCACATGTTCACATTTATAAAGAAAGTAAGTATTTTGGAGAATCGTATAATATTTATGTATGCTCTTCCAGTTCTGGTATACCTACCCCGAAATTTTGAAAAGTATCCATTTCGAGTACAAGCATTTATCTTAATCGAAAAACACCATCATCACGGGGCGGAGGAAGAAAAACAAACGTCCTACAAAGGTTTTTATCATTCAGGAGATATTATATTTAGACTGTAAGCCAGTCCTATTACACTATTCCTCGGATGGACAAAACCCAAATGAGAGATCACAGTCCGAGCAGTAGCCACAGTATGTTCCCGAACTCTTCCTGAGAACTGAGACCGACAGGTACTCGTAAAACGTCACTCACAGCCTAACATCACAGCGTTCATGGAGTCAATTAACAACTATCTAAAATTTGACTTGCCGTGAGACCAGGTGAGATTTCCATGATTTGAAGTTAGAATAAATCACGGATGTTATCAGCCCTAGATTGAGTTTTCAGACAACTTTCTAGGGAAAGAGCCTATCCAAGTTCACCACCAACTTTGATTAGGATCAAGCAATTAAGACAAGGTCTTTCATGCATATTCTAATAATTCCGCCGGATGAAATACTGGTTGGTTGTACTTGGTGATGGAATGCTAGTATAGCTTTTTAAATACGGGAAAATCCTGGGTGTTGATCCATTCGCTCTCTTAGGAGTTCTGTCAAACTTATAGAATGAGTTTTTTATTCATTGTTCAATCATTTTAATAATTTGGGAATCTATCTGCGTATCTAAAAAAAACACACAAGCTGGGTGGGCACTATAGCTTCCTCACTTTTGTAACATGTAATAGTATAATATCAGTTTGTGAAATTTTCACCAAAATCGGTATAGTTTTGGAATTTTGCCTACGACAATGATTTCAAGTTGAAGCTTGCGTAGTAGCTATTACTGATCTTATTGCGTCAAAATTATCAACGTTAACCAGCCCTTAAGAGCCTTCAGAATTTGAGCAAAAACGGTCCATTAGGAACTGAGAATTCGTTGTTTCAGTATATCATAATTGCTACCATTGGTGTGACGGTGATTAAATTCAGAGGGGGCCGTCTACGGACTAACCCCCAAGAATCCCTTTAAAATGTCACCGATATCGGTCAACTAGTTCCTGTGCAACTAGTATGCCTTTGACAACAAATTATAAGTGGAGTGGCTATAATGTGGTTTCGTATAACCGCTTAGGTACCCTGGTTATTCTTATAACTATTTTAAATAAATTAATCAATAGAAACAAAATACAATATGTAGATTACAGATGGATGAGACAGATAGATAGATTTATGGGTAGATAGATGGATATTACAGATAAGACAGATTTTACAGATTTCATTCGCTCAGGAATGATCAGAGATGGTCGAGTGATGTATCTTTCGGAAAAAGATAACGTTCCTCAAAATAAAATAAAAACAAATCACAAATTATCATCTAATCAGTGAGTATATCACCAGCACTGCGACACGGCCCGATAAAACTTTTTCTCGGCAGTTCTCCTGTTTCTTTCCCTTTTTGAGGGAAGCAGTTAGGGAGCTAGAACAATCTTGTCTGTACTGTCTTGTACCGGATGAAGCGGTTCCAACCAATCATGTCCAAGGAACTTCAGCATTGAACCCTCGGGAGCACCCGACTTTTCAGCAGGGGGGAAGTCTCTAAAACTTGGAGCCTACTACTCTCTCTAAGTCTAACACTTGCCTTCCCCCCACCTTCTCACTTGCCTTTACTCCTTCCTGACTCGTCAACATGTTCCGCTTTACGTATTATCTTTTCAGTATTTACTGGGCTCAGTATCAGCCACTCTTCCATCATTAATCTACTCATCCGTTCAATTATTTCATCATCCTAACGCAGGTGAGTATACAGGGTGTCTACATTTAAGATTTAAATAACATCAGGAATCGATTCTGCAACTAATTCCCAACAAACAGGGCCAACTTTGGGGTTTTTTTAAACTTGCGTTTTCGTTATTATTTTCAATTTTAAACTTTCTCCGACACCCAATGAGTCACAGACGACCCAGATCTCCTGTTTCCGTGTGCTCGTCTGCGTGTAAAAGTTTGGTAGAGGAGAGGTGCCAAATTACCCTTCCAGCTACTCCTACTAATATAAAACTATTCTAGCAAATGCTTTACGCTTTGTTAGTTTCCACCATTTTTGGCATTTCTGTGAGAAAATGGGGAATTATCATCAATTTTTCTTTTTTTTTTTGAGAGAGAGAGATAATGGCTCGCGGAAGAAAAAGTAATGAAGTTGTAAGGCAAAAATAGTTTATCTGTAATTTTAAAAAATTTATTGAAATATTTGTTGTTCAAAAACAACAACACACATTGGTTATTTATTGTTTATTTATTGTTGTTGTTTATTTATTTGTTTTATTCCAAGTATTCTCCACAACAGAACGATAAATCATTTTTTTCTTTGTATTAACATTGTTATTTTATTCCAAATAACAATAAAAAGCAGGAAAAATTTGATTCTCTCATACACGATAATACCCCATTTCGATTATGACTCACTCTACCCTGCTTTTTACGTCACATTATTTTGTTTTTTAATGAAGAATGGACGACTTTCTTACATTTCAGTCTAGTTTTTCAATCATTATGGCCACAGTAGTTATAAGATGTTACAAAATTGTTGTTGCAATTTGAGAAATTGTTCCTTTCGAATTGATTCACTACATTTCCAACCGAATGCCGCTATTTATTGTAAATCAAGTTACCAACCTTGTGCTACTAAAACAGTTATATCTCACCTTCCTTTAACTGTAAGTTACATGTAATATAAGCTAAACCCACCAACGTGCTATGTTGGCCGATTTCCGAAACTTATTATTGCTTGAGTAGAGATTATACAAGGTGTATCAGGCTCGACTTTCAACACTTCAGGAATCGATTCTACAAGTGATTTCCAGCAAAAAGTACCGTAAACAGGGGTTACTTCGAACACAAGGGGTTACTTTGAACCGACAAGGTGTAGAATCGAAAATCCTCGCAGTGGGCTTAGTTTCCAAGCTAGCGACCTTTGGTTGGTCCTGAACTTTCAAGGTTTACTGTAGGATGCACTGCGATTGTGAAAAGTTATCAAGTTGGCTAACCTGGGCCGCTGGCGCCTTCTTGTCGGACTCGTGTGATAACAGCATTTAAAACTCTCAAATTTGCAAACAATGGGTTGGAGGTACTGGAATGTCCGAAAATGTACTATGTTCCTCGGAAAATCAATTTTCTTTAATTGTCCAGTTTTGACTGTCGAGCCTGGTACACCCTGTGTTGTACACAAATTGGTATTAATTTCACGTAGGAAGCTAGGTGGCATGATAATGTCGATAGCAGGAGAAAAAACATTTGTACATTGGGATTTAAAAAATCCTAGGATTATTATTATTTTATTTTTATTTTTTATTGTTATTGGAAAAAAGTCCTAGATTCGATCCCAGAAGTTATGTGGGTAAACCTCGAAAGTAGACTTTTAGTTTAATTTTCATTTCTCTTATGCACCATAATCATACTCGTATGACACCTAATAAGTACACTTAAATGGAATGTGGAGTATAAACTCCTCAAAAACTTTCCATTTTTGCTAGTAGTTATCATCGCTATAATGTGAAATATTATCAGCTTGGATCGTAGTTTGCTAAATAGCGAAGAGCGACGGTCAACTCAACGAGCTGCCTTGACAATGCAAATTGCTTACGACCCCTCCTAACAAAATCATCATAATGAATTGAAGGTGACGAACTCGGTTCGTGCGTCGTCATTGTTCCACGACTTATCGTCTCATCGTATGAAGGGGAGGAACTCACTGGTTTATTAGTTGTGAGCCGGAGTTTATGAGCGTTTTCACCTCCTTTCATGGTCTCATCTCAACCTTGAAGGCAGCGACTACCTCTATAACTTCTTAACACCTACCTCTTGCCTTTCTCTTATCATTTCATTGCCGCGTTGATCCTAGAGACTTTCTAAGCGTCATTTGCCCATTTCAGTGTTCATTAATCCGACATGAATATCAAATGATAAAAATAATGAACGGTAGGTACTTTGGTAATACGGTGTTGTGGTACTTAGGGTTGAGCCTACCCTCAACTGGTCCTGCAGAGTACTAGAAGTGTTGATTATTGCATATCTGACGGAGGTTGAAAATGTGAGAATTGTCTGCAGAGAACCGCTCTGTCGCGACAATTAGCATGCGCAAGGGAATCGGCCAATTCGTTTAGTTTTTTCCTAATTTGCTTTCTTCAGTTCTTCTGACTATCCTAGGAACGTCTCCCTCCCCGTTTTTGGGTCATTTACAAGAAAAAAATTTTCTGTTACATGAAGACAGCCTAGTTCTAAATAATGTGTTCACAGCTCAGTTCTGATTCAGGAAAGAAAACACGATAAGTAGTGAGAGCTTCCAGTACTATATAGTTTCGCTTCGGACTATTTCCTCGTATTTCCTTGGATTATTCCTCCTATTTCGGACTAATTTTCGATAAAACAGAGTCAGTTCTCAGTTTTCTACAGAACATTCCATTCCTAACCTCATTCCTTCTATTCCCGTTTGAGATGTGTCATCGGTGATGAAATATACTCAATTTTTATCCGTAATTATCCATCCGATCAATCAATAAAACAATCGTGACATGAAATTATACTGATGTGTACATTACTACTACAGGCGTCACGAGACCAAGGTGACAGCTGAGTTCAATACCCAGCTATTCTGGTGCATGTCGCATTAGCAAATTTGCCTGTATAGCCTGAATCACGGAGTTTAACATTATTATCCAATCGGGTTTTCAAGTGTTACTGACTTCTGTTGAACGCGTAATCGCAACATGAATCAGAATCGCTGTACTTCCGTGACCGTTTGATTAATTTGTTAAAGATCAAACTTCAAAATTTGCATACGGTAGGTAGGTACAATAGGGTGATGACATAAGTGCTCGCGGTGCTGGGGGGGGGGGGGGGGGGGGGGGGGGGGGGGGATAGCATGACCGAGGAAAGGTTGAGAACCACTGATTTATTGCAATCAACCACCTACTTTAATTATATACGACATCCTCAATCATTATTTCTTTTGTAAAATGAGCAATACTTACCCATAATTACTATTATCTGAGAGTTTTAGTACCTAGGACCTTCATAACAGAAATCAGTGATTAAGGAAGCCTATAAAAGTAAACTTGGAACTCGTTTCGGTAGAAATACAATTCTAGAGACCTCCCATCTGCAAAGATCCCATTAATTGTTACCCATGATAACCAAGTAAAGTGGGACGGACGGATTTTTCTTTTGATTTTTGGAGTCTACTTATCTTGAAACGTAAAACATAGGTAACATTTTGAGTGGGGGGGGGGGGTAAAAATCTCGTGCTCGATTCCGAAGGTTCATTATTGAAAATAATAAGCCAAACAGTGATTGTGAAAGACATGAAACAGTAAATATTATTGTTTCTCGATCACAGAAGAACAGTCATCGTCCGGTCACTTAGTGCACATATAGACAGATTTTTGAGTCAAACTGAAAAGTTTTTAATGGTTCTTTTCTTTTTCAGTGGAGTTTTGTCCCCTCTCCCGACGCGAAAACGATGAGGACGTCTCCTCCTACTGAGGAACGTCCTGAAAGCAGATTTATTCATTGATTTATTGTAACGGACGCCACAACGGTGCCAATATTATATTGCTTTGTACCTACATATGTGTACATGCGTTGCAATCGCAGGGCTACAATAATCAAACAGGAATAATATTTATATGATATCGTCTCTTTTATAAATTTTGCAACTTTTTGAGGGGTTGATGGAAAAATGAAAAATAACCATGAAATGTAATTATCAGATGAGATGGAAAAATAAACTATTCACCCCGGTATCAGTGAACCATACAGAAGCTTTGACAACAACTTCGATGTTAGTTCATCCGTTTACTTAAAAAAAAAAAAAATCGCCCACTGAACATCTTGAGTAATTGCTACTATAAATTTTCATATAAAAAAGGACTGAGAACACGGTTGCTATAGGCAGTTTTTCTGAAGAGTTTATGCTCCCGGGGAAGTGACAAGACGGGCGAGAGGGAAGAAATTTACTTTTTCCAGCTCGGAGCGCGATATATAATATGGTGGCTGCAGCTGAGGAGGAAGAGGTTTTTTCCACTACCAGAGGGCAATATACTTTTAATGAGGACGACCCAGGATATACCAACCCTTTAAGAACATTAACGTTATTGCCCGTTACTCACCCCAACACTTCATAAGTGCGTTAGTTGCTAGACCGCGAGCCAAACAAATTGCCTCCGCCCTGCTCTCGCATTTTCTCCAGAAAATTCTTCGGAAGACTTTGGGCTTGAGGGCAAGTATGATATACTCGTATGAGTATGAGAGACAATTATATGATTATTGGCACGTAAGCCGTGTTATGAACCTATTGGAATATTGGTTTATTATTCTTGGTAATGAACGGTTGGAGTCGAGCAAGAAATATAAATTCTCCATCCGTGGCATTTCTCCGGAATTATTGGAAGAAAACTAACAATATTAGCGATGGAAGTCCCTTCCGGGATCTAACGAATCGATCAACAAGGTTGAAATGAAGAGAGGAACAAAACACATTTGTGCCGCAAATCGATTTCAAATGGTTTTATTGACAGTCCGATAGCTTTTCTGTGAAGCACATTTAATACTTCCAGATCTGAAGCAGGACAATTCGCCTTGCTGACCTTAAGGTATGTTGTTTGTTTTCATCAATCTGCATAACTTCCCACCCGGACAGCCCTCATGTTTCTGCCATCCTATTTATTCTATTGACTTGTTCACCTTCAGTTTAGACTTTCAGATTATTTGATGTTTTGGATTGTATTCGATGGTATCGGCCCTTCATGTACATCTGGTCGATGCCTGGTTTTCTATTGTTCCCCCTTCGCATCTTGCGTTCTCAATTCTAACCTTGGAGGATGTGCCCCTCCTAAGACTGTCTTTTCAAGGAAGTGTTATTTCTTTCAAAATCATCCACGAAATCACCCATTAGATGACTCGTACTCGTATTTATTTCCTGGAGACCTTCCTCTATGCTTAGGTACCTAGGTATAATTTTTTACCTGTCAAGAGCTTAACAAAAATCCGTTTAATTAGACCACATTATTACTTACAAATAATGCTTGGGCGTGGGACGACCTGTACCTTTTTATCGAAAACCAAAATTTAATTATTTGATTTTGTTATCCTTAAAGTTTTTATTAAGAGTTCATTTCATTTTATGTTAGCTGTCAAGTGATAATATTATTAGCTATTTGTAATACATGTACATGATGAAGTACTATGTCAATTATTTAGCAATTAAGTCCCACGAAACGTTGAAGTTAAAATTTGTTTATATGATTTTGTTCAAGGCTGCATGTATGAAAACCATGCCAATAAATATAATTGAAAAAAAAAACGCTCATGACACCCCACTCGAAAATGTGACTGCACAAAAACGTGCACAATTGCGCCCCAAATTGGCTCTAAAAGCAAGAAATCGACTGTTTTTGGTGTAGTAAACCATCAAGGGGCCAAGGACAGGACATAATTCAGTTTTTTTAATTTTTCTCTGCCAATTTTCGTCCGATTTTGATGCGGTTTGCGGCATTCTTCTTTTCATTCAATTCTCTAGGGTTTATATGTTTGTATAATTTTAATTTCGTAATTTTGAATTTTTCATGTCCTTTTTTAAAAGTCAAATTGGCATAAAGGCACATAGAGTCCATGGAAAATAAAAAATAGGAAGAATGCCGCCAACCGCATCAAAATCCGTTGGAAATTGGTCGAGAAAAATTTAAAAAAGTGTTTCATAGCATTTTGGGGCTGGCATAGGCTTTGGTGGAGCAACGAGTTCACGCAGGTGTCGGAAGACAGCGCTCCTCCGCCCTGCCCCAATGTCGGTAAGGTAGAACCGTAAGCTTTGGATTAGCGGCGGGAGTAAGTAGTGGCAGACGCCAAACGACGTTTTCTACTCTCGTGCTGTGATGTGGCACAGATAACGTGATTATGAGTCACTTCACATAAATTTAGCATAAATTAGCATGTTTATGTTCACATAGGTATTCATTAATAACTTTTATTTTTCTCAGTTTGCAAAACAGTAATTTTTTAAATTTTTCGATTTCAACATTCATACATCTCATTAGGTACATTCTAATATATTTATGAAGTTTTATGCTCTCAATACTTTGCTTACATTCTGTGTTTGTCTGTTCGTGGTCAATTTCTTGTCCCAGGCAAAACTATACGTCATTTTTGTGCTAGTTTGATTACATTTTCAGGTATTGCGCTGGGTAGCCCCTAGATGGTCACAATTCATAATTTTATCCCCGTCCGACCAATAGTAGCGTGTAAGCAGGCACAAACCGAATTTCTTAAAACTACGGTTTGTCTACGGTTGTTTGGTTGTTGGGAAAGGCACTATGAATTGCCTATGAATTCCATCTGGTTTCCGGCGGTTATATTGGTAATAGCTCCTGTGAATGCGCAACCTAAAAATTTGATGTCACAGGCAAAATTCCGGAACTACTTACCTAGTTGATAAATTTCGGTGAAATTGTAAGGGATTGTGCGGATTAATCCCTGGATGCTCTAAGAATTTATTCGAAAAAATTTGATTTTGATTCTGAAAATGTTGAATTAACTTTGAAAACAAATGTTGAATTAAATGTGGAAAACAATATTATGTTGAATTTGGGTTGGCAAATTTTGATGGAATGTGTATAATATTTGAAAGATTTTTGTCTCGAAAAGAACATCCTTCGAAGCACTTCGATGCTTGGACAATAAAGGAAAAATGAAGTAAGTAGGTAACAAGTTATTGAGGTGGTGAGGTACCTTGAATGTTTTTTGTTTCCGCATTTGTTTCCGATAAGATACCTTTCTACCTAATTTCTTGGAAAACAACGAATTTGACTTGAGCATTCTATGAATACTATTACAAGATTTTCTACATCAATTCAACATTATTTACCAAATCAGCCAACTTAAATTAATTACTGCTGATGAAATTTATACAAAAAAATGTTGATTTTGATTCGAAAAATGTTAAGCTTAACTTGGAAAAATACACAATGAATTTGATTGGAAAAATATTGATGGCAAATTATTTTAAAGATATTATTAGAAGATTCCTGAATTTTATTTAGTAATGCTATAATCACTGAGGGGCAGGGAGAAAGATTTCACGCGTAGATATTCCAACATTTTCATGGAATTTCTAGAATGGTCCATTTATCCTGGATGATAGTGAATAGAAAAACGTCTGCCTAGTTTATTGGGCAGTGTAGCTTCCTAACTAACAGTGTAACTTCAGTAACATTGACGTTTAGAATCAGTGAACATTTCGGCAAAATTGATAGAATAGTTGCGGAATTATCCCTACGACAATAAATTTCAAGTATGCGCATGCGAAGCAGCCATCACTTATCCAATCGTGGCAAAATTCATAGGTAATTGTCTTGAAGTCAGCCCCGAACTACCCTCCGAATTTGAGCGAAATTGGTGCATGAGGAACTAAGAAATCGTAGTTTCAGGAAATTAATGTTGAGCACGCGCACAAGCTACTGGTGTTCCGGTGGCTATGGAATTAGGGGACTATCTAGGGGATACCCTTTACAATCCCTGAAAATTTCACCGAAATTGGTCGAGTAGTTTCAGAGTTATACCTGTGAATTGGAAGTTTTTGCATGCGCAGTAGGTATTACTGATCCCATTGAGACGGAATTCTTAGGAAATGGTCTTGGACAAAGCCCCTAACTATTAATTAGGAACTGAGAAACCGGGGTTTCAGGAAATAGCAACCAGGTAATAGTAACCAGGTATCTTACTTCTACAAAACATGGTTTTCACGTTTTGCGCGTATGTGAGCGCGTGTTAAATTGGCCAATTTTTGTTTTAAAAAAATGAATTTGGCAAATTTTTTGAAATTGATTCAATGTTGGGCAGAAATATTTAAACTAGAAGCGAATTCATCTCAAACTATTACAGTTTAATTTCAAGGTAAAACCGAAGATCTACCCCAATGAGTTTTTCTGAAATACAGTAGTCTGGTCCCTCGACTAAGGTCCAAGGTCAGTAGAGCAGTCATCTGCCCGTGTGGCTGGACGCCGGAAGGGTTGTGACTCATCTTCCTGCCTCCCCTCCCACCGCTGTTTTTCTAGCCAGTAGCCACCAGTACTGGCAATATAAGTGTTAAAATCATTGTAACGTGACGCAGAAGCTTTAATTGGTTTATTTAACAAAATAGTAGTTTGAGGTACAAGAAAGAGTATTGAACCTATCAAGTAAATCAATAATAAATCAAATTGAGAGGCATAAATTTACTTGAAGGGGGGTCTATGTACTTGAGTCTTTATATCCAGTAATAACGGAAATAAATTGGGCAATTCATTGTACTTCTGGACGACCCTGCTGTCCATCCACGTGGCTGACGTTTTGTCACTCTTTTGAACTTGGACGCTTGTCAATGCTTGAATAATCGGAGAGAAAACTGTAGTAGGTATCTACGTAGGTATCCACCTCTCGTTTCCCAACCACATTTAGTTTTTTCCCAATCAAATTTAGTTTATTCTCAATCAAATTCAAGGTAGGTCCTATCAAAAGGGCTGTAAACAATTCGAATTTAAATGGGAAAAAATTAAAATTGGTTGGGAAAATCAATTGTTGCTGGGAACTGCTATACTTAGTAGGAACTCTATTCAAAACTTGCTAATCTGAGATATTTTATATAGGTAATGAAAACGAAAAATGATAAATTTAGTTTGGAAAAAAAGTGTAACATTTGATAAAGAAAAAGTTGATGGCAAATTATTTTGAAGATATTAATTGGAAAATTTTATTCTTGACAATGCTTAAAATTATCTACTGGGCGCGACGACCGACACAGCTAGTGGCCTTGCTCGGCTCGTCAAAATCTGCCGAGGCAAAAAAACGTCTGCCAAGTTGGGTGGGCAGTAAAGCTT
>JAEMON010000001.1:76696357-76706655 GCA_030264115.1 Lygus lineolaris | reverse complement strand
TCTAGCACCCTATGAAATGAGATTGCCTGGGCTGACTATTGGATTTAGGAACATAGATTTCACTTCGTAGAAGGTTGAGTTCTCAGTTTTAACAGGAGTAGGTAATTGTTTGAAAGATGTTTGTTTGAAGAATAGTTCTCTAGGAAGAAATTGAAAAAATTATTTGAGTACATGGCCCGAAATTAATTCAATATTCAAAGTGTGTGTGTCTGTGTGTGTATTACATGGTAGTGGGAGAATAAGGTGTCTCATGACTCTATGGTGTTGACACAGGCATTGTTGTGTCCGGTGACATGACATTCATATGTCACGATAGTTGCTATATAGATCGATGCGGGATCCATCGTGATGCATTAGGTACATAAAAGCATCAGTTATAGGCAGTTTAAATTTTATGATTAGTAAATAATGGATAAAAACTCTCACTAAGTGAGTATTCGTTTTTCTTAATATTGAGAGATGTTTTGCCTGCCTTACCTATTTTGGTATTTGTTTCTTTAATTATTCGAAACCTGGTGTGCCTATGTTGAGTTTCGAGCATATGTTTGGGGATGCTTGGTTCTCTCGTGCTCGATACCTATCTTATGCATGGGGGTTCATCCTCTCGAGAAGGTTGATGCCAGACTCACCTACACACACACACAACAACAACGACAGACAACAACAACTCTTAGGGTAGTAATATATCGGCGCACCATAGCTGTTCACCATCGATGCTCGCACCCTCGCCGTCACAGCAATGTGAAGAAAATGCGTTTATTGAAGTGAGAGCGTTCATACCGAAGCATCTCCACTGCGATTTCACGGGATGCTATCATCGCACCACCACTGTCGATCCTCGCTGTTCACAGCGGTATCAACAATTTTTATTTCTCCTCGCCGTCAGGCATCGATGTGAGCTCATTCGTGATTGGCTGGGAGGCCTCCCTCTTCATTACCACTTTTCTGTTTTTCGGTCGAGTATGTATTTAAAGGTTTCTCTCGACATCCTCGTGCACATGTGACACCTCTCTTCATCTTCCTTCAATAGAGGGAATAAATGGTGATACTCCCCAAGGGTTTCCCTCAATTCATCTAATGGGTGGGGCCTGAATCGCTGTTCTGAAGTGAGCCACTCACTAACCACCATTTAGCTGCTGCCGATAAGGAGACATCATCACTCGAAATCATATTGTCACCAGAGCTCGAACATAACTGACGATAGGTACATTAAGAACCTCGAAAAGGAGAGGGAGAACATCCATGATCAACTGATCAAGGTAAATGGCGAGGGTGCGAGCACCGTTGGTGAACAGCTATGGTGCGCCGATATATTACTACCCTTACAATTGAACTGATAGATATTGTATCTGGTGTCTGACGGATCTATATTATGTTTAGTCTTAGCAGATGTTGATGATTGTTTTACACACATTTTTCTAGTTTTTAAGCCCAATTACTGAACAATTGCTTAGCAGTCATAAATTGGACCCCTTATTTAGACTCTAGACTTAGAATTAAGCCCACAGTAGACCCTCAGCAGACTCCTTTTCTCAATTATATAATCAAACAATAGTACCATCTTAGTAAGTATAAGAAATTACATTTATTCCTGATTAAAAAACTAGATATTATGAAAACATAGTAATTACCTATTCTATCTGTACCCACTAGGGTTAACTCAACGATGGAATCCCGTAATGTCGGGCAAAGTGGGAATAAAAATTTTGGTTGGATGGTAAAGCCAGTTCTGGAGAAGAAGGCTGATGTACCTATAAAGCAAGTTCTGAATGTAATTAATGAGATAGCAGAGGCAACGTAGTAATGAACGTCAAGGAGCTAAAATTGGATTTCCGAATCCTTCATAAATCCTCATAAATTGAGAAAAATGTTTATCCCTTGAGCAGGGGTGGAACGTTTTGATGTTTCCTTTGGTTAATTATTATCATTTAAAATATTCCTCGGTAGTATTCGCCTTCGGGATCTAATATGAATTAAAAAAGGGCTTATTATACCAAAATGGAGGAATCCACAGATTGAGAAAAAAGAGGAGGTGGGGGAATCAGAAATAATTGAATAAATGATTGACAAACGCCCGCTCCTGTCCCTTCTCGTGGGGCAGCGTTTATTCAGATCTCCTCCACCACAAACGTCCGCATTGCTAGAATTCATTAAAATGTTTTTCCCCTCCCTCTTTCCAAAACCAACCGAAACTTCATTAAATATTACCAAAAGAACTCATGGAGAATTCGAGTTGAGCCGTATCAAATATTCATGCACAGTATCTCCTTTCAGCAGCTTCGCCAAACCGGATATAATCATTATCTCATTCATGGAAACAGTTTCAACTAAAGTTGAGTTTGTGTATCTTTCCACTCCGCTGGTCGTCTGAGTCGTATTTTCCCTTCAAGTCCTCCTCCTGTATGATATTGCAATAATTCAATCAGACTAATGGAATGTTAAACTCAGGTTTCTAAAGTTTCTCCATACCACAATCAATGGCCAACAGCAGTGTCATACGATATTCGAAGGCGCATGCCTACATAATACACCATTACATCGACTAACTTCCATGTGTGGAACGGTAGGTACTTGTAGAAATTGCTCAACACTGTTTAACTGGAAACCCTATAGAGCTGCCCCGAATAGAATTCAACATTTCCCAAATAGAGTTCACATTTGATATTCTGAAGGGAGAACTTTACTTTCATGATCTTGTAACGTCACCAGCGATACGATAACAGTACATCTCAACTACGTTGCGATCAATCTGCATAAACCCCATCGAAATATGTGATGGCGTTCGAACGTGATTGAGACATGCACACACAAACAGACACACACTTGACAATTATTATATCTTTATTAATATTATTAATACAGAAAGTAACTGATTTTGTAGGTTGGTAATAATAAAAGAAAAAAGTTCCATACATCCAGCAAGAGTTGGTGAGCGAATTTTCAAAGAATAATTTTAAGCGATTTTGTGGGTGATTCTTATAGGAAATGTCACGCTGATTCCGAATATACCATATGTTCCTATGTTTAGGATGGTATTTCCGAATATACCATATGTTCCTATGTTTAGGATGGTATTCACACCAAAAACCTCAAAAAACACGTTTTTTTAAAGAGATTTTTGACTATAAATTTTCAAATTTGACGCCTTGGAGTACTCAAAAATTCTGGCCAACGAACTCATCCTTTCTTTTGATATTATTGACATTTTAAAATTTTTTTGGATTTTTTATCTCGCTATTCAAATAATATTCAGTTTATATTCGAATAGTCTCAAATTCGTTTCCCAAGGTGTTTGAGTGCATCTTTTGCTTGAAGGTTGCCAAGTATCTTCGAATTGACCTTCTATTCGAAACAAAGCTGAGGGATAGCAGAAGGTTTCCCTGTATTTAACTCGCCCCTCCACCTCCGCAGGGGCGAGAGTGCTCAAATTGGGTGCAACTTGCTCTGGCAGTTGGAACAGGATTCTATTTATTATCAGTAGCTTAAGTTGCACACAAAGTGGTTACTAGAGTATTCGAATACCTAAGTACCGATTCGTATAGTTGCTGCAGAAACCAATGTTTTAGCGAAATATCGAAGGAAATTAAGCTATGCAATGGCCTCAACATTTTCGAAAAGTTGTTCCCATTGAAATCCGTTTCAGACCATTCCTGAAGTTTAATATTTGTTTCATATAATTTATATTATAAAGGTTTTCCATGCCAAATTCAGAATTTTCCAAACCAAGTTCAGAATTTTCCAAACCACATTCAGAATTTTCCAAAACAAATCAGAATTTCACTAATCAAATTCAGAATTTCCCAAACCAAATTCCGAATTTTCCTTTTTATATTTTTAACATTTCCTAGATATTTATGCTATGAAAATGAAATGTTGGTTTGGAATATTCTGAATTTGGTTTGGAAAATTCTGAATTGAAGTGATCAAGATCTCCGCACTTGCAGTCAAACGCTACTTTATCGTTTGATAAGTGATGAAATAATTTTGATAATCATATCTCCAGCTTCATATCATACGTACGACTTCTTCTAGGGCAACGAAATTGGAGAGAATCAGCGAATCAACTCCTCTCTGTAATCAGCTTGAACATGAATACTAGTTCTTTTTTTCAATAAATGTATAGGAGGCTGTGAATTACCTCTTCACAAGGCTCGCCGTTCTCAAATCCCAAAATTATTCAATTCAACTCAATATAGTTTATTCACTAAAAAATGTACAGTAGGTACAAGAACATCATACATGTATACAAAATTTCATGTTTTCTCCTCAGCTAGGTTTTGGGCCTAAGAGGGTCTTTGAGACCTGACCAGGCCCGTCTCTTCCAACAAAATTTAATTAATCACAAATCTTCAATTTTTATTGCTTCTCCAATCTTATGTTTACATTTTTTCGACGATTGATTTTCTTTAACCCCCAAAATATAGATTTTTGAAAAAATAGAAAATGACTGGAATACCTCATTTTTCATTATTTTAAATGTAAAATTACCACGATTTGAGGGAGGATTGAAGTTAGTTTCTCATCATGCCTCGAAAGAATGTCGTGCAATATTACATTGATGCGTTGAAAATAATCAACAGTTTGGTATTATTTCTGTATAATTATTACAACAGAAAAACTAGAAGCTCAATAACCATTTTAAATTGCCATGAAACATAAGTATCTATTGGACGCATCCTTGCTAGTTCCCAAGAGCAATGAATACGAAACCGTTCAATCGAGATTATTTTGGAATGTTGAAATGATCAACTACTATTCTTCGTTGTAATTTTGGAAAGCGAAAAGCCCCGTTCACCTTCTGAATCTCTAGTGGACTTTTGATAATGCTAAGAAATAATTCTTCATATTGTAGTAATTGGTTTATTTTCCTTTTCCTTATTTTGGAACGTTTCGTCGCAACATTGGCGACTTCCTCAGCCTGGACTTCCTCAGTACTTTTTCATTATCCAATATTTAAGAGTTAAAACAAAAACAAAAACAGGCGAAAACGTCTTAACAAAACATATAAACCGTTTACATGTTTTGTTAAGTCGTTTTTGCCTGTTTTTTTTAAACTTTTAAATATTGGAAAATGATGAATTTCACGCAAGTGTATCATCAATACAAGAAAATGTAAGCTGACATTGAAATTGAACATTAATACAGGCTGAGGAAGTCGCCAATGTTGCTTCGAAACGTTCCAAAATAATGAAAAGGAAAATAAACCAATGACTCCAGTATGAAGAATGTTTCCAAAAGAAAAATGGACATCATACATAAGAAATAAATGTGCATCGGTGATCATCTTGTGAGATAAGCCCTTAATTTTAGTAGGTACCATCGATTCTACAAAGAACGGAGTGATACCAAAAGATTGGTAAGGGGTTTTTTAAATATGGGTTTTTCGGTTCGAACCATTCTGGGCCTAACTGAGACTATGTTTTTAACATCTTCAGGATGGATAATTGAAACTTGAGAATTTTATTTTAAGGGGTACTCAATGTTTCTTGAAGTGTAAAGGGTGCAATCTTGACTAGTGTATTTTTTGTTTTTAGTTTGTTCGCTAGACCTTGTTATTTATAAAGAATTATTTCAGTACGTGTGTGAATAATTGTAATTAAATAATGTGAAAATGTCATATTCACAGGTTACTGTCTTATGATCTTACAAGCTAATAATGTCAAAATGAATGTTCCATTCGTGCAGCATGAGTTGATGAACGAATTTTCAAAGAATCATTTTAACCGATTTTCTTTGTAATTCTTATAGGGAATTTCGCGCTGATTCCGAATATCTCAAAAACACGTTTTATGATCCTTAATTTTCAAAATGTTACTCGCTCCATAAACTCTGGCCAAGGGACTCATCCTTTCTCTTGTTATTATAGACATTTTCATTTTATATATTATTATTATTGTTTTTTTTTTTTTTTTTTTTTTTTTTTTTTTTCATTTTTAGATCGAATGCAGGGTCATTTGATCGTCTGGAGTGACTAAATAAGTAAAAAATATATAAATATGCATACATAGGTATATGAAATAGTAGAACAATTCAGAAATCGTTTTAAAATGGTCTGAAACGGTTTTCCATGGGAAAATGTTTGAACATTTTGCGTAGCTGAAATTTTGAAGCCATATTGCAATTTCAAAATTTTCCTTGAAAATTCGCTAAATGGGGAAGATAGATGTCGAAGTGTGTCGTTAATTTGTGTACACTTTACTGTGTCTATAATATATTCTATTCCCATGTTTGACTGCATGATGTGCGACATGATTGATTTTATTGATTTCAGTGACCCAGCTGAAAGAAGTACAGGCAGTAACGAAAGGAACAGCTCATCTCCCCTGTAACATCCTACCGCCAGAGCAGTCCATTAACGACAGCGTGGCCTTGGTCGTGTGGTACAAGGACGATGCCAAACCCATCTACAGGTGAGTTGTTGTTTTAAGCTTTCACGTTGCAACACACGTCTACCCAACCTTTGCTGAACACTTACACAACAGCTAGTAGAACTTACGTATACTATAGCGGTTCAAGCGATAAGGGCCCCACGGGAGAGTAAGTCGTGGCATTGACGACTGAACCCTCACAAATTTCCATTTTAATTTGGGGAATTTTCCTTTTTGTTTGGCTTTTTGCACCAGTGTGCTATCATGAACTGTTACTTATGTACTTCAAATTCCGGGATTCTATGAATCTACTGTCAAAACTCAAAACAAACATACATAGAAACAGACAAGTGCCAAGTAGTGGGGGGGGGGGGGGGGGGGGGGGGGGGGGGGGCCTAGGAATTCGTGATTTTCAACGTCGTGAACATTTATCAGTAGAAATTTGAAATCAGCACTTAGAAATTTATAGAACCGACTCATGTTAAACAAGTGAGTGTGGCACGTAGCTTCCTTGTTTTCATAACATGATGGTGTATAATTAAAATGTACCAATATTAAGCACTTATCACTGCACATTTCATCGAAATCAGATGAATGTTGTTGAAGTTAGGCTTGTCAAGGTTTCGCGGTCACACAAAAGACACGAAACCAAAATTGTGAGTAGAAATTTTGATTCTGGAGGGAGAAAACTGTTCACCTCCTAAAAGAGAAAACAATGATTCCGTTACATTGGTGGGCTCGGAAGGGAAATTAATCTTTTCAAAATAGGGGCGCTAGGAGATTCGATCGAGTTTTTCGTCTTACCAACTTTTGATGTGTCGATGGGGATATACGTACGTACGTGACAAATTGAAAATTTCACAGTTGTAACTTCGTTGGACGAAGTTGTTGTTCAATTCCAATCTGCATGTGCTCGTGAGGGTGAAGTCAGGAACTCACTCCGTGAAATGCTCTTTCTTAGTGTGATGACAGGGGCCCAGACATTTCATGCTCTCGAAAATCGTATGAACGGCTGGTTGGAATCCGAACAAGGGGATGTTGCGCTGTTGAGATTATCCGAATCCATTGTTGAGGATGAGATGAGCTTTGAATCCTCGGAAAGGGAGAAGAGAAGGCCAACCTTGACAGGGGCGTGGGGATCATTTATCATATTCAGCGGTGGGAAGTGAAATACGGACGGGAGGGGCCGCTGGCGGATGGGTTGGGATGGAAGCATCTGCGAGCGATACTTTGTCTGAATCACCATTCGAGGGATCTTCTTGCCAAAAACTGCGTGGAATGCGCTTTTCCTGCCTCGTTTATTAGTTGAGTCCTGTTTGATTCCTTGCAAGCGTTTAAGACTCAACCGGGTTTTCCGCCGGTTCATGGGTGCGAGACTCTTTCTGTGGGGAATACCAGTGTGTATAAAACTGAGATGATTTTTGCAATATTTTCGTTCAAGCAACTATGCAAAAAACGTACAGAAGGTGACAAACGTGTACCGTGAGGAAGATAATTTGAAATAAAGATACCAATCGGATGTTGAAAAAGCGAGGATCCTCCCTCTCCTCGAGCTTACGTGCGTGCGTAGAAGTAGTAACATATTATAATATAGGAGGCAGTGAATTACCTCCACGTCACAAGGCCCGCCTTTTCTCAAATCCCGAATTTCTATTTGCTTCTCCAGTTTCATCTACATGTTCTCGAAAAACAGACCTGATTTTTGTTAATCTCAAGTACCTAATACCTATATATCTAAAAAAAATTGAAAAAGTGACTGGAATACCACATTCCCAGTTATTATGATACAGAGTGGTCCCGAACGAATCGCGAAAAATAGAAAAATACTTATCTAATCGCTATGAAGTTCTGGGGTTCCAACTAGGTAGTTTCTAAAGCGCATTCGATCCCGATAGTGAAGGAATCGGTGTTTCGGGAAATTAAAGTTTGCTTACACATTCACGCTATTGTTGGCAGTAAAGTTCTTATGGAACGGTCTAGGGGCTCTCCCGCACAAAAAACACACAATGTAATCAAAATTAGACGATAACATATTACCTATAGTTTAAACCTAGCTTCTTCGCCGAAACGGGATCCAATCGTAGTGTAGAAAGCCATGATGTAGTCAGAACCTTCCCAGAATCTGACTCAGGACTGCAGTTAAGAAGGTCAACCCATCACTGAAATATTCACCTCCTTCGCTTTCGATAAACTCATACCTTTTTTAGGCCCTATAACAATCATTACAACAAATCCCTATAGCGGTATAAAAACAACCAAATATGAAGTTGATAATACTATACTTTAGTTCATATAGATTTTAGTATAATACGTTTAGTTTGAGTTAGTTGAGGATGACTTTAATTTAGATATAAGTTACTTAGTTAAGACTAGTCAAGTTACATTTTAGTTGCTAGACTACTCACCTAAAACCAGTTAAAAATAAATCATACTATTGTCAGATGGAGTAAATTTAATAACAATAACAGGGTATTTAAACTCAACGGATTTTTTGATTAACAAAAGGAAACAAATGAAACCATATTTCTAACCAACGAGCAGTGATGAAATTTCGCCACGATTGATACTGATAACAGGAATAAACTTCTCTGTCAACGTATAACCACAACAACAACAACTTCACCACAGCAACAAATCACTCAACACTCTAACAGTGAGATAACTACTAACGTCCTACAGTATGTTCATCACTGCAGTCATATTTTTCACTTCATATTTGGTTGTTTTTATGCCGCTATAGGGATTAGTTGTAATGATTGTAATGATTGGCCTGAAGAAGTAATAAATTGATCCAAGAAGGTGAATATTTCAGTGGACCCCATTCCCGATCAAAGTTGACCAATATTTCTGTGTTGGGGTTATCTTCATAACTGCAGTTCAGTATCCTGGGAAGTTTCTGACTACATCATGGCTTTCTACACTACAATTGGATCCCGTTACCTATAGTTTTGCCGGGACAAAAATTGACCAAATACAGATAGACATTCAAACCAAAAGACAGACGGACAACCAACATTGTTCACAAAAGCTTTGAAACGAAAAAAGTCCCATTCATGCAGCATGAGTTGATGAGCGAATTTTCAAAGAATAATTTTAACCGATTTGGTGAGTGATTCTTATAGAAAATTTCACGCTGATTCCGAATATACCATATGTTCCTATGTTTAAGATGGAAATTTACACCAAAAACCTCAAAAAACACATTTTTTGGCGACTTTTGAAACTGAATTTTCAAAATTTGAACTCTTGGAGTACTCCAAAAATTCTGCCTAACGAACTCATCCTTACTTTTGATATTATTGACATTTTGAAATTTTTTTGGATTTTTATCTCGATTCCTCTGGCAGATATCGTCTGGAGTGATACATAAATATATACACATATAAAAAAGTGTTGAATTTCAGGAATCATTTTACAATGGTCTGAAACGGATTTCCTGAAGAATATTTTCAAAAATTTGCATTATTTAAATTTTGAAGCCATTGCAATAGCTTCATTTTCTTCGAAAATTCGCTAAAGACCGTCCTCTATGGGAAATCTGCGTCAAATTTCCGATAGAAAAATTCATGTTGGGATTTTGACCCTTCAACCTAATAAGAAACCTCAGGGCATATACAGGGCTTTGGCGTGTTCCCGTTTGTAGGTCAGAAGGTCAAGTTATTACCACCCTTGCTCCTTGGTAGAGTGAATCGCGTAACTTCCCTTATAAAACCTTAAAAAGTCACTGATGAAACTATTGATACTCTTCTTATACCTACCATCACACCACGTCATAAAAGTAGTTGTTTCTCATTTTTTCATCCAAGTCTGCCAGATAGCGAAATCTGATTAAATCTGGGAGGGCAAAATTTGCTGTTCTGCAATATCAAAATCATGTTTTACTACAAAATTCTTTTAGCGAATTTTCGAAGAAAATGAGGCTATTGCAAT
>JAEMON010000001.1:76674498-76685646 GCA_030264115.1 Lygus lineolaris | reverse complement strand
AGCCATTGCAATAGCTTCATTTTCTTTGAAAAATCGCTAAAAAAGACTTGATTTTTAATTATATAAAATTTGAAACCCCGTCAATTTTGAACATTTTATTAGTGTTCTTGTAGGGAGGGATCTTGACCTAAATGATCAAAAATCGGCCGAAAATAACGAATACAGCATGGAATATGTGGAACGATTTCCATGCGAAATTTTTGTCGGGATTCGGGCCACAGTTTTATCGGATTTTCCATGATGTACGTCGTTATCCATGTTTCTGGGTCGTTGGAGACCCCGTGAAGGCTTGGGCCCATGGCGGCTTGTTGGCCTATCTCTCCCACGAAAAAGGTGTCAGAAAGATCCAGTGGTAATCGGAACACATGGACTACAACAATGCAGGTGTTATAGATACAATAAGAGCCACGCGGACCGGTTGGGGATTAATGGTATGAATGACCAGTGTATACAGGTCGAGGCGTATTGGATACATCCTATGGACGTAGTCATACAAAATACTTTACACAATGTACCATATGTTAATGCAGTCACAAAAATAGTCTACCAAGTTTGGTAGGCAGTATAGCTTCCTCACTTTTATAGTTAACATGTACATTTAAAATCAGTTGGGAAACATCTGGTGCGAGGCTTCACTCTACTTTCCTCACCCGTAAAAACCTGAAAAATGGTCATTCTTGCGGATTTTAACGCTGATTTCGGCCCTCAGTATATTTTTGTGGAGATGAAGGGTATTGGAACTTGGTTCTACTTGTTAGAAGAGTAAGTCCTGTGAATTTTATCAAAATCGTTGGAGCAGTTTGGGAGAAAAGCTTAAAAAAAAAAAATGGGCTAAAAACGACCTTTTTTGGAATATTTGGATCTATTTGGAATATTTTCTCCCCTTTTTAATTGACCTGGAGGGCTGACTGCCTGGGACAAGTGATTTATAACAGACAGACAGTCTGACAGACCAAAACTATTCAGAAAGCTTTGAAACGTGAAAAGCGAGTGGAAATTTTGATTTGGATAGCTTCCTACCTTCGGCAGTTAGGAAGCAAACAATATGTACAGCTATGGTTTTTTCCACCGATTTGAAGTCAGGATTTTCTGAATCAGATTTGTTTCTGATACCTGACATCCTGGTTCTCAGCTTGCTATCTAGAAAAAGAACCAGGTTTTGGTATGATCTAAATCGCATCGATTCTGATTGGAAAAAACATTCGTATGAGGGTAAAAGAGAGTAGACGACCGTGAAAATACAGTTACTTAATATTTCGCAGCATTTTTTTCGTTCTAAGAGAACTCTTTGTGGCTTGTAAAAAAAATAGGTTGATATGTCATCCAAAAAGACGGGAGGAAAAAAAAACGTTCCATTTACGGAGTTTACATTAAAAAACGGTTCGTCATTCCCAGAGGAGGCTTTTAGAGCAGTGAAATGAAAGAAAAAGGGGGGCCGCTGTTCTCAATCATAAAGGCACCTTACATAATCAAATGTTGGCTTTACCCCCACCTCATCCATCCACGCGTCCGCCTGAAACAACACACCCGTTCGTCGTTTTAAAAAGGTCTCATCTCCACCATAAAGGGGAATGCTCGACGATCACTTTTCCATCCAATTCCGGAAACAGATGAAATAACATATTTGTTCAAGATTCCTATACTCTCAATTAAGGGGTTTAAAACCTATGAATTTAAGGTCAGTTGGGGTGTTGGAATAATTCGAAAGGTCGAATGACAATGTTAATTCAAATGCAATGAAATTGAGGAAGAAGACAAAAATATCATCAGAAAATAGGTGGGGATTATGTGTAGGTATCTGGTTTATTGAGTGACCCATGGATTACACATCTTGGCCATGGCCCAATAAATAATACTACTATGACCTAGACTTTTTTTATGAGGGGTCTAGAACATCTATGACCTAAATTGAAAGGAATGTTAAGTAGAATAAATACTTTAGTTAGGTAACAAGAAATACAATTTAGTATTTACCGCGTTACTTAGAATAATGAACAGAAATAAAATAACGGATTAACATAATTAAGGCTCGGCATATGTGACATATTGGCATATTTTGTCTGCGATATGAGTAAGTCGTAAGAAGCCTGAATATACCAGATTCGGGCAAATCCGACGATCCAAACTCGAGTCCGACAAAACGCCTTATCACTTGGGTGGCAATATGGCTTAGCGGGTGGGAGGTAGGTTATTTCTACTTTTTGGTGGCGGAGCGTGACGTCATCCGCATACCTAGGATAATTTCAACAATCTTTGCATACTTCTGAACATTTCAAGCTTACCTACCAGTCTGTAAAAAAAGTAGATCTGAGAAACGATTTTTTATCCCAGTCTGCTTCGAGTCGTTCAGCGGTACCTATAGGTTTCTGACTGTCCATTTTGTAGGTCCCAAGAGACCAGCATGCGCCCTTTCGAGCTGAAATATGAGGATGAGAAGGTGGGAGTGGGTGCATCCATCCGGTCGGCTCTTTGCTTAGTCACTATGTACCAATATTGATAAAATTTGGAATATCGGTCCCATTTGGGGTCTAGTCGTGCATCGAAGCTTGGCGTTACCAACATTCATCACCAACGGGTGGAAAATAGAGGATGGACTTTTCAAAACTTTGAAATTTCCAGAATTGAATGGAACCACCTGGAGCACTAGGTAGGACCATCCGTTAGCTCCCTATAAGGATTGAAGGTTGAACGGTAGAAGAGCTGAAACATGATCGTGAATCGCAAATCGAATTTGGAGGACGGAAGTTGGCCAAATCTCCATTTGAATAGTTGAATTTAAATTTTCAGTTTCATTTCATATGTTAAAAGCAATGATATTTGACCGAGGGGAAAATTTTTATCTTCGCTGATCGGTGATCTATAAAGGAAAATGATAAACCGTTGTGTAATAATTTGCAGCATTTGGAATGGTGACACCATAATTATCCTTCACTTGACATGTGACAGTTTTGAACATGGCAGCATTCCAAATCTATGAATAACTATATCCGGAAAACTTTAATAAATCACCGGCGCTGGTCTCATTCGACTCAGAATTTGATGGTCCACAACTTTCTTTTCAAAAGTGCAAAAACGATTTTGTGAGTTCCAATGGTCAAAACCTGCATTTTTCTAGGTGCAAAATACTAAGTTGGTATGAACAGGAACCTCTATTATAACCATAATATCCACAAAATAAATCTAATATTTCTTTATGTATCGTTGTAAACTATCACTAAAGGATCTTGAGACACGGCATAACTAATTCCCTATGCTGTTTTTTTGTTCACATTATTCCAAAAGACTTGTCTTCAGCGTCGTCATTATCCTTCACATACGTTATGCTAATGTTACCTATAAGAGAAAAAAGCAATATAAGGATCGTTGAAGGGAGGCATTTGCGGTCGTACGAGGCAGTAGATTCACGTTAAACCCCACCACCGCCTTCTGCAGCCACCATCGTAAACCCCTCGTGGTACCTGGCGAGCTGCTATAGCGGTGCTCCGGATAGGATTACGTCCTTTAACTAAAACGCTCTCCTCCTTTCCCCAGAGTGGATTCATTTAGGGGGACTCTCTCCGTCCTACGTATTACGTTGAATCCGCTTTTATTATTTCTAATTGAACCTTACATTCCCCAGTCACCCTCTCAACCTGCCATCTATCGGACAACATTCTTCACCCTTGGAAAATTTACTACACGTTGTACGGGATATTCCATGAACCGTCATGTTTGAACAATTTCACAGCGAGTTAAAGTTCTTATTTGTATAGCTAGCCCGGATAACGTTGTAACAAACAAAACCCGAATTCCGAAAACGAACTTCTGGAGGATCCATGGTTCCCTACCATGGACATTACAACACATTACACATTACAACATTTTTTTGTCATTGGACCCTCGCCCCAGGGCAGCCAACGAGTACAAAAATAACCTGACCATTCTGTTTGCTAGAATTGTGTTCTGGCCTGCCATTCAATGGGGTAATCCAGTAGGTCTAAAAATCAGTTGATTTTGCTTCCTCACTACCGAGTCGGTAGGAAGCTATGTGATCGTGTAAGAAACAAAAAAATTATTTTTTTTCAAATCGACATTTTCACGCGCTTTTTACATTTCAGAGCTTTCATGAACAATTTTCGTTCCATTCGTTTGTTCTATCTAGCTTACTCGACTAGTTTCAGTGGAATTTTCAGGGATTGTACGGGTTAGCCCCTGGACGTTCCTCTATCAATTTGATCGCCGCCGTCGGAAAAGTAGTAGAGTGCGCGTGTTCAAACGTGAATTTTCTGAAACTACGATTTCTCAGTTCCAGTTTCTCGATTCCTCAGGGTAGTTGGTTGCTGACTCCAAGACCTATGGATCAGTAATAGCAAATGCGCATGCGCAAACTTGAAATTTGTTATCATACGCATAAATCCGACCAATGGAGAAGGAGATAAATAATTTGGTAATTAAGGAATGAAATGTGAAATCAAGACATCGGATGTTGAAAAAACGCGGTTCTCCCTCGACATCATGAATTGTGATGCGATTTTCATGTACCATATAAATTCTTTCAGGAACCTGATATCTTCAATCAGTCTCGACCACTATGCGTTGCGAATGATTTGGAGTCGATCCAGACCAATTTTATTTTACAAGTTTTTACATATTTCGTGTTAATAATTACATATTGCATCATATATTGTAATTATAATTACACATTTACCACATATTTTTAAATTGTAGACCGTAAATCGCCCTCTGTTCAAAATTATTAACTAAATTATCACTTTAATCGTGGGGTTTCGAAGAAACCTTGGATGTACCGCGTAGTAGACCAAAAATAAAAGCTCTCATTAGTTCAGAACAATGAGCTGTAGGGGGAGTTTCTGGGGGGGGGGGGGGATATTATACTGGGTATTCTATTGGGATAGATGAGGAGAACAGGGTTTTGTCCAATTTCTATCGTTGGGTTAAACTACGCAGTTATCGATCGCAACTTGTAACTGCGAAATATTCAGCGCAACGATCAGGTTAACCAGCTGGTGTAATTCCCACGTTGAGATCAATAGTTGGACAACTCAAAATTGAGCCATCCGCGCTTGTCCGGGAAGTGCCGCAATATGAAGCTATTTTGATAGTTGACGGTGAAGTATGGTTTTTTGGCGATTCAACTGGCGACAAGCGCGACTGGCTAGATTTTGAGATGTACTTTTGATCTCAACGTCTGAATTAATCTTCAGATTATGATAGTATATTTCTGGAAATCACACCCTCGGAATAACAGTTCATGGTGTCAATCTCGACTCCCTTACTCGTTCTTCATCCCACTTGTAGAGTCGCTACTAATACACACAGTCCAACTTCAATAATTATCCCGTAATCGCGAGGACATGTGCAATTAGATTTGATTCCAGAAATTGCCTATGGAGGTGACTCAAGCTCCCCTTTTAATTGGCCATTCACGGAACTAGGAAGTCTGACAATGTGGCTCCTGTCTCTGAGCAGAACGATCTAATTGAAGGGCGCGCTTCCCCCGTTCAAACACTAACCTCCTCTCATCTCGGGCCATGGCTCCCTTCCCGAGGCCATGGATGATTCCCCCTGATGAGGCCACTAGAGCTTCAAGGACTACCCAACTCGTTCAAATATGAACTAAGTGGGTGATGGTGTGCGTCGAGGGAGGTCGTATCGATTGAAAGGTCATCTGCGATGTCTCGTACCGTGAAAAACATCGACTGCGGTGGAGACTGTTGACAGCCAATTACGGTCGATTAGCTACCATTTCTTCTTATCATATATCGACTCAAACACCCTTCGCGTGAAGTGTCTCTTGATCATTACACCCGGGAATATTGAAGTCAGTATAATCGACGGTGGATGATGAGAGTGGGCACGTCAGGTCCACCTCCGCCAAAAACAATTGCTTACGAGTCTAGTAGAAACCCTTGTTACCATATATGGGAGGTGAAACATTTTTTCCCTTCGAAACAAAATGTCCACTAAAATTTTACATATTAGTCCTCCTTGAAAAAATTAGGTATGGTGTGTCTCTGACTACTCATGTGTCTGAAAATACTTGCCGTAGCAGTCGATCCAATCCCCCATACCCCATATTAACACACTTATAATAGCTCCTTAAAGCTTCATATTTCATATATGATAGCTGCTATCATAAAGAAAAAAAACATTTTTCAACATATAAAAATGATTTCAGGTGTGGATAACCAAATTCAGCATCGATTGATTATCAATTTTTCAAAATACGATGAAGAATAATGGAGTTGGTGTTTCAACGTATTAGTTAGGTACCTCCTATTTTCCACTCTTGTTATGTACTGTTTTCTTGATTGCCTGGTATCTAATAATTCATTACAACATTCGTTCAGCAACTGTCATAGTTCGCATAAAAATCAATCACAGCTGCTTAAACTTGCAACCTGGGGAAAATCTAATGACGGTTTCTCAAAAATGTCAAAAATCGATAAGGTGTAGGACCGGATCGCTTGTCCGATGAAGTAGTCTGCATGGCCTGACCTTTGAACTGGCGTATAAAAAGTTTTTTTTTTTTTTTTTTTTTAAGTAATGCATCAGATTTCACAAAATATTACAGTATAAGAGGATACAAAAAATATACTAAATCCTACAACTTCCTTTGAGTAAAACTCGTGCTGGAAGATGGAGCCTCAATTTAACCTAATTATACATATCTCTTCTTAGCGATTTATATAAAAATAAATTATGCCTATGTATAATTATGCCTATTTATAAGGAAAGAAAAAGAAAAACTCATTTTAGATATCTAGGAAGGAAAATAATGCTTTTTCATACTTTTCTTGAAAACGTTTAAATTAACAGCTGATTTTCTTAGATTTCTCGGTAACATGTTGAAAAGAATTACGCCGTAGTATCCATCCATTCATTTAGTAGGTATATTGAGCTGTAGGATAACTCCAGTAAAACTGAAGATTTATGTGAGATTCACCCAAACATACCTTCTCTTTGGGTGGTTGACTCTGGTTCGATTCCAGGAATCTTGATTTTAGCAAATTGTCTAAGAAAAACAAGCTATTGCGATGGCTTCCAAATTTCATTAATGCAAATTTTTTAGAATTTTCTTCATGAAAATCCGTTTCTTACCATTCTAAAACGATTCCTGAAATTTAACACTTTTCTATGTGTATAGGTATATTATATAAGTAGGTATATTTATACTATATTATGTGTGTCACCTAAGACGATATCTGACCGAGGAACCGAGCTAAAAATCCGAAAAAAATTTCAAAATGTCAATAATATCAGAAGAAAGGATGAGTTCGTCGGCCAGAATTTTTGGAGTACTCCAAGGGTTCAAATCCTGAAAATTTAGAGTCAAAAATCTCTAAAAACGCGTTTTTTGAGATTTTTGGCGTAAATTGCCGTAACATTGAAACATATGGTATATTCGGAATCAGCGTGAAATTTCCTATAAGAATCACACACCAAATCGGTTAAAATGATTCTTTGAAAATTCGCTCATCAGCCCATGCTGCATGAATGGGACTTTTATATTTTTATTTCACGATGATTGCTTTCACCTAAATTGGTTTTATAGTTGACCACTCCACTCTCTCGCTATCACTCGAACTGAAGGATCCAGTACATCCAGGCCAGTGTTCTATGCAGAAGGCCGCTGCATGGCTTTTTATTGTTATTTGATCTGCATCTGGATGCAAGGCCAAAATGTAGCTCTACTATCCTGTGCATCGCATAGATAAACCAGCTATTATAGCGATGGAACTAGTTGATAATAAGGCGCACAAAGGGAATTGGTCTGGGACGAGGTCCCACGTCACTCTCTGTGATGGAACTTAATCGCTCACAAAACTCCCCATAACGGAATGATTCATGCAAATTGTGTGACCTTCAAACTTCGTGGACGCTACTAATCTCATCAGTTACGCTTTGTTATTCATGGAGCTTCAAATGCGAATTCAAGGTTGGCTTAGGAAGTGTCGTTTCCCTCAGGACACGTTTACTATCAAAGACTAATCACATTCCACTTCAACTTCTAAATCTTCACTCGAACTATGGATTGAGTAAGCATACTTATACTAACGAAGAAGCTGATATTAGTTGAGTGAATTATATCATCATTTTCCGATTGATAAAAGGGAAAGGACTGATAATTTATTTGGACAGAACGGACGATTCCTCCTTATTCATGGCCAACTGAATAAGGGAAAGTCTCTCTATTCTGATTGTATTAGGGCGACATTTCTTCGCTGTTTGTATGACCCACATTTTTTATTCGGCCATCAATCAACAGAGTTCTTTTGCCCTGTGTCCTCCTAACACCCCGACATCCTCGTTGGTCCCGTTTCAACCTGATTTGGAGGGTCCAGGTAAGGAAGAAGGAAGGTCGATTTTCCTTCAAAATGTCTAATGTATTGTTTCTAACTGAATCGAAAAAGTAGTCAAATAGTGTATTGAATCAATTCCATAAAAGGGCCTTATCCGTTTCTCACTTTTATTCACTTGCTATTTATTTATAGTAATAATTCCTGAATTTGATTTGCTGTGTTACAATTACTCTGTCACAATATATGTACTTGTAATTCGACATAGGTAATAGACCACAAATTCCAAGAAGGTATACAATAAAACATTGTCATTGATATTACTATTATTACTAAATATGATCAAATATGATTTTTGAACTATAGGAAGAAATAAAAGCGGACAGACACGGAACCAAAAATATTCAGGAAACTTCGAAACCCAAAAATAAGTGGGAATTTTTTATTTCGGAGGACAAATTGTTTTCACTTCTTGTACGAATATAAGGTGTTTGAGCATGGGAAGCTGGTTATAATATTACCTGATCCGAACTCAAACTTTGATGGAAATAATATTGGAAATAATAAATATTTAATAAGGTATGTTTGTTAGCGCCCAAGCGTCTTTTTTAGTTTGTTCGTTTAAGTAGGGTGCGGATGTGCCGTCGATAAGACAATCGCCAAGTGATCCTCGCCAAGTGATCCATGGATCACTTATCTCCGCATCAAACGGCGACAAGATCTGGCTGGAACGACTGGAACTGAATTCGCCCCTCTCATGACGTCACACCACCTTCACTAAATCGCGGTAGGTGTCTCAGTCTCTTCTGGGCACGCCACGTTTATATGTCTCTCCCTCAATCTCCTACCACAAGTACTTTGGGTACTCAGCATCCATAAAATTCCTTGATCGCGGGTCTTCAGCATCCCCAAGGCAGTAGTACTTGACATCTAGTCTGGACATCCATTGTTCTCCTCACAGATACCCATTTCGACGTAAGTACCTACATACTTGGTGTTGGAGACTGGAAACCCAAACATGGCCGTCGGCCCATGCTTGAACGCCCACCAACATGGAGCTCATTTATTCCTTCATTGAAGGTTTCTGGGTTTATAAGCAGAACCGCATTACTCTTCGCATTCTACGCATTATTCTCCCATTCCTCTCGCATCAACGCATTTGTCCTCTCATTATTCTCGCATTCAACGCATTCTTCTAAGCAATTCTCCTCGCAGTCGTTGCCAAGCCAAGGACTCCTCATCCTGGTGGTACATCATTCCTGCAATCTCAGAAGACACGCGCGTGAGGCCTACATCCCCGTCGAAACGGTCAGACTTTTATTTTCCCCAATTTAATGACCACAGACCAAGTGGTACTACATACCTATCATTGGAAAGTAGGCTCTAATATTTTAGGCACTTTATTATCCTTAGCACAATATTATTATGGAAGGAGCTCCTTATTCTGTTTGTTTCACCATTTTTTCTATATACCATTAAGTACGTACCCTATGAACGGCCTAACACGATCGTAATCAATAAAAGTTTTGTTGCCTTAGGTATTTGGTATTTTTCAATTGCGAAAACCCCGCCTCTGTGCATTCCAAAATAATGTTAATAGTTTAAAATGTAGGTCTGCCGGAGAGCTTCCCAAAAATGTCCAGTGTGATGGGTAGGAAATAGTGGGTGAAAAAAGGAGAAGGAATAACTGAAGGACGTAATCTGAAATGCATTATTTTACTGGATGACGTCCGCGTATTTTTTTTTTTTTTTTTTTTTAAGCTTATGAACGCCATACATTCGGATTTCGGAGCTGAAAAGTGGGTTTCTGGTGGTTTTCGAGGTGTGCTGAATCCGATTCTGAGGTGGAAATTACAAAATTCCGACTCTCGTCCATCCTTCGTTTGTTGGAACTACAATTAGACGAATTGGTTTTGAATTTATTTATCAATAGCCGTTACGCCTGAGGGTCATGCCAGGGATTAATCCAAAGTAGGAATGGTGAATCTGAATCTGAAGGAATGTCTCGCTATGCAATGATAACAGGAACGGAGGAGGAAGGAGATTACCATAGAGACCAACATTTTCCGCAGGAGGGCTCTCAACAAGCAAATACCATCGCATGAGCCCAATCAGTAGAATTCCTTAGGGGAGGAAGCCTTAGGTACAATGATCCTTAGGACCGATTCCTTCAATGACTCAGGACAAGGAGGTGATTGAACCGAATTAACTAATCGCATTGAACAAGGCTGGCATGGCCCCCTCTTCCGAATCGAGGTTGGCTTTTCAACCTACCCCATCACTCGGTTGGTAGTGGTGAGTCCACGGTTGGTTTGCAGTCTACTTGACTATGTACGTACAAGGGACAGATACTCAAGTGGTAGTGGGGTCAGTTGTTTGGGTTTAGGGTTCCAGTAACCGAAGTACGGTGGGGAGGGAGTAGGAATGCTCCCCTCTACATTGTTCCCTAATTAAGAGAGATGTCACCCCTGTTTACTCGGCAGGAAGGCTGTGGTGGTTGTTAGAAGGTGGGGCGCCTAAGAGCCGTTGGGCTCCTGAGAGCCAGCTGAAGGAACAGGCTGAGTGAAGGAGGATGAACTTCCCGGATTAAGTGATTGTGAGCCAAGAGAACATTTCTCGTGGACTCCATTTAATTGGCCTACCTCCTCCTCACCCGCCTCCATAGTAGACTTACCCATCTCTCTAGCCCCTTGTATATTCCCTCGTATATTACTGTTCCACATAGCGGGCGGTAGAAACTGATGGTGTTGGTGGGTAGTAGTACCAGCTGAATAAACTGCACTGAGGAAATTGACCAAATAGGATGATTTCATGTACACATCTGTAATGTTTTTTTTTTTTTTTTTTT
>JAEMON010000001.1:76615598-76644652 GCA_030264115.1 Lygus lineolaris | reverse complement strand
TCCAAAGGTTCATTATTGAAAATAATAAACCAAAATGGATAGATTACCGCAATACGTTCAATTCTTTGATACATTTGGATAAAACCATAAACAACGTTCAAAAGTTTCATTATTTGAAGTCAAGCAAGCAATTTGATAAGCTATTATAATGTATTATTATATTATATGTATTATTATAAGATTATAATGTAGCTTGGGAAACTTTGTGTGATCGTTACCATGATGAGCGAAAAATAATTGACACCCACGTTTCTGCGTTACTCCAAATTGAAAAAATCGTTAAATCTGACGCAGCTACTTTACAAACTTTTCACAACGCCATAACGAAGCATTTACGCGCCTTAGAATACGTCGAGTAGATCAATGGGACATTTTACTATTGCATATCTTAATTCCTAAACTTGATAAGTACACATTGGAATGATGGGAGGAAGAAACTGCTTCTCGTCGCGAGTAGCCAACTATGAATGAGTTCAAAGCTCTTCTCTTAAGCAGGTGTCGAATTACGGTTCCGCTGCACCATAGATCCATTTTGGACCGGTGACGAATGAAGCGGCCGTTCGCCTCGTCAAAATTCTCCGGAAGTCGAGGTGCAGATCCGCAGGCACTCCGAGAAGGGGGTTCAGAGGGCCGGCCGCGGTCATGACCTCCATTTCCTGACGCGTGAGTGAGCTGTCAACGGCGCGCACGACCCCAGGCGGCCTCCCGGTCCCTTGTTCGCCGAGACCTCAATCTCCTCCATCTTCCCCCGTCACGCGCTACATCACCGCTCACTACCGCCTCCGCCATCCACATAAACCATCCTGATTTTGCTTTCTCGCTACCGAAGAGAGGAAGCTGTGCGTTCGTGAGAGAACTAAAAAAAGTCCCTTTCATGCAGCATGAGTTGATGAGCGAATATTCAAAGAATCATTTTAACCGATTTGGTGGGTGATTCTTATAGGAACTCTCACGCTGATTCCGAATATATCATATTTCCCTATGTTTAAGATGGTAATTTACTAGAAAAACCTCAAAAACGTTTTTTAAAAGAGATTTTTGACTCTAAATTTTCAAAATTTGATCCCTAGGAGTACTTCAAAAATTCTGGCCAACGAACTCATCATTTCTTTTGATATTATTGATATTTTGAAATTTGTTCGGATTTTTAGCTCGGTTCCTCGTTCAGAAATCGTCTGGAGTGACATACATACAAGAAAAAATGAAATTTCAGGAATCGTTTTAGAATGGTCTGAAACGGATTTCCATGAAGACAATATTCCTAAATATGCAGTATTTAAATTTGAAGACATTGCGATAGCTTCATTTTCTTCGAAAATTCGCTACAATATGTCCGCCAAGTTAGGTGGGCAGTATAGTTTCCTCAATTTCGTAGAATGAGTTAGTAAACATCTGGTGCGAGGCTTCACACTACTTCCCTCACCCGTAAAAACCTGAAAAATGGCTATTTTTGCGGATCATATTTTTAACGCTGATTCCGGCCCTCAATCTAATTTTGTGGAGATGAGGGGTGTTGGAACATGTTTCGGCTTGTTAGAAGAGTAAGTCCTATGAATTTCATGAAAATCGTTGGAGCAGTTTAGGGGAAAAGCTGAAAAATGGGCTAAAAACGACGTTTTTTCACCTAATTGGAATATTTTCTCCCTCTTATAAGTAATTGACCTGGACGGTTTTCAGGGTCTCATCCTCGGACATGTAGAAACCAACCCTCGAAATCGGTGTTTTGTCATCACTTTCGTAGGGGCCGCAATCGTGTTTATACACATACTTTTTTTTTTAAATGAATAAACTCCCCTCAAAGGCGGAGGGGGCACGCCATTAAAAAAAGAATTAAATAAATAAGCTGATAATGGGGAAAACGCCCAGGATTACTCGACGCCGGCACGAGGTGGAAGGGATGCTGAAGAGGGTGGGGGAGGGGGATAGGGATGAAAGGAAGTGCCCCTATAAAATGACCACCAGTTTAAGTACGTACGTACATCCATATGCACATACATACGGACTTACATACACTTTTCCAAAACGTAGAGAAAATTGATAAGATGTCGATTAGGCCCAGTTGAAGGTAGTGTTCCAGAAATTGGGTTTTCTACTGATCGCAATACTTTACTTTCACCTTCAGGTCGGCTGGTAAACGTCCTCGGGGGGTTCGCCTAATTTCACTACTCGTGTAATTTCGAACGTACTCGTCAAATAGAACTTTACACATGACGATTCCTACAGTACCAGATAGTTTTCCGGGATAAATGAGCCGCTGAGAGGAAAAGTGGTCTAACTGAAAATTTCTCGATTTTGAGTTAGACCATTCTTGGTGTTCTTTAGGTTGTTCTCCATTCAGAAGAAAAGTAGTATGATTCTAGTTTGAACGGCAACCAAGAGATTGCGCCATTATGTTATTCCGCTAGACGAAACATCGCGCGCCCTGAAGAAAAGTGGTACAACTCCCTTTAGTTGTACCACTTTTCTTCAGGGCTGACGCCTCCCCTCGCTCCCGTTTGATTTCTGTGAACGACATTTCCACTATCACTTCGCTCCAGACCGACGTAGGGTCCATTGATAACGCGCCCCTGACGGACTATGAGGGTGATGACTAATGTTTCGCTAATTTTGATTAAAAAAACTAAAAAAAGAAGGAAGATTAAGATTTTTGAACCAACGATTGTGATTTTCTTTCAGAAACCCCTATCTTATCAAGGTCAAAAACAGTCAAAGATGGCAATTTTAGAAGCATTTCAAGTGTATCATAGCAATTTTGACAAGTATTCGCAAGTTACCTTCTTTAAAAATATTTTTTTATACACCGTTGAAGTTGGGTACGCTAAAGGTTTTAGTGGAATAGTGGTACAAGTCATGGAGTTGTACCACGTTTCCTCAGCATCTGGAGAAACGCGAAGTGGAAAAGTGGTACTGTAACGTCATGGAGCCAGTAAAATTGGTTGTTGTGAAAAATAATCAATATTGTTTTTATATCAAGTTTTATTAACATCCTGTGGTTGAGAATTAAAAAAAATTAAGCACAATTCTGTCAGTACGTATTTATCACAAGCTAAAACGCAAAACCTTCATTTTCCGAAATTTGCCTTAAATGCGGTTGGACCACTTTTCCTCCCAGCGGCTCAAATATCAAAGTGAGGGCGCTACTTTCGTAACGATTTCGCGAACGCATTTTTGTGACCCTTTTTTTTTTTTTCAAGTTTGGTCACGGCTAAAGCTTGTTCCATGCTAAAAATCCAAAATGTGACGATATTCACAATCAGCACGGAATGTCTTACAAGAATGGAAGAGACCATATTATGTCCGGAAAGCCCCTATTTCCAGCCACTGCAAGCCAGTCCGCTCATGAAAGGAGTCCATTTCCTCAGGAGGCGTCTCCTCGTCGTAAATGTTGTCGGCTTTCAAAACGGAGGAGGAGAAAAGGACGGTTGTCAACTTCGGGTTCTAATAATTTATGGGGTGACGCAGCGAGGGAAGCCGCGAGCCTCTCCGGAAAACATCAAAGGGGAAATTACGCTCCAAGCACCATCTGTGTGTAGTGGGCGGCAACACTCGGCTGATTTCATTCACCTTTCATAAGTGTTTGTTTTTCACTGTGTACTTTGTCGAGGTATCGGCAAGACTCGAACGTGAATGAGGTGCCTCACTGGGTAATCTGCTTGAAAGAACTTGTCGAAACAAGCACGCTTGCTAAAAGAGTTTCTGTCGCAATATTTGGCCAGCTTTACTGCCGAAGAGAACTTCGCTGGATTTTACTGTGGTCTTTCCAATTAAATTAGAAAAAAAACTTCGGGTTTCCCTTTTCAATGCATTTACCGTGCTATGGAAAATAATCATTGATTGAAACTGAAGACTTCTAACCCTGAAATTCTAACATGGAAATTTGTTGTTTTTGCAAACAACACATATCTCAGGCATATAGTACGAAAAGTCGATATATATGACAAAAAGCCCCATTCATGCAGCATGAGTTGATGAGCGAATTGTGAAGTTGAATCATATTAACCGATTTGGTGGGTGATTCTTATAGGAAATTTCACGCTGATTCTGAATGTACCATACGTTCGTACGTTTAAGATGGTAATTTACACAAAAAACCTCAAGAAACGCGGTTTTTTTAAGCGATTTTTGACTCTATATTTTCAAAATTTAAACCCTTGGAGTACTCAAAAAATTCTGGACGACGAAATCAATCTATTCTTTTGATATTATTGACATTTTAAGCTTTTTTTGGATTTTTAGCTCGATTCTTCGGTCAGATATCGTCTGGAGTGACACATATATATAAATATAAATATAAATAAATGTATTATATATATACATACATAAAGTGTTACATTTCAGGAATCGTTTTCAAAAATTCAAAACGTCAATAATATCAGAAGAAAGGATGAGTTCGTTGGACAGAATTTTCGGAGTACTCCAAGGGTTCAAATTTTTAAAATTTAGGGTCAAAAATCGCTTAAAAAACGTGTTCTTCGAGGTTTTTCGTGTAAATTACCATCTGAAACATAGGAACATATATATGATATAATCGGAATCATTGTGAAATTTCCTGTAAGAATCGATCACCAAATCGGTTAAAATTGTTCTTTGAAAATTAGCGGATCAACTCATGCTGCATGAATGGAACTTTTAAAATCACATTTTATTCTTCAGATTTTAGCTATCCTACTCAGTCCTTATATGTTCAAAACACAGGTATAAAAATTGGGAAAATGTAGGACGACTCAAAAATAGTTTCTATACAAGTTGAGATTTTTTTTATGATACTGTATACAATCTAAAAGAGCCAACTACTTAGATTTAATTAAATATTAAATATTTAAACAGCGAACCATTCACAAATGAAAATCATTAAAATATAAAATCGTATGGAAGTTAACATTATCCACAGTTAAATTGGTCCGTTTTCTCTTCAACAGCATCTTAACTTTGGAAAAATAGTCCTTTACATCCGCAGAGGATGCAGGGGCATATTTCATTAGAGGATCATCCTTTGGCGTCCATCCTTCAGGCAATGTTCCCTCTTCTTCTCCCCTAAGCTCCGCTGCAATCGAATTTTGTGTTGGTGAACTCAGGGGACCATGTACCGACTTCAGGGGTCAACTGTATAGGAAATCGCTGGGGTAGATGAACTCTCGAGAGCAAAAATGAGTAAAAAAAAAAACTGCAGGGGGATCCTTGAGGTTGATAAACTGAAGAGAGGAAGAAAAAGGCTCTAAACAGCCTTTTATTGCGGCATTTTAGCGAATTTTGGAAAATTATGAAGCTATCGAATTGGATCAAAATGTTAGTTATGCACTTTTTTTAGAATTATTTTGATGGAAATACGTTTCATACCATTCTAAAACGATTCCTGAATTCTTTCATTTTCTTATATATGCATAAATTATTGTCATTCCATACGATAACTCAACTTAGGTACGCTCTAGAAAATCCAACAACAAAAATCCAAATGAAAATAATATCAAAAGGAAGGATGAGTTCGTTGGCCGGAATTTTTCTACTATACCTCAAGGGAAATTTTGAAAAATACGAGACAAAAACTGTGTTTTTGGAGGTTTTTGGCGTAAATTACTAGCTCTTAAACATGTGGGAACATGATGGTATATTCAGAATCAGGGGAAAATTTTCTATAGGAATTACCTATCATCATAAATGATTCGATTTGATTTTGATTTTTTCATAACTTATTAAGTAGGTTCTGGCACTCCAATTAAGTACAGATGTCAATCATTCCCGTTGGCTCTATTGGATTCTAGAGACTCAGGCGGTTTCAACAGTAATTCCATGGGTTGTAAGTGTGTAGTGGAGGGGAAATGTTAAATGTGGAAGAAATGGTCGGTTGCATCATTAGCTATTTTTGGGTAAATAGTCGGGATTTAGCCAGAAAACCCCTCACTTTATAGCATTATTTTATTCATCGACGTTTCGCTCCTAACTTAGACCTATCTTCAGGCAACCTGTTCATGAGAGAAAAGGAGTCCTGAAGTCCCGAAAATAAAGCAGTTCCCTCATAACAAATTGGAGGGGAACCTTGTACAACAAAAAAGGTAGAGTAAGAAAGGTTGCATAAAAACCGTACAATAATTTAGAATTATATATAAATATATTTTTTTCAATAAAAAACCACACAAACTGAAATGGAAAATCAAGAAAAGATGGGAAAAAGTTATTCAAACACACTCACTTTTTTAAATCTTCTCTTGATTTTCCACCTCAGTTGGTGTGGGTTTTTTTTTTTTTTTTTTTTTTAATATGAAAATATGTTTACATATATTTCTAAATCCGGAATTGACGTGGGTAGGCATTTTGCGTTTTGAACCTCAGAATCTGATTCAGCGCCCTTCAAAACCAGCCAATTTTCAGCTAGACATTACGTCTGTTTCAACCAGAAAACAGGTTGAAAGGGATTGAGTGACGTCATTAAGGTTAAAATTACTAGACACATTGTCGGTAGGTTTCAATCATCGGATACCCCTCATACAGCACCTCTTTGGAAAGCCTTCTCTAAGATCTTTCAATCGTTGAAATAAAAAATAACCTTGCAAGTTCCTCATTATTGTAAAAAATTATTGCATGGTTTTGATGCAGCCTCTCTCACTCTACCCTTTTTGTTATACAAGGTTCCCTTCCTATTATCCATGACGGAACTGCTAAATTTTTGGCACATGAGGTCTCATGAACAGGTTGCCTGAAGATGAGGTTAGACCTGGAATGTCGATTAATGAAGAATGCTCTGGAGTGAGGGTTTTTCGGGCTGAATCCCGATTAGTTACCTGGAATTGTTAAAAGATTATGGTACTTCCTGCGGGTTCGAATCGTATCGGCACACCGAAGACGATTAGCTGTCTCCCCTTTCTACAGAAGGTTCAGCCGAGCTCTCGTTCACAACAAGTGGTTACAGACTTATTAATAAACAAAAACAAAGTTAGTTTCAAAATGGCGTTTACCCAGCACTGGTACACATCTAGAAATGTTTTGATAATAGGAGGTCCGTTCTTTATCCCATACGAAGATGCCTTCTCCCAGCCAGTGGTTCTTCTTTCATCCTGATGTGATATCGATGAATCATTGAGCATCACGCAGAAGGCTCTCTGGTCATTGGAGGGGAGTCGGTTGAAAGGGTCGGAGACGGCTGGGAATCCCGATGAATTTTACTTAGAGGATGGGTGACAAGGAGCAGGCTACCGGCAGTACCAGGCAGTTATGTATAATTCAGGAAGCGGCAGGGGATGGAGGAGGGTATCCCTCGGAATACATTATGTAACAAATGGGAGCACCTGTGGTAGAGTGGCGGTGGTGGTGCAGGTCTCACTGCCCGCGCTCTGGTGGGATATTAATATTTGCGCCCCTTCGCTCGTTCACCTCCGCGACATAACAGACTATGAGGGTCCTGCTAACCCCACTAGCTGGGTCCGTCGGTCGTTAGTACTGCGGCCTCCAACGTGGATCCAGGCAGGGGGTTGAACCGCCGATCACACCATCCATCCATAACTTAAAATCTCTTCTTCGCCAAGTTTTTGAAAAAAAAAGGCTGAAAATTATCACACAACGGTTTATTATTTTCTGTATAGACCGCCCATCTACATTGGTATAAAATACCTACCTACCTTATAATTGAGGTCCAAAATAATTTCATGGGGACAATTTAAAAAAAAAAAAATTATTTCCACAAAAACGTCTGCCAAGTTGGAATAAAATCAGTTAGTGAACATTTCAACGAAATTGGTAGAATAGTTTCGGAGTTAGGAGCATGCCTATGACAATGAATTACAAGTTTACGCATGCGCAGTTGCCATAACTTATCCAACTGTGGCGAAATTCATAGGTAATTGTCTTGGAGTGAGTCCTCAACTACCCTCCGAAATTGAGCCAAAGTCGTCCATTAGGAACTGAGAAATCGTGTCTCAGAAAATTTACGTTAGCGCATGCCAACAACCGAAATTAAGACCCGGAATGGTCCGATGGCTATTAAATTAATAAGGACTGAGTAGGGGCTACCTCGGACAATCTCTGAAAATGCCACCAGAATTGGTCGAGCAGTTCCGGAGTTATGGCTATGAAACTCATTTCAAAATTACGCATTCGCAATAGGTATTACTGATAAAATCAATTCAAAATTCGTGGGTTTTCAACCTGAAACTACCCTCAGAATTTGAGCGAGATCGGTCCATTAGGAACAGAGAAATCGTAGTTTCAGGAAATTCACGTTTGCGCATGTGCACACGCTACTAGATGTCCGATGGCAATGAAATTCACAGGGGACCCCCTAGGCTTCAATCCGCGTGATCCCTGAAAATTTCACCGAAATTGGTCCAGCAGTTCCGGAGCTACGCCCATGACAACAAATTTCAAGTTTGAGCTTCGGCAGTAGCTATTACTGATCCAATTGTAACGAAATTCGTAGGTGAATGCCTTGGAGTCAGTCCACAACTACCTTGCAAATTTGGGCGAAATAGGTCAATCAGGAACTGAGATACTGGGGTTTCAGGAAATTCACGTTTGCGCATTCGCTCACGCTACTAGTGGTCCGATGGCCATGCAATAGGTAGGGGACCGTCGCGGGACTAACCCACACAATCCCTGAAAATTTCATCAAATTCGGACCACATCTTCATATAGTTTTGCCTGGGACAAGGAATTGACCACAGACCGACAGACAGACACGGAACCAAAATTGTTCAGAAAGCTCTGAAACGTATAAAGCAAGTGGAAATTTTGATTTGGTGGACAATTTTTTTCTTCTTGCACGAATACAAAGCTTCCTACCTTCGGTAGTGAGTAAGCAAAAACTACAATGATTAGGTATGGTTAATTTACAAATGTAAATATGTAATTATAAAGAGGTAAAAAAAATATATACCGAGAAATTGGCTTATAAGTAAATAGGAAAAATTAATGTCCCATATGAGCTACAATAGCTCGTGTTTGGCCCTGGTTTCACCTCTAGCCAATTCTATCGACAATTTATTAATGATTCCGCTGTAATGTTAGTATACATAGTATATGTATATTCGCAGTTACTTCTACGTACATCAAGTACCGCGGTATAGTTAATAATAGTTTAATACTAATAATAAAATAATTCTTTGAATAATTTGTTGTCAATAAGTCTAATAATAAAATAATTCTTTGAATAATTTGTTGTCAATAAGTCTTTAAACACTCTTTATAGATTATCCAAGTAAATGCTTGTTAAAAATGTGAATAATTTTACTTTTTCCTCATTTTTCCGTTTTTTATTTTCTAGTGTTAAATTGTTGAAACAATTTATTGCCCTATATCTATAATGCAACTGCGCAAGTGTAGTTCGGTAGCGTGGTAGATTTAAAGTATTAAGTAGTATCTTTCGCCCTCGTATATAGAAGGTGATCAGGAGGGGATGATGCGTTTTCCCTTAGCATTTGTTCTAAGCAGCTCATTTCTATTAACTTCACAAATCGTAGAGTTTAACAATGAGTGGGTACCTACTTGTCATTATTATTATCCGAAAGTTGTGTCATTCATTCTTAACGAAATCCAGTAACTAAGGAAGCTTTTGAACAGCTGATCTTTGAACGGAGATTCGGCCTACTCGGAAGATTTGCGACTCACACTCGTGTTTCTGTTCTTTTTTTGTTCAACCCTTTAGTTCTTACAGTTAGCGAACAGTTTGTCCTAAAATGCTCCGCGAGGTCTCATTCGACGCAAAAAAATGTTTTCTTCCCGAAATCCATGGAAAAATATACCTTCATATTTGAAGTTTTTCAAGCTAGGCGTTTTGAAAATTGCATCCCCTATTTTCAGAAGACTGACGGTAACGTCAAGCGTCGGGACACAACTAGACACCAAATGGAGCCGGTGTACCAAAGTCATTAATTTTGGTGAATAGTAACTAAGGAAAGTGCCGCGTACGGCGGACGGCGTACAGCGGACGGACGGATTCGTTTTAAATCGATTTTTGAATTCTACGTATCTTGAAACGTAAAACATCAAATATTGAGGGGGGTTAAAAACAAATGTTTCGTGCTCAATTCCAAAGGTTCATTATTCAAAATAATAAACCAAAAAATAGTCTTTCAATTCGGGTGGGCAGTATAGCTTCCTCACTTTTGTAACATGGACGTATAGAATAAGTTAGTAACAATTACACCGAAATTTGTAGAATAGTTCCGTATTGATGCCTTCGACGACAACTTTCAAGTTTACGCATGCGCCCTAGCTATTACTGACCCAAATACCACGAAATGAGAAGGCAATCGTCCTTGAGTCATCCCCTCGAATTTGAGCAAAATCGTTCCATTACGCCGCTTAAGAGAGTAATCATGACCTATCTCAACTTTTAGGATTTCCGGTTTCTTATTGAGCGAATTTTTAAAGAAACTTCTGCTACTGCAATGGTTTCAAAATTTTAGTAATGCAAAATTTAAAAAATGTTCTCCATGGAAATCCGAATCAGACCCATTCCAAAACGATTCCTGAAGTTTGACACTTTTCCGTACCCCTATAATGTGAGGGTGTGTGTGTCACTCCACACGATATCTGACCCTAGGATCGATTTAAAAATTCCAACGAAATTTCAAATGTTCAATAATAACAAAAGAATGGATGAGTTCGTTGGTCAGCATTTTTCGGGCGACATTTCGAAAATTAAAGGTAAAAAAACATAATTTTTGGGTTTTTTTCTGTGTGAATTACTATCTAACATAGAAACATTCTGGTATATTTGGAATGAGCGTAAATTTCCTATGAGAATCACTTACAAAATCGATTAAAATGATTCCTTAAAAATTCGCTCATCAAAACTCATGCTGCATGAATGGAACTTTCTAAATGTGAATGTTCGCATCGGGGACAATGGGTAAGATGGTTTTGATGTGAAATGAAAGGTAGCGCGTAATAGAGATTTCCTAGGAGAGCTTTTTGAGGTACGATGTTTCGCATCGTGGACTGTCGTATCGTATCGCAGCAGTATCTGTGCATGCGCAACCAGTTACGAAATTTTGTATCGATTAACGTTGTCGTATCTCTTAAGGAAACTTTGTAAAGGTCGAAAAGATACGACAATTCGGATACTGCGGAATGTTCGTGTCAGTGACTCGTAACGCAGGATCACCTTCCACGGCGATAACGAGGCACATTTACTCTGGTGCTCAGCATACATTCGAAAAATAATGTTGAGGTCTTCGGACTATAAACCGAGATTGAATGATACTAGTCAGATGTCCAACAGGGGTGGACAAAAATGTTGATAATGTGTTTAAAACACTTTATTGGTTCGGAGCCAATATTTCGACGGCCTGAGCAAAGATTCGCTTATAGGGGTAACTATAAAATTCCAGGAGTTCTATTTCTACTGGGAGACTACCCGGTGATCTACACGCAGTCAGTCCAGCAGAGAGTAGAAGTGTAGAATTTACTTTTAGTTCCCTAGTGACCCATTAAAAAGTATTATAGGACGGCCCAGTGGTATACACTTAGTCACCTAAATATTTGGTTCAGAAGACAGAATTTACTGGCTAGAATTTTCGAGGTTGTTCTAGCGTATCTACCTTATTTTTAGGGAGAGGTATAGCAATGGACAACACAGGTTTCACAAGTACTTCTAGGTTCAGGAATTACCGGAGGAATGAACCCCTATGCTTGGGATCAGTGCCTTTTATACTATCCCTACCTCACCCTCTTGTCAATGGGAGGTTGAGAAGAGGTCGTGAATGGTTGCTGACCCGCGGCTTTGGGGTTTTCCCGAGCGATGACCTGCCCCCCACGTTTATTGTAGACGAGTATTCTGATAAGTTATATAAATTTGTACAAAATTTCAATACAATATACCATCAAGAATAATTGGTATAATCGAACTTATCCTATCAAGAACCCTAAAAAGCCACTTGCATACCATGTTAAACCCCCACGCATCAGCTCCGTCATCAAAACTAAGTAGAAACATAATACATCGTCCATTTCTCCTATCTTCTCTTCAGCATCACCTCCCACCGCGTCCCAATCAATGTTGGTAATAATTCAGTAAGAAACAGATACCTTGTTTATCATAGAAACTAATAAAGGTGCAAAAGATGTGAAGAAGATTGAAAAAGTGCTGAGGCGCAATGAAATTCCATTTCACAGATCATTAGATACTACAAGATTTGTACAGCGTTTTTATCACGATTTTAATTTCTGTTCTTTAAACTATTAATAATCATTTAACAATATATTAATCATGAAAATTGACCAAAAATTGGTTAATGAGCCTTCTGAAATTATTTTTGAAAACCTACCTTTTTGAATTACCTACCGGGGGCGATTAGGAACTGAGAAACCGCAGTTTCAGGAAATCCCTCGATTGCGCATGCGCACAAGCTGCTACTGGTCCGACGGCAATGAAATTGATAGGGGACCGTCTAGGCCCAAGACTCTGGAGGCTAACTCGCACTATCCCCGGAAATTTCAGTGGAGTTGACAGAGTTGTTCCAGAGTTGAGAAAATTAAAGCACTTTTCAAGTTTACCGATCCAATTGTTACGAAATTCGTAGGCAAGGGTCTTCGAGTTTTTACCCTCTAGATTTTAGCAAAATCTGTCTATTAGGAACTGAGAAATTTAGTTTCATGGAATTCACGTTTGCGCATGCGCACATTCAACTAGTGGTACAACGGTGATGACATTAATAGGGGACCGTCTAGGGTATATCCCGCACAATCCAACTTGAAGGCTAACAAAAGGCTAACTAAACTCACATCAGGCGGCTCAACTCCTCAGAACACAACCAACGGACTAAACACACCTACTATTATTGAGGAATATTGTGTACTCGAGGAGTTTCAAGTTTGGTTCTGTTGATCTGGTTTCATTAGCTCAACCTAGTTGATATGATCATCAATTTCTGATTGAGGGGATAACTTGTTACTTAGGTTAATACCTACCTCATCAATGGCTGATCCCAGAAGGAAGTGGCGTGGCATGAATATACCCATTTCGGGCTCCTCAATTAAGTGGCAATCAATGCCGAGATAGTTGATCCGGCTGTTAGTTCAAGCAGGGTAATATAGACCAAGTTGATACGTATACCGAGTTCCTAATTTCGCGTTCCAAGGAAGCTCTCCATTTGAAAGTCATCTTGAAATGTCAACAGAGAAAACGTGGGCAGTTGCAATATTTCGAAATTCACTGCTCTGATTGGTTGCATTATACTAAGACTAAGTGTCGGATGTGCAATGAAATTCAAGGAAGTTTGGCGAGGAAATAATTTTGCTCACTGATATTATAAAGTAGTTTGTCTCAGAGCAAGCACCTCTATCTCTCGATACTGCGATGGATTACGGAGGGGGTCTCACAAATATTTTCACAACTGTTTAACCTACTTTCTAATCAACTTATTTATTAACTGGATAAGACAGTGGATAGAGATTGCCGAAAAGTTAGGCGGCAAATGAAAGTGGTAGTTTCGTAGCCTGTATGATAGTAATTTGAAACAGGTTGTACATATATGACCCACAATGCCATACAAAACCCCACAATGCAATCCTTGCGTTTTGACGGATTCAGCTATATTTTGTTGGATACAGGTAGTGGTTGGATTCTATCAAGGTAACCCAACCACAAAATGTTTTTTGCAACGCTCAGTTAGTGAACCCCAGAGTTACCGAAAAATCAATTGTAACCTCAGGGTTACGTCACTAGCAAGGTTACCGATTTTTTTTTTTTAACCGGCCCTAAGCCGATCAACGGCCGGTAATGAAGAGCCCGGGCCGGCCCGGAGCTGGGGCCGGTAACTCAAATAAAAAGTAGCGTCGAGGTGAATCGGTAAAGGAACTCCTGGAGGAACATACCTACTTGGTGACTACTGATTTTTAGTAGCTACGAATCCGTACTCAAATTTATCCTAGGTTTTACTTGATAAATACCTAAAATAAAAGCAGAGTTTCTGCTACCACTAAATTTTAGTAAAATTGAGAAAACGTTATAGTACCCTAATTTAAGAGGAAGGGTATGAACAGACAAGAAGTCAGAATAAGGAGAAAGAAAATATTATAATTAAATGAGAGTTTAGGATTAGAGAACCTACCTAATACTCTGCTCAAATCAATATAAATGAAATATAGAAATAATGAAATAAATGGAATTACCAGATCGATGTGATCCTGTAGGTAAGTATCCACAAAGAGAAAAAGGAATTAATGAAAATTGAAATACCACGACGTGATAGCCGGTAGAAGAGTGGTGTCTAATTAATTTCTGGCGAAGGGAAGCCTGCCAGCTCCCCTCGCGGAGGAGCAGGGAACATCCAGGCATCCCCACCACGATAGAGGAGTAACTGGCATGGAAGGCGGACGGATCGTACAGCCACAATCACTCGTCACTCGGTATTGTTACCGGTATGGAGGGAGAGAGAGTAGCACGGTGTACACCGTCACAGGGCACCGTGACATACTCTGCATCAGGACGTCTAAATCTTTAGCATAATTAGATACTGTAAGAACAGCCGAATCAGGGGAATCGCCAGCGTAGACCGGAAAGGTCCTATCTTTGCCTGGAGTCCAGTATGTCATACCCGATCAAATGTTTGTTCAGTGTCGAGAAACAACGATAGGCCCATGTATTTTTGCTCAAGAGTATCATTGATACTCTCAACCACTCTATGTTGCTGCTGTGGACAGGAGTGGCACTACAAGTACGTTCACATTTCATCGATATTGTGGAGAAATTTCAAGTAAGCTCGGCGAAGAAGGTATTTTTTCAGTGGACCCCGTTCCCAATTAGTCCTATCATATCCGTTCACTTTTCATTCCCTGTAATTTTCTGTGTGACGGAGTTGACATTCTAAATATTCTGGGAATTGGCTTGGCGGAGCTGACCGGACCCCATTCAGACTGCAAGAGTCAGGAGGGTGGGGAAACGGAGAAGAGGAAAGGACCAAGAATGGACCCCTGAGGAACCTACCTGAGTTTATACTGGAAATCCCTCTGAATCAGTCGAGCAAAAGAATACGAATTGGGATAAGACCCTATAGGAGTAGACTATTGAACAAGCCGAGGAACGCCCAATAGAGAAGTGCAATCATAGCATAGTCTTATCACGAATACTTTCATTCTGAAACCAGATTGAATTAGAAACTAGGAAGTAATCTATTGCTGTTGAGTGTTGACGGAGTTGACTGTAAACAATATTTCAAAAATTCAATGTTGGGCAGCCAAGAGCGAATATTATTCCAGATGTCAGATCATCGGAAATCGACTCTCCAGGTCATAAAGCTTTCGAAAATCCCATCGCAGGGGGAATATTCATTGCATCAAGGGATACGTTCTGTGACCATCTACAACCTCACAGAAAGATACTGGGCGAAGAAGCCGTCTCCTTTGATTTGCGAAAGCTTTGTGGACTGGAGTAGCGATTTCCTATAGAAAGCAACGTCTGTAACCTACCTAAATTTTATTATTAGGTCTCGAATAAAGCGCAGATAAGCCCAAAAGAGAAAGAAGGAGCGAAAGTCCTTGTCCATGAACTTGTACGATATATATTAAAACTTGGGCTCACGGATAGTGCACCTTGTCACCATCTCTTCCATTACATTTCGAAATTGCGTTGAAGCTCTTTCAGCAGCCTCCGCGCATTTACTGATCCTGAACCGGATAGATATAAACTTAATGGAAAAGGCTCGTAGCCGCGTCGGTGGCATTGTACACTTTATGGCTGTTCGTTCGCTCTTCGTGGAAAAAGATCCCACAGTATTACTATTTTTTCAAGAAAAGTATCGGAGCTTCGGATGAAAAGTTAGGTCTCGAGATTTAGAGTGATTTATGGAAGTTGCTGCATAAAAGAGGAGGTGATAAAATAGCCGTTCTCAAATCCATGTGTTCCTACGACGTAGCTCGAATAGTAACTACTATTTCTTAGAATCCTTGGGGTTACTGTAACTCGACCCCATTGCGATTTCACGCGGTTTTCTCGATATCCTCATTCCAGAATCGGTGGAAATATACCACGAAAATATGGTCTCTAAACCACTTGAAAACAGCTGGTTAGGTAGCAGTTTTGCTCCAGGTGAGTCGTTCACTCTCTCTCTGTAAAAACATTATTTACGTTCCCATTACACTCGACCTCTTTTGCTCTCATCAAGTGTCACCTGAAATCACTATTCTTATAAACTGTAATCTCTCAACTACGCCATAGCATACTAACCCTCACGTACTGCCATACCAGAAATTTCCTCTCCTGGTAACCTTAGTACCCACTGTTTGTATAATGAAATTTATATTTACGTATTATCTCTGTACTAAGTATTGTTCAACCTAGTATTCCTGGCTGATAACTATATTATCATTCGTACAATTATAAACTCTATATATTGGGCTTTTCCAATTCTATAATCGATGATAAAATAAATAAATGAATACACTGAAGGATCAATGGAATGTTTTTTCTACAAAGTAGAAGGTAGTTTTTTTTTGTGCATACCGAGGGATTCACTTCCTTTTTTAGTTTGCTCTACGTTCTTGTTTTTACTAGCTTCTTAGTGAATTTTTTTCTCCCAGAATCTAAATTTCCTATTGCATTTTACGTTTAAGAACATCCTGAGTAATTTTAGTGGGGTGTCCGTCCGCCTGCCTGTGTGTCCGAGAATCGTACCACACGCTGCATAACTTCTACAATTTTCATCCGATGTTGATGAAATTATCAGGGATTATGCTGTTCAGGCCGTATGAGTTTTGTTGGATTTCACTCAAAATTGGAGGAAAGTTGAGGTTTGATCATTTTTTGAAGTCACTCGTCTACCACTTCTACTAACTGATGGCTGTATACTACACAATGAGATACGCGCACACACAAACTGATGGTTGTGATATCAATTATCACTAATAATAAAGTTAATAAGTTAAGTAAATAAGTTAAATAAAGTTAATAATGCTTCAAATGTCGTTGAATTCTTTATCATTGCGTGATCCATTATGATTTTCAATAAGATCGGATCGGTCACACGCATAACTACCTCAATTTGTATCCAATTTCGATGAGATTTTATGAGATTGTGATAACTGATTGGTCAACCGTACCCAAGCCATGGTGCAAAGGGAAAGAGAACCTTCTCTGTGGCCATGGAACATGAATGCTATACCAACCCGGGAATATGTCATACGATAGTATCCATGCTTAACCCGAACGTTGTCATTCTATCTTCGTGGTTCATTTCGACACCTAAGTTTGTTTTCATCTTCCTAAAATCCTCATTATTCAATCTTAGTTTTATCCTTCCCAGGTTGGTGTAATATTGATTCCATCCTCTTAAAAGTGTTCTGAAATTGTAAATTACAAGACACAGGCAACCAAAGTTACATTTTTACACCCATGCAAGTTCCCCATTGTAAAAATCGTCTTTTGAGTTCGAACATCGCAAATTATATAGCAGATATTTTGCTAAGGCAAAACGTCATATTTTGGACGTTTCAGCTAGGTACCTACTTTCATTTTTCGGCCCAATGTCCGCCTAAATTCGAGTTTTAGAGTACCTACTACGGTGCAGGGTTGGTACTGTTTTAAACATTTGTTTAAAATGTACTTGTTTTAAACAGTGTTTTAAACACATTTTTGGGAAAAGGGGTGTTTTAAAACATTTGTTTTAAATTATTTTTAAAACATTGTTTAATACTGTTTTAAACATGCCCTTCGTGAGTTGTTTCAAACTGGACGTGTAGGAGTTAAATGACATTGACCTCATGAGAAATGAGCCACAACAAACATAATAGGTAAGGTACAACGGATTTCCATCGCCATTCGCGAGTAGTCAGAATGACAAGTTAGATACCTACCAGCTACCACCAGCCTGGAAATTCTCGGGAGTAGAAATGAACTTGGTTTTGTTCCTTTGTTCGAACTTCTGGAGTTTCGGAGAAATTTTTTTTACTATGAAAGTATGAATCCCTCTCTTCTTCATTGGTTGAGAATACTGGATCTTCCCCCGAAGAATCCAGTTGCGTTTTGTCTGCCGTTAGCTATAGGTACCTACATTGTCTTCGGCTAGTGGGAGGAAAAAAGATGATGTGTGGGACAATTTTGAGGAGGTACCACCTTCGTGAACCGGGAACACAAACGCTGCCATAGTGCTTGTTGAGCGATCTTTAAAAACTTGTTTAAAACCATATTTAAAACAGTTTTAAACAACCTAAAAAAAACCTTTGTCCTGGCAGAGGAAAAAACTGTTTAAAAGAAAAAAAACTGGTTTTTTTTTGTATTTAAATGAAAAAAAACAGTTTTTTTCTTCAACCCTGCCGCAAGGAGTAACTCCCCTAGAATGCCAACATTTTTCAAAACGTGAAAACTTTATGTAGGTTACGTAAGCACCAAAATTAGGAATCCCGTTGCATGGCTGTTTCGCGTTAGTATAATTTATTCATTCAGTAATTTTGTACAGGGTGCATGAAGAAACGTGTGGAAGTGTGCGGGCTTCTGGCATCATGGCGGATAAATAATTTCACAGACAATGTTAGTTGGAAGCTTTTCATGTAGAAAGGTGGGAGACTAAGCGTATATCACCTACTGGGGTGTAGCTCACCTTACGGCAATAATTTTACTAGAGAGGCGGGAAGTTGGAGAGGACACAATATCGCCTCTTGGTAAAACTTTGAAATTGTTCGCCAAACTATTTCAATCAAGCTAGGCCTCTGGGAAAATCAGTTACGGGCGAAGAGGAAAGGAGGCGATGAGAAAACCTGAGCTTAGAGTGGATGGCGGGGAGTAATTAAACAGGAGTAGGAAATTAAACAGGAATAACTAGTATTGAATACTGGGGACCTGAGGAAATTGATTAGGGGATCCCCTCGTTCTGTTCGATCTCTTTACGATACCTTCGACCGAATCTGAGTCAATTTAGATAGGTAGTTTGTTGTTACCCCGTAAGAAGAAGAATACGAGAGGATCCTCCACTCCTTATACTTTATAGCGCGGTTTTAGTTAATATATGGGATGACCTTATGTAAGAGCCGCAAAAGCTTCCCAACATCTAAATCGCAACAAAAATATTCTCTTAGAGTTTTTCCAAAAACGCTTCCTTTTTATTTATTTCAACTTTGAAACTTTTTCTCACTTCTTCACTGAATGGACTCCGCAACGACGTTCAAGACACCAATGGAAGTAAATCTGGGTTTGGAAATCCCGAAAAACGGAAACTACCAGAAGTGCCATATCAGAGTTTAATCAGTTCACTGATGTACGTGCCAACAACATTCAAGCCCGATATTTCGTAAGCTAATTGTCGCTGTACATATCGTGCTACAGAAACGAACACTGGGTGGCTGCCAAGCGAATATACAATCCTCAGATACCTGAAAGGAACGAAAAATCTTTCCCTTCATTATCGAAAAACCGGTAGAACATGTCTGATGGAAGTTATGGCAGCTGCAAAAACTGATGGACGTTCCTATACTGGCTTCTGTTCTCAGCTCAATGGAAAGGCTATAAGCTGGGAAGATTGGAAACAGCAAACAGTTGCTGGATCTATGACTCACGCTGAAACATGACTCTATCGGATTCTCAGTCCATCGATAAGCTGGGCACAAAATCCAGTTGTAACATCGAAGCACATAGCTATTATAGAACACTTTATAAGAGAGGCTATTGAGAACAAGGGCATCAAACTGGAGTTCTGTCCAACTGACGAGATGAAGGCGGACATCTGTACAAACGCACTACCAGGCCCGAAATTCGACTTGACTGGAAGAATAAGGTAGACTAAGACTGGAAAGCAGATAGCGCCTCCAACTATTGTTCAAGTTATTATTATCAAATCATTGTGTTTTCGTCGTTACCAATTTTCTCCTAATTTTCCCCAAAAATTCTGTCTAATAAATTTCGTTTGCACTAAAACAATTTTGAAGATCTTCATTCACCAAAACATAATTTCCACAGTGCACTACATATTAGACAGTTTTTGTTCTTCCCGTTTCCGAAAACGCGCTCCGATACGCGTAGCTGATAAGGAGAAACGAACCAATGGGACTCTCTCTCTCTCTCTGGGATTGAGGCTCTTTCCGTGATCGATTAAGTTCTTTACATATACGTGGAGAAGCAGCTCTTCACGTATTCCGTGAAGAACTTTTCGTTGACGGAAAGATGATACTCCAAGCTCATTGGTCCGTTTTCCCTTAACAGCTTCGCGTTTCGTTTCCGTTCTTCCGTGACGGGAAGAACAAAAAGTTCCTGTCATGCTGCATGAGTTGATAAGCGAATTTTCAAAGAAAAATTTTAGCCGATCTTGTGGGCGATTCATATAGTAAATTCTGCGCTGATTCCAAATGTGCCATAAGTTCCTACGTTTAAGACGGTAATTTACACGGAAAAACTCTAAAACTCGTTTGTTGACCATTATTTTTCAAATGTGACCCCTTGGAGTACTCCAAAAATTCTGGCCAACGCACTCAGCCTTTCTTTTGTTAATATTGACATTTTGAAGTTTGTTTCGGATTTTTAATTTTTAGATCAAAAATTTGCATTACTAAAATGTTGATGCCACTTCTTCATCATTTTCTTCGAAAATTCGCTATAACTCTCTATTTAGCAAAACATGGATGCTATCCGATTGTTTTTCGATGTTCGGACAGGTTTTGGCTATTTCTCCGGGAGAGGCAGACGAAAATCCAGCCTGAAATTTTGTTTACTCTTCTTTTTTCACTATTTTTTACCCGCATAGCGATCGATATCGAGGACCGTTGATCGAATGATAACAAACCTGCATATAATTTGAATGTACCTACAGTATTATGCGAATAAGAAGTTGATTTCACCCCCTTCATGAATATTTACCATGGCACGAAATTTTACTTTATTTGGATGTTCTCGACGTGTTGGCAGAATTCTGGATTGTTTTAGGCCGTTTCATGGGCCGCGGTATTTAACGTCTAGAGTCAGTATATTCTACAATGCATTTCCACGGAAACAGTTTTCATACTTTTTTCCCTCGAAATGTTTAGACTCGTGTGGCCACCAGCTTCATTCTCTGAAAAGCCACCGCCGTGAAAGCTCTCCAAGCAATGTAATCAGAATGTTGAGAAAGTTCTCGAGGACGCCGAAATCAACTCATTCATACCGTGACGTGACTCTTCAAACGGATACCGTCATTTATTTCATGGGTTATTTCGCCCACAGTATGCCACTTTCCAAATGGGGAAAAAATACTCGTCTTCACCCGCATTCAAGCCGAGCGAGGTGGACGGATTGTGAATACAGAGCTGGCGGTGTTTGCCGTGAGCAGCCTCCCTTCTGTAGCCTCTTCAGCCTTCTCACGGCACCATTCATATCCCTTTGTTAAGAAATTTTAATTGTTCACCCTTTTACTCGCTTCTCACTTTCCAACTCTGAAGCCCTCTCGTACGCTCCCCCTCATCAATGCAATCACAGTTTCCAAGGGTGTGCGGCTCGTTTGATTAAAAAGTTAGTAATTAATCCACCGGCCTTTTGTTTTTGAAGTGAAAATCAAATGAAAACGAAAATTTTTTTCCATATCATGTGGGACCGTTCAAGTGGACAAACGAAAATTTAATAACCTTCATAGTTCTGTTTCCTTGTAACTTCCTCTTTCCGTCCAATTGTGTTATACCAATCAATTACTAACGCCAAAATATGGAGTTCTTATAAATCAGAACTAGGTAGTTGGTTGTAGTTTGAATGAGAAGGGTAAATGTTCATGTGAGTCTATAATCTACAACATCAAACAATTACAGGTCTCATGAAAAAACAACTTTTATTAATCAACATAAAATAAACATCCACCAAAGTTTCATTCATGCAACATGAGCTGGTGAACGAATTTTCAAAGAATAATTTTAACCAATTTTTGGGTGATTCTTATAGGAAATTTCACGCTGATTCCGAGTATACCATAATTATGTTCCTATGTTTTGGATGGTATCTCACACCAAAAACCTCAAAAAACACTTTTTTTCAGCGATTTTTGAAACTAAATTTTCGAAATTTGACCCCTTGGAGTACTCCAAAAATTTTGGCCAACGAACTCATCCTTACTTTTGATATTATTGACATTTAAAATTTTTTTTTCTCGATCCCTCTGGCAGATATCGTCTGGAATGACACATATACAAATATAAATATAAATAAATATATAAATATATATCTACATATAAAAAAGTGTTATTTTCAGGAATCGTTTTAGAATGGTCTGAAACGGATTTCCATGAAGAAAATTTTCAAAAATTTGCATTACAAAAATTTGGAAGCCATTGCAATAGCTTAATTTTCTTCGAAAGTTAGCTAAAACATCGGTCCTCCTCTATTTTAAAAATCAGAAATTTTGAAAAATCTTACGAAGAAGGCAATTATGAACTGCTAAAAGTAAGTGAACTTCCAAGTACCTAGGTACCCATTATCAACTATTACATAGCTACGCAAGACATTCGCGAATTTACTACTTCCCTATGCAGTTTCAATTTACTTACATATTCTAAACAGCCTTTTCTACACTTGTTATGCCAACACCCTAAAGCGCTCGATTTCCCTTGGAAAGGCAATAAAACCTTCCTTTTTTAATTTTTGGTCGTAACCAGCCGCGATGTTCTCCTCTAATTAGTAGGTAGGCACAGTAAAATAAGGAAAATAACCACAGCGTTGGAAAGCTGAGATTCCGAGAGTGCTTGTCCAAATTGCGTGCGGATGAGCACCCATTTTTGGGGACGTGGGTGCATATAAAAAAATTGTTTTTTATAATTTGGAAAAATTTTCTATCCAGACCAATCTTTCATCCGAAGAATCTGCTGTAAAAATTGTATAATGCCCTACCTAGGAAGGTAGAAAGTTTAAGGAACCCCCCCCCCCTCCACCTATAACATTGGTATGAATGATCAAAACAATCCAAATAGGTAGATAGCCTTCTAACCTATTCACTCCGTTAGTCCGTATTATTGTCACGATGACAGGTAAATAACAAGCCTGAAACTTACTCTTTTCCAATGAAAACCCCAAGTAGTGAATCAATGATGACAGGTAATCGAATTACAACCGTGGCCCTCTGTTTCAAGGGTCGCGGGTGAGTGCAGTTATACTCAAAGGGAGATTTCCTTTAGGCATTGACCAGAAGAGGTACCAAAAGGGCAGCCTATCGAACGCAGCAGCATCTATTGCGAAACTGCCGAACTTCCACGCTGTAGGATTTCGTGTGGAATCCCTCGCTTTTTTTAAACCAGCCATTTGAGGAATTTTCCAGTTTCTGATGTTTTTATCTATACCGTTGAACCTAAAGAAATCAAACTTTGGCGTTCGCACTGTATTACTACTCTGCTTGGCTTGGTGAAGCCTTTTTACTTTCCTCAGCCCAACTGAAGGTGAAAAAAAAGAATTGCGATCAGCAGAAAACCCAATTTCTGAAACACCACCTCTAACTGGTCCTGATCGCCATCTGATCAATTTTCTCCACGTTTTGGAAAGTATATGTAAGTCCGTATGTATGTATGTATGTATGTCTATGAGCACGATTGCGGCCACTACTAAAATGATTGAAAAAATCCGATTTCCAGGGTTGGCTTCAACATGTCTGAAGAATTTCAGCCCTCCAGGTCAATGATTAGGGGGTGAAAATATCCCAAACAGGTGAAAAAACGTCGTTTTTAGCCAATTTTTTAGTTTTTCTCCCAAACTGCGCTAACAATTTCTATGAAATTCACAGGACTTATTCTTCTAAAAAGTAGAAACAAGTTCCAATACCCCTCATCTCCACAAAAATAGATTGACTGCCGAAATCAGCGTTGAAACCCCCAAAAATAGTCATTTTCAGGTATCTACGGGTGGGGAAAGTAGTGTGAAGCCTTGCACCGGATATTTTTTTTAACCCATCCAAACAGTAGTTGGGTTTTGAATTATGTGAAATTTTAAATTTTCTCTTCACTAAGACTAAAGTAATTGGATTATAACCAAGACCCATGAACAATTTTTTGATTGGGTGTACGGGAAAACAGAAAACTGAGAAGAGAGTTGCAATACCCCCTTAAGGATCTCAAACAATCATACTAGTCGCAATAAATGGTCACAAATCCCTAAAAATCTGTTGAAATTGCCGTCAAACGATAAAAAACATCAGTTCTTCGGAAATCTGCTGTTCAAGTCATAATGTAATATTAGCATCACTTGTATCTGGCAAAGTACAAAAGAAGAATAGGTATGGGTGTGCGATTTTTTGATACAGCAAAAATGTGCACTGTCATCGTCGTATTTCTCAAAGCTGGCAAGTGGAAAACGTTTGATGAGTATCTGGGCCATTACAATCGACCAAACTGGTTTTCAAATTCAAAGTACACTTTGAACTGAAGTATACGTACAATCTCAATAACCATATTTTGCTGCTTATGTCCAGCCCACTGCACCCAAGGAAATTACAGCACATCATAATTAGTTGACCTGTCTGAATCCTTGGCCCACAACATGAACTAACATGAACGAGATACAGTCGCAACTCGATGAGTCGAACGCCTCGGGACTGGCAAAACTTTTCAAGTTATCGTTATTTCGAGGTATCGGTAGTTCGAGTTATCGAACTGGGAGTTCGAGATATTGGTTGCACTAATAACAGAAAAAAATGAGAGATGTAATATGGGGACCAGGAACTGACACGAGCCTGCTCCCCACTTTAGTCAGTGGAGGGTTATCAGACCCCCCTCCACTGGGTTGTATGGGGGTTATATGAGGAGGCCACCGAGCTCCATTACCAATGATCGTCACCTTCATTTTGTCTCCTCTGCTCATTACATGTGTCTAAATAAAATCAAAATCAAAATAAAGTGAAAACACGATTCATTTTCAACCAACTGCGTTCTTCACTCCACAAAGTTCACGAAAACATTGATTTCCCCTCTTTGGAGAAATTTAACTAAACATCGGGCCTGTCGTTCGACTTAATCGAGTTGAGTTTTTGAGGAATAGGGGAATTCGTTCGAAATCACCCGCTCTTGGGCCTTTCATTATAGTTGAACACATAGTTGGTTTGTTCGAGTTATAGAGGAGTTGTGCTTATGGGAGGTACGAGACCTGAAAAACAGTTCGGAATATAGACAAATTCGAGATATCGGTGATCTTGACTTATCGAGTTGCTACTGTAGTATAAAATGCAGTCTTCAAGTGCAACTCATAGGTACATCTACATCACAAGGTTGTTATAGGCGTTAACGTTTTCAATTTGACGAAAATGTCAACACCTTACGAGGAAGATACTCTTGAAACGTATCTATGCGACAGGGAAACCTTTGTAACGACGACGATTCTTCGTATCCCAAACTATAGAGTTATTCTCGCGAGGGTGCAGGGCATAAAACCCCTTAACCTCAGCCTCGTCCAATCTCACCCCCTAAATCGTTTCCATCCTCCGCTCCCACCTAACCCTCTAAAGGGTATATAATCCGGGGATTTAACGCGGGGGCGGCTTCTGAGCCTGCGAGGCAATCGCATCCGAGAGAGCGCCACCTCTCCCTACTCCTCTCCCCGTTACTCTTTCACCAATATCATTTCCTCGCTCCATCTAACTTGTCTCTATCAATCTTTTCGGGATGAAAAGACTCCGATCGAGTCGGGATTTAAAGGGTTCGATTGAAATTAAATTGACCAACAAGTTGATCAGTGTTGAGACGTTATACGGATCATCAGATTTCCCCTGAACGAGCTGACCACAAGTATATCACCCCACATCTCAACATGAGTGAGTTAGTAACACATGCCACACATAAATCAAACCTCTAGATAGTGAACTGCTGGATCCCACTTCGTTTCAATTGCTATACTTATCATGTAGTTAGTCTAATTCTAATGAAACTATCCTGCCCTACAAATTCAAAATACCTCATTCGGAAAATTGGTTTTTTCGTCCCTCCCAAAATTCAAGTGGGAAATGCGGTGAAATTTTATGTAAAGAAACCATGGTTTTTTGTTTATTTTGAAAGATCGAAATGAGAGCCTTCCAAAAAGGTGAAACATGAGGGGTATCCAACGAGTGAAACTAACCGAAAACGGGTGTTTTAATCCCAACTTAACTGACGTCACAGACCCCCTGCTTTCCTGCGTGGGGAATGCAGCTCCCATCGTTTACCAACCCAAAGTGACGTCACGCGCTTCCTATCAACCCGTATTCTGGTTAAAACAAGCGTAATTTCAAGCTGAAAATTGGCACCAAGGGTTTTTCAAAGGCTCTGCATCAGATTTTGAGGTCAAAAATGCTAAATTCCTACCAATTCAAGTTCCTCGATGTAGTATCATTCAAATCCAGGATATGTCGACTAAAGTGCGGCATCAAGAACGAGTCAACTCGTTTGATTATAATATCTTGAATGCTGAGGGGAAAACGAGCTCTTCAAAGGAAATCGAGATGTTTTAACTCAAAAACGCAGGCTTCAATATTTATGTCGGAGCGTTCTCGACAGATTCATGAGGTGCTCTTCCTGAGAGTTATGAATCGAAGTATCGCTCTCGATTCGGTGGATAAGTAATTTTCATCAAATCCAACGTTGATGGCAGGACAATTTCAAAGGTAGGAGGATGCGGATACCACAAAACTATCATAAATATTTATACCAGCTGATCACTGAGTATTTCGACAATTTCCCTCTCATGAGTACTTGATACAGACTTGAAATCAAAGATTTGGCGTTTGCTGCTACACATTCTTCGATGTGACAAGAACCACCATTGCGGGTAAAATCTAAATTTAACATTTAAATTTCACTCCAGATTCATTTCGACTGATATATAAAGGTAATTTCTTGCGCACAGAGTTTTTGCTTCCCCACTACCGAAGGTAGGAAGCTATGTATTCGTCCAAGAAATTGGAATAAGTGTTGTCCTCCAAAATCAAAATTTCCACTTGCTTTTTACGTTTCAGAGCTTTCTGAACAATTTCGGTTCCGTGTCTGTCTGTCGATGAAATTTTCTGGGATTGTGCGGGTTAGTCCTGTGGCGGTCCCATATCAATTGCATCGCCATCGAACCAATAGAAGGGTGAGCGCGTGCGCGTACGTGAATTTCCTGAAACCGCGGTATCTCAGTTCCTAAGTGACCGATTTGTCTCAGATTTGAAGGGTAGTTGGGGGCTGACTCTAAGACAATCACCTATGAATTTCATCACGATTGGATCAGTAATAGCTACTGCGCGAGCGCTAACTTGAAATTTGTTGTCACGGGCGTAGTTTTCAGGAATCACGCGGGTTAGAGCCCAGGGGGTACCCTATGAATTCCGTCGCCATTAGACCATGTAGCGGTGCGCATGCGCAAACGTGAATTCCCTGAAACTACGATTTCTCCGTTCGTAATTGACTAGATCGAGTTATATTCGAGTTTTGACATGATTGTATTAGTAATACGTACTGCGCATGCGCAATTTTGAAATGTGTTTCATAGCCATAACTCTGGAACTAGGTACTCGACTAATTTCGGTGAAATTTTCGGAGATTGTACAGGGTAGCCTCGTGACGGTACCCTATCAATTTCATAATCGTCGGACCATTAGAAGCGTGTGCGCATGCGCAAAAATTTGAATTGCCTGAAACTAAAATTTCTCAGTAGTTCCTAATGGACCGAATTCGCTCGTGTAGTTGAGGGCTAAATCCAAGAAAATCACCTACGAATTTTGCCGCAGTTGGATGAGTGATGGCTACTGCGCTTGCACAAAATTTAATTACTTTGTCGTGATTCGAGTTTCGACATGATTGTATCAGTAATACGTGCGCAATTCTAAAATGTGTTTCATAGGCATAACTCCGGAACTACTCGTATTCTACCAATTTCGCTGAAACGTTCACTAACTGATTCTGTACGTCCATGTTACAAAAGTGAGGAAGCTATACCTACTGCCCACCCATCTTGGCAGACTTTTTTGGACATACTATCTTCTCCAAATCATTTTTTGCTGAAATATGGGACGAGCTTATTAAATTTTCTCAAAATTATTGTACAGATTTACGTTGATCATACACGTAGCTCGGCGAAAAATGGATCGGAAGTGCTGTAGGTTGGTATGGGTATGTTCAAAAAAGAACCATTTCTCTCGGAAAATAGATTTCTCATTAGTCAAAATGAATTATCAGTGTCACCAATCGATTCGGAGTGAAAAACTGTATCCAACTCCTCTCAGCATTGTCCTCAAGAGACGTGTAATACTCATAACACCCTATATCATTCGATTTCTCAGAAACCCACGTTGTTTTGCCTTCAAACGAAATGTTCTCTTATTAATTGGTACAGTGAAAAAAAGAAATAAAATAACCCCACCATTGGAAAACTGAGATTCAGGAGAAGTTGTTAGGTGATTGCCCCAACAAGACAGTAAAATAACAGCAGGTCCACTAATTTACTCGTTAGAAACGTCACCTACCTTCTTTCGTACATTCGGCGTATATGACCCACTTGACTCTTGAAGCGTCTTATTTATTTCTTCATCCCTTTTGCTCGATATGAAGTTGGCACTCGAACCCAAACTCTCTTTTCAGTTAATTTGTCTCATATTTCAATGCCAGCCCCCCTTTCCAAGACCTCTCTGAACAGCAAATCTTCTGCTCCAAACATAATTTTTATACAACAATCACAACCGTCAAAAATGAAATGTATTCGTCTAGTCATCATTAGTGATACTTATGGCTGATGATTGGATTAGTTTTTTTCGTCTTCTCTACTTCATTCTCATTTCTATTCCTTTGATAGGTACCTAAGCCATATACATGTTTGATAATTTTCACGTTAATAATTATAAGGAGTTCCTAGTAGATAAGGTCTCCACAATAAGGTTTTCTGTATTGTGAACCGTTAGGGCGAGCAAATAATTTATTTTAACTACCTACCTACGTACTTTTTACATGAATTTATGTTTTTCGTGTTGAATGATTGGGTTGGGGCTTCGTTGTTTACAATAAATTAACCATGGTAACTTTGACATTTATGAGCTCTCTTATATATATTTCTATTGGTCTGTAGGTACCTAGGTACTGTCTCAAATGAATAAAAGTAGGTACCTACCTACCAATGATTCCTATATAAACTCCTTCGCCCAGCACAAGTACCTATCATTGCTTAGGTACATATTAGGGAAGTAATAAAAAAGTTCCAT
>JAEMON010000001.1:76573905-76586471 GCA_030264115.1 Lygus lineolaris | reverse complement strand
ATGAATGGGACTTTTTTATATTGATTGATATTTTGCCACCGATTGAGGTTTTTTTAAATTTAAAAAAAAAAGTGTACTTTTTAATGGTCTAAAACGGAGAACATTTTCGAGATTTTCCCAAACGAGAACGGGGAACAAACGGAGAAATGGTCTATGGAGAACATTTTCAAAAAAATGTCCATACCTACAATATTGGACCGATAGCTAAAACTTTAGAATGGATATATATAAAATGATAAAATGACAATAAAAAAGGGTTGCTGGTATGAGCAAATTCGGTCAATGGATGCTCAACCTACAAAAACATTGAAAAGCATAGTTTTTCACGGTTTCACACACCACCTTTTTCAATCATTTTTGTTGAAGGATTTAAAGAAAAAATAGTGAACGTTGTGACTTCAATTTATTTAAAGAAAGTCATACTGTCACATCTACTATTATTTCCGATACAATAACAGCATCAAAATATGATGAAATGACTAAGATATTTCAAGGCATATCTTCTGAAACAGATGTCACAATCCAGGCGGGACCTTTTCAGGAAGGCTGTATGAAGAGAACTGAAAAACCTTCCCTCGCATTTTCTATGGGACGATTTCAATAGTGGGTCAGCCGATTCAAGTTTGAACAGGTATCATTCCACGAAGTGGTGGCGTGGGCTGAAGGCTCTAAAGTTATATTCTCTAGTTTCAGTACCTATATTCTACAGGTCTCAAAACAATTTTTTTAAATGGTCCTCCGTTTTCAATCTTTCCAGTTTCGGCCTGATTGTTCAGGAATTTGACTAGTGTGCGTCGCTTGCTTGAACCTTTTTTACCACGAGTCTGCCAGCTTTTGCCTCTCCGAAGCGATTGTCTGCGTTCATTTCTTTGTTATGAGAGAGTTGTGAATATATCACCAAAGTGAATATATCGCCAGGTTTAGCGAATTTTCGAAGATAATGAAGCTATTGCTATGGCTTCAAATTTTAGTAATGCGAATTTTTGTTCAGATCATTCTAGACTGATTCCAGAAATGTAACACTTTTATATACATATATTTATAAAAGTTCAACAATGGCTAAAAAACGCGTTTTTTGAGGGTTTTGGTGTAAGTTACCATCTTAAACACAGGAACATATTCGGAATCAGCATGAAATTTCCTATGAGAGTCACCCACCAAATCGGTTAAGATGATTCTTTGAAAATTCGTTCATCAACTCATGCTGCATGAGTGGAACTTTTTACATTCCTCTATTACTCTGGAAATTAAAAACGAAAACAAGAAGGCTACGTGGTATAACTCGGTACAAAGCTTTCTAATTATGTACTACGGACTTGGTTCAAGTATCCATAAGATGAGAAAGATCCTTATCATACGTACTGCTATTTACTGTAAATGCCTTCCATACTAATTTTATATCTGTAAATTTATATGCTTAGGGCCGGATTATCAATTACAAATGACAGTCAGCTAGGGGAGATTTAACAAGCAGTAAGGGCAAAACGGCAGTTTATTTCAATTTGAGTACCCACTCCCACTTAGAGCCAAATTGGCAGCTAATCTGTCGAAGGGGTGGGGGGGGGGGGGGGGGGGGGATGACAATTTAAATGGGCAGTTAGTGAGTTTATTCAAGGCATTCTAACTTCCACCAGTTTTGTTCTCCGACATCGTTTTCGTTCGAGTTTCTATTTAAAATTTAATACTTGTCCCTACTTTGAAAAATATGGACATTTATCCTTAATTAGGATTAAAATTTGAGCTATTTCCGACCATCATTCTTGTAGATATGAGCTCCCAAGAAATGCGCCTATTTATGAACACACGTAATACATACTTACCTAGGTACTCAACAACCCAGAATTTCGAAATATTTTTGATGGTTTCATGTTCAGGGGCAGTCAATAGTGGGTTTTCATGTCGTTTTTACTACATGTTTACGAGTGACGTTTGTCAAAGAAGTAGTTAGGTACTTCATCCACCAAAACGAAAACATGGGTTGGCCGACTTCCGACGGCTGATAGTACCGCACCCGCCTCTTGCTAAGAACATTTAATGGTACCTGTCATAATGACGGATTTTCCGGGCAGAGGGATAATTTAGGGAATAATTTCGTCCATAACACGGGAAATCTGTGTCGGTAGTCTTTTATAACGGCTGCTATACGCGATATCAGTCATTTGGCCAATATCTATATCGCCCGAACGACCCGAGGAACGTTAACGGTTATCGATTTGACTAGCATTGACGCATTGGCATTGACTGAGAGAGTTCGTCGAGGGTACACACGGCCTTCTACAGCCGTAGAATAATCCAGTATCCTCGCTCGAACCTACTGTTCACTCGGGTCGGCCGCATTTCACGTGATGATATGCGGTCGCCAAGCAGATTGCAGGTGTTCTGTCATCTAGCGGCTGATATGTCGAGAGAGAGAACCCGGAGTTGTTCGAGTTGGGTATATCGGCAGGTGTCCTCCGTGGTATCAACACCCTCGTCCTGCTTGGCTTATACCTCAACTGGTGGTCTTTCTACAGTGGCATTTCCTTTCACCCATCTCCTCCTCCCCCAACTTCCCTTATCTCTCATGCTGGCGTCGGGTAAGTCCTTGGCGTCTTCCCCATCACCATAATATTTCGATTTATTTAGTTTTTTGAGCATTTTCGAAGAAATTGAAGCTATTGCAATGGATTCAGAATTTTAGTAATGCAAAATTTACAAAAATTTTCCATAATTTTTGGATTATTCCAATTTTGAAAATTTAGTCATTAAAAAAAGTGTTTTTTGAGGTTTTTGGTGTAAATCACCATATTACACCTAGAAACATATGGTATATTCGGAATCAGCGTGAAATTTCATATAAAAATCACCCACCAAATTGGTTAAAATTATTCTTTGAAAATTCGCTTTTCAATTCATGCTACATGAATAGAACTTTTTTTTGGCGTGCCCTCTCAAACGCACCCCTTTGAGGGGAGCTTTGTTGGAAAAAAAAAGTTATTTATAACTACTGTAGTTCATCAAACTACCCGTCTTGCATCTCAATTGATAAACCGTCCCTTACTTCTATTTTATATATTATAAGAAACCTGTCCAATATATTTATATTCTTACTTTTAAACTGTAAACTTTAACAAGCAGAGTCTGAGATTGGATTCTGGGCAGCTACTTCGAAGCATCCGTCGATCGTTAGTCCAAGCTGAAAATACACCCACGGAAATTCCACTTTTCCCCGTTATTCGGACCGAGCGGAATTCCGGGAATTTCATTTTTACTCAAGTCGAGAAGAGTCGAAGCGACGCTGGGCCTGCAACCCCGAGCGCCTTTTCATTCCACTGAATAGGTATATAACAAGCTTTTGCACTCTTATCAAAGTTATTCCCACCCCAACAACCTTCGAGATACCCAATCGGTTGAACAGTTCCAGGTCGAAAGCATTGTGTGTCTCCCCTTCTCCAACTCCACCTTTCTTCCGAACCCGCAAGGATCTCTATGATTCCCGCAGCTCTCCGACCCCCCTCATGCCCTTAATACAGCTCTGGGACTTGAGGCACTTCCTTTTTCTAGTCCGTTAAACGCTCTGACCTGAGGAAAAAAGGGAGAAAATATATAGCAGAAAAAGGGTAAGGCCGCGGTGTTGGTCGTATTTGACGATCTTGTTTAGGTCCGGCTTTCCTTCAATAGTTTTTTCTTCTCCTTTCATTCGCCTAGAATCTGTGGCTCTCTGTGGATTTGCGATGAATTTTATCCTCCTAACCACTTTTTCCCACTACACTTTTTATCCTCAGCCCTCCTCTGTGTTTTACGGACCTCTATTTTTCATTTTGATATCAGACCAAACATTGTAGTGGTGGAATTTTGAGGTCCGGCCTCTAACTAATGTCCATTATAACTTTCAAGCCCTATCATAAAGGACTTTATACATGGTGCGCTGTAAAATGTATATTACTTACTCAATCCACGGGTATATTCTTATATTTATTTATGTATGTATTGCGATAATATTCCCGTCAATTTTCGGTGAAAGTAAGGAAAGTAAAAAGAGCCTTGTCTAGCTTAACAATTTCTTTGGGGAGAAGGTGAAATAGCCGCCATTTCTACTCCATCCTACACTGCTTGCTGATATATGTTTCTTTATTTCAGTGGACATAAACATGGTATTTTTCGGAAATATGGTATTTTCACGGGTATGTTGTAATAATGAATTAGTCCATTGGATATTTTTGCTCATTAGGTTACCTACATATTATCATTATATTGAATGACTGAACCTTCACCAAAAACCTCCTCGATTAGTTATAAAAAACCTGATAAAATTTGCTTCAAAGTTACGGTTAGAATACATAAATCAATGCTGTAGGATGTAATAACATTTACCAATCACTTACTGACCATGTTTGTGCCAGATTAAAATACTGAGATTCTCAAGTCGGGCAGTACCGTTCTCAGGTGGCAGTTGTATACCTCTGGGAGACCATTACGGGTGTTAATTGTAGTGTTCCTGTTTCATTTACAACTACAGATGACGAATCAAAATCCTTGGATTGACTTATAGCAAGATATGATATAGCTGATATATTATATGGTGGTTCTGAATTATCTACATCTTGACAGATCCAAGCCTGTCAAAATGTTGTGTGTGATCGGGCACTATATGACCTCCAATGTCACTATGTTGCACCATAGTACTGTTTTCCCATCTCAAATTCAGATTTTTCAATTTTAAGATGTGAATTTCAATTCTGATTTTATCCAACATTTCGTAGCTTGAATATTGAAAAAAGTCTGAATTTGAAATAGGAAGTCTGGATTCGATTTGGAAAATTCTGAATTTGGTTTTGGAAATTCTCAATTCGACTTGGAAAGCCTTGGATGTATGTATCGTACTTGACTTTTATCTGAAACCTCCTGGGCTAAGCGATGGGGTTCGTATCTACTGATGTCGCCACATAGCTGTGCGCGCGGACTCCTCGCTACTGACCGTTTGCTAGACATGGGTGTTGGTTGGGTCTACCCCACGGACCGGATTCTTACTCTCTAGCAAAATGTTTCCTAACTTACTATCTACTTGTACAAACTATCGTGTTTAGGTAATGTATTATAAAATAACGAGCCATCTTCAAGAGGTCAGCTCAGGACCCGCTGAACTGCTTGTTTCGGGAGGGCCGGTGAGGGATCGGAAGGGAGTAGATAAAAGATAGGGGGCTTTTGGAGGGGGAAGACTTATCAAGGTTAAACTAGAGGACTGCCCTATCATACCCATGAAAATTAGCGAATCTCTTCACCACAGGCATCTCAAACACCCTATCAACGGGTTAAGGCGGTAACTACCTACTATACCAGAGCTCGTACTTTTTTAATTAAAAAGGTAAGTGCGTTCGTTAATTAATTCGTGCGGATTTATGTAACTAGGTATGTTCGTCAATCTTATTGCATGCGTGTATTACTCACAATTGTTTTCCAAACAGGCGTTTTCTCTTCGATCTAGGGAGGCACCCTGGCGACCGAGATCTGAGCAGAAAAAAGGCGTGGAGACGAATCAACGATTTTCCAACAAAATTGCACCCGTGGAAAATACGACAAAAGAGTGTTAGCAGTTTTTTTTCTTTTGTATTGTAATATTTAATATTAATTATTAGATTGTGCTAAGGATTGAAAATGAAATGAACGATTCATAATAGAGTTGCGCCCGTGGGAAAATATGTGTGGATATTTTTTCGTATTTTCCACGGGTGCAATTCTGTTGGAAAATCTCTACGCCTCTTTTTGCTTAGATCTCCATCGCCAGGGTGCCTTCCTACATCGAAGAGAAAACGCCTGTATGGAGAACAATTGTGAGTAATACACGCATGCAATAAGATTGACGAATGTACCTAGTTACATAAATCCGCACGAATTAATTAACGAACGCACTTACCTTTGAATTAAAAAAGTACGAGCTCTGGTGTAGTAGGTAGGTACCGCCTTAACCCGTTGATAGGGTGTTTGAGATGCCTGTGGTGAAGAGATTTGCTCATTTTCATGGGTATGATAGGGCAGTCCTATAGTTTAACCTTGATAAGTATTCCCTCTCCAAAAGCCCCCCTATCTTTTATCTACTGAAGGGATAAGGAATCTGTTATTACTAAATCCATCCCCTGTTATTACTGAATCCCCAGAATAAGTGATCTGTTATTACTAAATCCATTGTTTCAGCTAGGTACCAAAGGGTAGTCTGATTTCCTCAAGTTCCATGTGTTATTTATATATATTTATGGTTATGGGCAAACTCAATAGTGGTACCTACTCCACAAAAAGTTAATAGATTTAAAAAAAAGAAACAAAAGGTGCCCGATGTTTTCAGCGAGGTTGCCTCTCTCACCCTCCGCTCCAGTGGAGGAGGCCCTGCTAGGCCGCGAGCACAGCTATGTGGCGACATCAGTACGTGTGGGGGCCAGAGACGTTATAAGTTTAGCATTTCGAGACCCTTCCCCTACACTAGGCTACCCGACAAGTCGCACATCATTAAAGCTTCCAGTGAGATCTAGCATTAGGATAAATGGAAATTTTTAACCATAAACATCACAAATTGCGTGATAACCCAATTCATTTTTGCACCCTCACCATCGGAGGAAGTAGGAAGCTGCAAGAAAAAAAAAATTGTCCTCCGAAAACAAATACAGAGTTTTCGCAATTCAACGGGTGACGTTAGTGAAGGAGGCCCCGAACGATACCCTAGAGCGAGCAAATGACGATGCTAACCGCCTCCTGGAGGGGGGCCCGGCTGATAAGGAGGTGGCCCATCAGTGTACACGGAAAAGTGACCCCATGATCCAGGAGTCTGACGGGAGTCTCAAACGGGTGACGTCCAACCTCCTCAAAGAGCCATTTCACCGTCGCCCGTTAGTACCGTCTCCTCAAGGTCACAGGCCCTGGGGCTCTGTGAGGAGGTTCCACGTTACCTGTCAGTGGCATGCGAAAACTCTCTAATGTCCACTTGTTTTCCACGTTTCAGAGCTTTCTGAAAAATTTTGATCCCCTGTCTGTCAGTTTGTGGCCAATTCCTTGTCCCAAGCAAAACTATATTAAGTTATCATCCAATTTCGATGAAATTTCCAGGGATTGTGCGGGTTAGGCTCGAGACGGTCTCCTATAAATTTCTGCACCGTCGCACCACTGATATCGTGTGTGTGTCTTTTCGCATGCGCTAACGTGAATTTCCTACGGGGTCTCAGTTCCTAACGAACCATTTCTCTCAAATTCGGAGGATATTCAAGGGATGACTCAAAAACTTTGGCCTATGAATTTCTTCAAAATTGCATCAGTTAGCTACTGCGCATGCTCAAACTTAACTTCATAGTATAACTGTGACTTGGACAGAAAAAAATGTATAAAATATTGAATTTACTGAAGTAGGGATGAACCCATGTGTTTGGGGTGACCTCAGCCTGGACAGGCAACAGAACATCAATGGGAAGGCTGAATACTGTTATATATTATTATTATTATTATTGAAGTACTTTTGGCATGTTCGCGTTTAGGAATAAATAAAGTTAATACTGTTTTACCACCGGCCTTTTCATTATAAAACACCATGTATCTCTGTACCTATATCGACATGACGATCAGTACGAAGAGTTCTGTAGGTAGAAAAGAAATAAAAGTGGTATAATAAGTGCATCAGTTGTGCTGGAGTTGTAAAATGCAGACGAAATTCACAGGAGGTTGAGGCTTACCAGACTGCCGTTGAAAGGAGTCCGACGGGCAATTCTTCTACCAGGCGGAGACACCAATGGTGAAGGCGAAGTGTAGAAGGTATGAAGTGAGTTCTAATTGGATACGACAGCTAATTAGTTCAAATCACAACGAAACATGAGCAAATAATATTCCTCTGGTTGAATATTCGAAAAGTATACGAGACAAGACGGCAGACGGAAAATTCACCATGCAAAGTCACGATGAGAAAACCGAGAGCATCACGGGAAAGGACGGCGCCTCTGTTTGGAACAGAAACGTCCAGGTAGCAGCACCTGACGGCTCGGAAAACCTTATTCTGCCAGCAAAACATCAAACCGTAGTACCGAAACCGAGTAAATTCAAATTTGGCGGATTTCCTACGTTACCACGTAAATATTTCACCGATTTCGGTGATATGTTCACTGATTCTGTACTGCCAAGTTACAAAAGTGAGGAAGCTATACTACCCAGTCTAATTGGAAGAAGTTTTTCATGGTTTAATTCAATTCATTCTGGTCTAGAAGAACTTATGCAGATTTTGCTTTTCAACTTTTCAAAGCTGACCTTATGTAATATTGTTTATCCAGTTTATGAGAAGTCTACATTTTGTTGATGTTCAACTTTCTAACTCATTTCGTTGAAATTTAAATATTTAAATTTTTCTTCATTCTGTTTGATTCCATGGTCCCATGGTCCGTTCTGTTTGATTCCAGTTATTCCATGGTGTACAACTAGAGATCTAGGTGATGATACTTACGCCTCCATATGTGGTAAACTAACAAGCAATAGTATGAGCCAGGTAGTAGGTAAGAAGGCATAAGCAATCTTCTCTTATTAGGGTAGGTACATATTTTATTCGCTTGTCTTTGACGGCTTAATTAGAACTCATTTGGACAAATCCGTTATACTGTGCTGCCTCCTTCGTCAGGAGTACGCTCATTCAGAAAACGCCAAGCGCGAGGAGTTAATTATGAATGTCAAACGATTTATCTGCTCAGACGGAGATCAATCGGGACTCAAACTGGGTCATGCTTTATTATACTCGCGCCATTCCTGAGGAAAGCCGTTGGATAGAAAGAACCGAGGGAAATGAAATTAAAAACATAATGAAAGAATTGCGAGAAAAGAGAAACTACCTACCTCCGAATCCGGTGAAAAGCCAGTTCAAAAATACTGACTCAAATGCTGAGGTTGTGAGAACCCTTTGACACGGTAGGCGAGGGTTTAAGAAGCCTGGAACAAGAGATGCGAACTAAGTGAATGTACCTCCCATAATGTGCTTTTAAATATTTATGTAGAGCCTTTTGCCTATTCGGCATCACTTTCATAATCCCATTGATATTGATAGTAATGGAATTAAAAAAAAAAAACACTATTCCTGAAATGTATTCACTTTCGAACCGAACATAGCGGGACATGCATGAAAAACAGCAGGAGGAACAAAATTTGGATTTGAATTCATTTAGACAGTGAGGAGCCAAATGATGTAGTCGAGCCATACAATTTTTCTTCCGAGACTTTCGAGGAGGCGGATGTTTTGTTATCAATCACTTTCGATCTTATAAATAAGAGTATCAAAAAAACCATGTAAATGGAGGTATCGTTTCAATGTAAATTAGTTTGTACATTACCGGCCAAAAAATACTGAAGTAGAATGAGTTCGTTTTTGAAGTCAAGAAATGAAAATGTTAGTATACCATAACAAAAAAATGTCGGCCATTTTTTCAGGGATTGTGGGGTTTAGCCCTGAACGGTTCCCTGTGAATTCTATCGCCGTCAGACCAGGTCGAGTGTGCGAATGCGCAAACGTGAATTTTCTGAAACAACCGTTCCTGAGTTCCTAATGGCCAAATTTTGCTCAAATTTGAGGGTTAATGGGGGGATGACTCCAAGACTATCGCCTTTGAATCTCGTCTCAATGCGCGTTACTCATGGGTCTGATGCTGGAGGATTTTTTTTATTTATTATTATATACATTTTTTTTTTTTTTTTTTTCAAAATAATCGTTTGTGTTGATAAATGATAGGGAAAGTCTTCCCGTGAGGTCACCGGAGTTGAGTTATCAGCGGCGTGGTCAGTACATGGATGGGTGACCGCCTGCGTCGCTGAGACCACTCATCTCAGTATTTTCTCGTCGGGCCGTCGGCGATCCCTTCTTCACTCAAGAGGGTGAGGCAATTAGTAGCCGTGAGCGAAATCATCAGAACAAATTCTGATCCTCCCTTTGGTGGACAGCTGATGTCGTCCTCGACTCGTGAGTGGCAGTCGGACGAAAATCCAGTCTGATATGGTTGTTTACTTTAGTTTTTTTCTTACTTACTGATGGGGACAATCAAATTCTTCTAGGGCAATTTCAAATTTTTCTTTGGTTTCCGGGAGCTACCTACGTACCTACTACACCTAGCTACTACGTACGTTTAACTGGTAACCTTACAAAATGACACCTTCCTCCACGCCACAGCTTGAAGTTCACCGATGAAAGAATTTCTGTTCACTAATCCGAAGCTACTAATCCGCCTTAGCTGCTCTTGCCATTACCAAACTGAGTTTAGCACAGTTTCAACCCTTGCAGGTTATAACATATCTTGAACCCAGCTGATAAGGTAGCTTCAACAGATTCTTGGGTCATAAACACCTAGTATCCACCCCACTGCAACGGTGACGTCGTCAAAACTTTAGAAATGAATTAAGAATTAACTAGACATTCATGTCTCGTGCGAAAGCAGAATAGGTATCATCTCATCTCACTCCCAACTTTCAAATAAAACAAATTACAAAATTACGTGGATCAGTAACATCTAATAAACATGCGCAAACTTGAAATTTGTTGTCAAAATTCATAACTCCAGATCTATTCCACCAATGATCTAGTGAATTTTCTCTAACTGATTCTGATGTTACAATAGTGAGGAAGCTATACTGTCCACCCAGCTTGGCAGACTTTTTTTTGTTAATATAGGTAGGTTCAATTTTTTGTGGGAGACATATCTGAACAATAATTCATTTTAGCGCCAACTTATTTTAAATTATCGTTTTGACATTCCGGTTGTATTATAATGTTAGCGGTGCAAATATCACCATTCATTGAGCACAAACGCTCTTGTCTTTAGTGACCATGTACGCAATGGTGTGTGAAAAGGCATATCGAACCCTCTCATCAATAGAGCGGGGTTAGAAACGTGTGGCTCTCAGTGTACTGAGCATCAGAAACATGCATACAATCGATGTTCATCTCATTATCTTAACTCAAACGAGGGGAATTCGACGTCACCAATTTGGATGATTGATGAATAGTACGCGAGACCGGCACCACACAAGCTGCTTTGAGCTTAGAGTGCCTTCATGGTATACTTTTAAATTAAACCCTTTAGGTAGCCATCACCCTTTAGGAATCACCATCACAATGACAGCTGATAGGAGAGAAGCTTCGAGGGAACTGTCTCACGGATCACTGTGCTGGCTCGACCCCGTTGCCTCAGTTGACAGGAACTCGATCTAGCTTGTGAAAGAGTCTCCAGTCTTCTATATAGACAAAAATATCGCTTGTTCGTTTCAATTACCTCGTTGATGGAGAAACGCGACCGTTACGTCCATGCAAATTTTCAATTACTGCTCTGTTCTTTCCTGGGCATCAGAGAAATACCATACCCAATCGACCATTGACCTCCACCAACGTTTCATAGTTTGAATTTATAATCCGCCTTCTGTGAATCAACCAAGAAAAAATGGGTTCTCCAAGTATGGCCTGGAACGCATACAGTACGCGAGTTGTTGATTGGATTGGCTCTATCGTTCGAGTTTCCGTCAGTAGCGTTTCTGTCGGAACGACAAGACGAACGAATCTTCTTCCCCTCCACCATCCAACAATGGCTTCCTCACCCACACATATCCGCCACTCCTATTTCCTCTCACCTGTTGTATATTTGACGGGTATCGATCGGGAGAATCCATCTCTGAAAACGATTCTCCCAACCTTTTTTCATACTTCTATGGGCGATAAGTCCAAGTCAACACAAACCCATCTACTTCCAACGAGGTACAACTTTGGAATCAATTCATTTCCAAGCAGGTAGGTGGGCGGAATATAAATACTTCCCAGTTATTTTTTGTTTACCTCAGACTTGCGTAAGAATGATCACGCCCACTAACCACACAGATAGTATCGGCCAAGTCCAATAAATGGGTCGAAACTGCTGACTGGGTTTTCATGTGTAGAAATAGACAATTTTTGCTTTCATTGGACCCCGCATAAATTATGTTCATACATTTTGCCATATCATGCGTTAACAAACCGCGACTATGCTCTATTGTACATGTTTAGAAAATCAATTTATTTGCTCCAAGTAATAGAGAATGTATCGACGATATCGTACACAGTAACAATAAGAGAAGAACAACAAATAAAATTAAGCTTGGTAGGGATTAGGAAACAGATCCACAACCACACGCCCACACAAGCAAAGAGGTTGCCATCCCTTGTCGATGATGACTCAACAGCCGACCCCTTAAATGAAATACGAAGACCAATGGTCATCTGCCAGGTATGCAAAAGGGACTTCATCAGCCTCAACGGTCACCCGGCCAGGGCTCAACGATGGGTGAGAACCCTGGCCCAACAACAGTCTCTAGGAAGGGAAGGCAGATCTCCCCTCAGTCTCACTCCAGGCAGCCCGACCAATCAAGCCACAGGGGCTGTAACGAACCAAATTCAACGTAGGTTCATTGAAGGATTCGGGGCTGAGCAACTGAACTCAGAGGTCGATGGAAGAAACGATTAATGGTCAACTTGCTGGCATAGAATAGCAAAATTGCAAGCAATACACCGTTCCACAAGGAAACGTAGGGCGACGAGAGTTTGTGTCCATGCTCACCTC
>JAEMON010000001.1:76519275-76541868 GCA_030264115.1 Lygus lineolaris | reverse complement strand
TTGCAATAGCTTCATTTTCTTCGAAAATTCGCTAACAGCAAGGCCACAAAACGCGCCCCTGCTTCACACCGCGGGGAATATCAACCTCCTCAGGCTCTGATCCATTGTAACACACAACCTGCTTCCAGCCCTCCAAATAACTCCTAAAAAACGAAATCTCCCTTGGACTAGATCCGTAGTGCTCAAGCTTTGAAAGCAGTAGGCCTTGAGACACAAGGTCAAAGGCTTTGGATATATCGTGCAAATGGAGGGATGCTAACTTTCTATTTTCCAAAGCAGCTAGGGCATTTGAAACCATTGATAAAGCCGCTGAGATAGCGCTCCTACCTTTTCGGAACCCTAACTGCTGAGAGTGAAGTATTCCCTATTCTTCCAGATACGAGCTCAACCTCTTAAGCACCAGATGCTCGATCACTTTTGCAAAAATGGGTTAGTTAGACATTAGTGAGGAAGCTATACTGCCCACCCGATTTGGCGATCGTTTTTTATTGATATTCAGTTATATCCAATAGACAAAAGAAAATGGCACTGATAATCCGCCACCGACTTCATTAGCACTGCTTAAAATGTGATCTTCCGGCGTGTTCAAAGACTCGATCAGCTGACTCGTCTCCAAGAGCAAATGATGTCACGTTTCGGCGCCTTCATGCTTTGACCTCACCTACCCGCTCCGATTTGAAAACTACCTTATATCGTCAGTTTGTAGGAGACGCAAGTCATTTTGAGGTTTCTATGTTGTTGGATTCAGAAAATATCCCCACAGCACAGTGGATTGAAATAGGGGTTATCTAGACAAAAATAATATCCTCTCAATTCTTATAGGACATTTTAAACTGATTTCAATATAATATATTATCATAATATGACCCTATACCTGAAATATCCAATAAGTTGCACTCTCTTTAATAAGCCCAAAAGTCTATATTGAAAAAAGTGGAATCAGTTTAAAGTGAAGAAATGGGGCTCAACCACGACTCCGTATGATTTAATTCATAGAAAATAACCATATTCGACCAATGGACCCGCCGAAAATTGTTTTTGTAAAAAGAAAATTGTAAACCATAAAATTATGCGTTAAATGAAACCAACGTCAGCTCACCAAAGCCATAGCCATGATTATTGATGATTTTCAAAGTTCCCTGAAAGTTAGGTACCACACATATTTTTTTTTTTAATTTCTTGATATTTCGGTATTATTATAAAATTAACATGATTTCTATAGAAATATATTAAACTATTAAATATTTCTATAGAAATAATACCGGAGTATCAAGGAATTTAAAGAGTTTTGGACGTTTCGATATCTCCTACGTCTTCCTAAGCGCTCTGGCTGGCCTTTATCTTTATGCATAAAAGAAGGTACCCCATGAGTTTCGGAACCGAGTTCGATCACAGTTTTCTTTCGAATCAGACGTACGTGCTGTCTTGTGTTGTATTATGTGAATTTCGCTTCAGTCAAATTTGGTGTGCCTCAAGACTCAGTTTTGGTCCCGGTGTTTTCCCTGAATCTACTGATTAAACCACTGTTCTATCAGTTCGTCATCTAAAGATGCTTCATGCTTGGCAAATTTAAACAAGGATGATATTGAAAAGGTCTTTAGTTGTTTCTGTAAAAATAAGCTTTCAGTAAATGAGTCTACAACTCAAAGTTGGTATTTTGGACTACGTGACCTCGGTATGCTGAATGAGAATACGGACAGTGTTCGGGTCCTCGGGCTTTTGTTCGATCCTACACTGAACTGGAAAGAGCACTGCAACAAGTTGGCGGAGTCTGTAAGTAGCTTCACTTTTCTGTACTATTCTGACTGAGCGTCTCTCATCATGAGCAGTGTTAGTTGCATATATAAATATGAGACCTTACCCTTTCGAAGAATATTTTGAAAATATAAAAATCCATTGCTTTCTCCCATAGATTGTTTGTTTATATTTTAGGTTATGTTTTACGTTTTAAGTCTAATTATTATTATTACCGACAATGACTTGTACACTGTCTTGTTGTGTTTATATATGTTATAATGGGGTTTATCCCCTTAATATGAAATTTTTAGAATTTAATGAAAAATCGTGGGGGTCGTCTTTGAATCACCCTTAAGCTGTACCTATCCAGTCTTTTGAACTTAGGAAAATGAACGAAAATCGATCTTTGTGTTACCTAATTTATTATAAGTACAAAATATGAATTAGTTTCTTGAGTGATATTGAGTGACGGACCTGTTATATTACTTTGTCGGACGATTCGAGGGAGCCAGGTTGATGGGCTGCTGGAGTTGGCTGCTGCGTTGAAGGTGAATTTCTTTGGATGGTTTTGTACTGATCCTGCTGTTCCTTCTCGCTTCCAGTCCCGATGCCATGTGTGTTCCATGGAGAATCGTCCCCAACCTCATATTATGGAAGAGGGGGGGTTTGGCCAATCAGAGCCGAAGATGGTCATTTCATTACCATATTAGGTAATGTTTTGGGATTGAACGACGAAGCGGAGGTGGTGGTGATATTGGCTACAAAGTCCTTCCCGGGCAACGCAGTGGCAAATAATAATAGGTATAGGCAGGTATCAATGTGAGGCCAAGAGTCGGACCTCACAAGATATATGAAGAGGGTCTTCTTCCTTCGTCTCATTCTGGAAATTACTCGCTTTCCGTCAAAGATAGACCTCGCAAAATTTCGAGAGTTTGCTGGGGATACTGGTGAGCTGGCAGTCACTAAGTATCCCTGGTATTACTTACATATAAATAAATAAATACATCTACCTTAATCCATAGGTATTTAGGTCTAAAAAATGTAATTGCCATTTAGATTGGAGGACTTTTCATTTTTTGGGTTTTCTCCTTTCTGGAACCACTGGTGTGGCGATCCCCCGGAAAAGACTGGTCCTGCCATTGTTTTGGAAGAAAACTTATTATTCACCTTCAACTCAGGTGCAACGTCAGGGATACTGAAGTAACATGTACTGAAGATCTGGGCGCGAATGAACACCAGTAACGTTAGCGTCGAGCAACGAAATGGCGTTGGGGGAGCCGGAGTCCCCCTCAGTAGGAACGGAGGGCTCTAAGTTGAACAATGTTCAACATGTCATGTTCCCTTCAGATGAACATGCTTCTCCCGAAAACCCAGTTTCAACATGGGAATATTCCCCTTCATCCCCTCGAAGTTAAAATGGTCGGAGGAGGTTCGACCCTAATGTTGAGTGAGTTCGCTCCAAAGTGTTTATTCTTCGCTGATGGAGAAATCCCTTTAGATCCTCCCCTTACAAAATGGTTACGTATTATTGTTAAGAAAGGGAAAAACAAATTTATTCTTAAGCTGAACTGTTTTCACAGCTGAAAGGACTCGACGCGTCGGTGACGGGAGGGAGTTATTTCTCCGGGGTACCGAGCGTGTGTATGTATTTGTGAAAGGGGCGCGTTGCTTTCGGAATATCCTTACTTTCGGCCTGTCGTCGAAATTTCGTTTTGAGTGCTTCGGCATAAACGAGGTATGTAAATGGAAGAGAGAAGCTTGCGTGGAAGATCACAATACTTATAACAAAACCAAACGTTTTAGCGAATTTTCGAAGAAAATGACGCTTTTGCAGTGTCTGCAAAATCGTTGTAATGCAAATTTTTGACAATTTTCTTCATGGAAATCCGTTTCAGACCATTCTAAAACGATTCCTGAAATTTAGCACTTTTTCATATGTATATATTTACTTATTTTATATATGTATATATATGTCACTCCAGACGATATCTGCCCGAGGGATCGAGATGGAAAATCCAAAAAAAATTTAAAATGTCAACAATATCAGAAGTAAGGATGAGTTCGTTGGCCAGAATTTTTGGAGTACTCCAATGGGTCAAATTTTGAAAATTTAGAGTCAAAAATCGCTTAAAAAACGTGTTTTTTTGAGGTTTTTGGTGTGAATTATTATCCTCAACATAGTAACATAGGTATATCGGAATCAGCGTGAAATTTCCTATAGGCATCACCCACAAAATCGGTTAAAATTATACTTTGAAAATTCGCTCATCAACTCATACTGCATGAATGGAACTTTTAAAAATAATATAGGGTTAACACGTGAATCAGCAAATTATTATATAACGGTTTATTTTGTATAGTTAACCCCTTTGCGTAAATCACTGTTCTTCCGTAGTCACAAAAATTACCTACAATCCACATCGTACATTATAATGTTTTTTTCTACAATGAGAGGTGCCTATCTGAGAAATCCTACCCACCTATCTGAGTAAATTGGGGATACGATGTAAGCTGGGTCACGAGTTCTATGATAGCTCGTGCCTATTAGAATAGAGCTATCTCGGAGGCCTGTCAAATGTGTTTATGGTTGATGCTCGAAATAAGTGTCCTAAAAAGGCTTAATAAAACTAATAGGTAGCGTGTTCACTAAACGCAAAAGATAATGCGTGCCCAGAAGGGGTTCAAGTAATCCTAGGTAATCGTGCCTAGTCAAGAGTGCAGGTATAACGTTGCCTTGATGAGGCCTAAGTGGTTCTAGGTCGAATGCCTATTCAATGTAGCAGGTAAAGAGTGCCTTGATGAGGCTTAAGTGAACGGTCTAGTAACGTGACCACCTAACCGTGAAGAGTTCACTAATGGAAAGATAATCCTAACGTGTCAGTAAAATGTTGAAGTTCAGGGTGCTTGAAAGGAAAATGCATAGGTACAAAATAATATGTCTATTCAGAAGTAGGTCATGAAATGCGTGCAAAATGGAATACACTGGTAAAAGCAATTAGTACAATATGGTTGGGACCCGAAGGTCAGGTAACGAAGTTATGAACGAGGGCGAAAATAAAAGATAATGCTGTGCCCGAGGGCGAAAATAAAGAAAACGTTCACCGTATAGTAAAACTACACACCCTACGTGCTAAGATAGCACCCTACACGTGTCTTTAGGGACACCAGAGCAAATATTCACCGCCTGGGGCGCCACGGAATAAGTGCCTGAATGGAAGTGAAGTACTTCCGTGCCTGAAGGGCTTACTGCGTATCTTCTACCGCCTGGGGGGCCACGAGAATCAATCACAGTTTTATGAATGCTGAAAGCCTGAAGGGCATGTGACTAGACACCCTAACCGCCGGTGGCGACACAAGGAGTATGTCTAATCACAAACAAAGTTCCAAGTGCACAGTTCACCTAATATTGAAATAGAATGAACTACAAGGGTGCCTGAAGGGCGTGGCTATTGAACATGAGTGTGTCGGCGAAATGAATCAGATCACTACCTAGTCATTGGCCAATGATAACTTATCAACTACTCACGTGTTGACTCTTGAGGGGAGATCTGCACGCGAGGCGAGACTTGAAGCTGGGGGACTGGGAGGATAGCACGAGACTCGTGCCTTGGTTTCGGTCAAGGCTTGAATGGGCACAGGCGGTTGCACGACACTCGTGTCCTGGTTTCGGTGAAGCCAACGCACACTGATGGGGGAAAACTGTGACAAATAGAAGTGCATGGAGCTCGTGTCCTTGTATCGGCTGGCGTACACAACTGAGCACAATTGGTAACGTTCCTGGGTTTGCACTGAGGACGCAACTGTGAGTAAACCTTCACTGGTTGCGATCTGAGCGAGTACTGAGCGCCAACCCCTTTGCGTCGGACCACCTTTCCCTCTCCCCCGTGGCTGTAGTGGGGGTTCCTGCGCCTGCGTGGAGGTGGTGGTGACGGTTGGTACTGAGGGGTAGGTGAGGGGGAGTCGAGGTGGCAGTGGACTCCCTTTAGGCGCGCGATTCAAAGTTGGGACGAATCGGCTTCCTCACCAGGGGCGCTGTGGGCGGATAGTGGCGCCCGTGCGTTTGAGCTATCAGTGAGCCTCTGGGGGCTCACAACGAGTAACAACCTAACGATAACCTAACTTCAAGAAGCTATAAAATGCTGTAAAATCAGTTTTTATCTCCGGATCATTTGATTAACTGACCATCCTGCGATACCCTGACTATCCTATCTCGTAGTTTTAAGATCTAGGTTCATTTGTACTTCCCTCCGCTCACCTGAAAGGTGAAAGGAAAGTAATATAACCTTCTTAGAATGGCCTGATGGACATCTGATCAACTTCCTTCGCGGTCTGTGCTGCTGTTTGTACTGCCACGATTGAGACCTCAGCTGAAATGGTGACAAACGTCGCATTTCGAGGCGTGGTTTCTTCATGTATGAGGATGGACCATCAAGAATTTGAGCCCTTCAGGTTAAATTTCGATGCGAAACTAAGCAAAATAGCGAAAAAGGTAGTTATTAACAGGATTTACACTTTTATCAAGTGGAAACAACTTTCAATACCTCTCGTCTCCGGCGAAATATCTTGATAGCCAAAATCAGCGTTGAAACCCACAAAAATAGCCATTTTTCATGTTTCTTCTGGTGAGGAGTAGTAGAAATGTTTAATATGAATGAACTGGGAATAACTAAAAACGTGTGTTTGACTGTCATTGCCAACACTTGCTGGCAAGGCCGGGTCAGTAACTTCCTGACAAGACATTTTCACATTTATTGCTTTTTTGGCCAGCAGACCGGGAGTTTTCGGGTGGTCGATAAAGTCAAAACGTTGATGAATACAAGATCCGTCTCCGGTTGGGTTTGCCCGTGGGACACCCATAGAAAAGCACCTTTTTAGAAAGCCGAGAGTTTTCAAATCGGATTCTACTTTTAAAACATATCATTGTAGGGGTAGACTCATTAGTACTTTAAAAGTCGCTGTTTGATTTTTGCCGACTTCTATGAAAGAGTCATGACACTGGCTGACAAGACACAATGACGTAACATACTGAAGTAACTTATAAATATACGTCACTTGTTAGAGACTAATCTAAAAGGATTTGGAAGACAGTGAGAAGGAGTGTTATGGGTATAGGAGATAGGAGGTTAGCCAAGTTTTTCGAGCTACACGCTAATTTCCGGATTCAGGTCGCTGAATATGCGTTGTGAGCTTCAGGTACGTTTCGTGGGAGGTCCGATAACCGAAGAGCATGAGATATTAGGGATGGATATACGTAGGACCGTAGGTGGGTGAGATACCGTCGATGTCAAGGGAGAATTGTGAGGCATGTGTGGGGGAGTGACCAGTAGGTATATATAGAGAACACGGTGGGGACTCCTCTCTTATCTAGATCCCCTGTGAGCCATCCGTTATTCTGATTAAACACATATTCTATGGTTGATGTAATTATCCAGGAACATTTAATTACTAACTGAAAACGACATTTTCCTCTCGATATCCTTCGCCATGCTGGGCCTTAAGGATAAGATAATTTGTATTAGCATCGATACTCGTTGATATTGGACACAAATTATCGATGATGACCCATAAAAGGATGGTGACACATTTTGGTGAGGTTTTCTAGTCTCGGTAGTCGTAGAAGTCTTGTTATCATTATAGTATGGGACCTGAAATTATTTTCCTCTGAAATTATAATTTTCCGCTCGCATTTCCGTTTAATTGGTGCACTGTTTGTCTGTCCGTCTGGCGATTCAAATGGCAATGAAATGGCGGTTATAAGTTCTTAGTCATGCAGGATGAGTTGTTGGGCGAATTTTCAAATAATCGATTTAACCGATTCGGTAGATGATGCCTATCGGCAATTTACTGATTCCGAATATTACCATATTTGTGTTCCTATGTTCAAGGTAGTAATTTACACCAAATACCTCAAGAAACACACTTGTTGACTCTTAGTTTTCGAAAATTTGCCCCCTTAGAGTACTCGAAAAATGCTGACCAACGAACTTACCTCTTCTTTTGATATTACTGACATTTAGCATTTTTCGATCTTTTAGATCGATCTTAAGGTCATATATCATCTGGAGTGACACAATATAAATATATAGATATTATATATACATATGAGAAAGTGTTAAACTTCAGGAATCGTTTTAGAAGGTCTAAAACGGATTTTCATGAAGAAAATTTGCAAAAATGTTCATACCAAACATTTTGGAGCCATTGCTATTGCTGAATTTTCTCCGAAAATTCACTAAATAAATACGGACGGCCTTATCTGGTAGAATTAACCGGTTCCTTTGAGATCACCGAAGTTGAGCTATCAGCGATGTGGTCAGCACTTGGATGGGTGACCGTCTGCGTGGCATCGGCATCACCAGGCATGTATTACCACTAGGCCCAATAGGCCCGGACCTAGGGGCGCAAGGCACCAAGGGGCGCACTTTCACTTTTAAAAAATCGAAATCCAAAATTTTTAGTTTACATCTAAAAAAAAGATTCTACTTCTAGTGCCCGGAGATGAAGGCAGAGTCAGCTTGACCAAAGCTCAAGCCGTTCGCTTGACAAGATGCGATCACTTGGCTCAAAGAATTACCTATTACTTTCATTTCAATTATTATTTTCATTTTCAATACCTATTGATTACCTTTTCAAATTCTTTTTTGTTTTAACACTAAGGGGCGAAACCTGTAGTGCTAGCACAAAAATAAAATTGGAAAAGGTAATTAATATTTATTTTTATGAATTATCGAAGAATTATCTTTAAATAAATGATTAGTTTGCTGTTAACAACATGGTGCAAAATGAGGTAATTATTAACTTTCAAGAAATCTTTTCAGACCACAAAATCAGTGTATGGTGGGGGGGGGGGGGGGGGGGGGGGGGGGGGGGGATAAATTTATTCGGGCCTAGAGGCGCTGCAATGGTAAATCCGGCCACGAATGAAACATATAAGATACCACGATATCACCACACTTAAAGAGAGGAATGATGAGCGTTTGCACGAGTCTCAAAGTCTTCACCACCGAAGAGTTTCGGTGGTGAAGTTACCTAATTTTTTCAGGGACAACATTAACCTAAGTCTTACACTAGCCCAGTCCTCTATGTTTCGCAAATCAAGGTTTACTCGAGAACATAAATACTGACATCAAGATCACGAGATTTGGATTTAAAAGATAGAGCTGTTGAAACAAACTACAAGTTTTCTAGGATATTTGCCTGTAGAGACTGCGAGAGCATTTTTGTCGTTAGGCCCTATCGACAAAAACTGGTGGAGTTTTGGCCAGAATAAGAGAAACAACGAAAATAGACTTAATTGGATCCATCAAATGGATCATTAACCAACCAAGTATACAGTACTTCTTCCTACTATCAGCTCCAGACGTGTGCGTGCATGTGTTGGTGAACTTACTCGTACCCACCTGCGTGTCAATCCTGTTCTCTGCCTGCCCCATCCACAATATCGATCTGGAGTTTCGATCCCCCACGTACCTGCTATTGTCATATAAGCGTTCCCCACCCCACCGTCAAGGCCAGTTTCTTAGTGGATCGTGCGCTTCCTCCAGATACAACACCGTAGGGTACCAGTGGTATTATTACAGCGGTTGATGTTATAGGCGGTATATTGTAATGGAAATACGTCGGACCCGATCAGCAACATAATTTGACGTAGTATTGTGTAGTGTATTTAGATCGGAGGTCGGATAGTGTTATTGTGAACTTCTGAGTTTGGTTCAAAGTTTACTGCATATGTTGTCCAATTTTTGAGACTTTTTTGAGGAAACCATGAATAAGTGTTGACCACTGCAATGAGTGCATCCGATTTTTGATATGCTCCAACAAGAGATTTCCGCAATATTTTTACACTTACTTGGCCCAAATGGTAAAAACAAATCAGCTTTTTGTTTGTTTTGTGATCGGTCTAAAAAAATCAACCATGATATCAATTATAGCTATACTGCCGTGAGAAGGAAAAACAACTTAACTCTCAAATTCCTCACGGATTTGAGCTTACCACTCTATTGCTCGACTCCAGTTTATAGTTTTTATCTATTAAATACACAAACATCGATTTTCATCGATTAATCATAGTTAAGCCTTTTTTCTCAATTAGAAACCAAAACTCTCGCATCGGTTGCATGGGAGGAAAAACCACTGTTTCTCCTCCACACCATTCGAAGATAACACTAGCTTCATGTTCAGAAAACCACTTCAATCCAGCGAATTGCTGTCACTACAAAAACCTTCTTAAATTCAAATAAAACGTCTGCCAAGTTGGGTGGGCGGAAAGCTTTAACATGGTCGTAAAGAATCACTTAGTGAATATTTCACAGAAATTGGTGTGGTTCCAGAGTTATGGCTATGAAACACATTTCAAGTTCGCGCATGCGTAGTAGTATAACTGGTCCAATCGTGATGAAATTCATCGCTAATTGTCGTGGGAGCAGCCTCCTACTAGCCTCCGTAATGAGTGAAATCCGCCATGACATATCGTAGTTTCAGGAAATTCACGTTTGCGCAAGCGCACACACTACTAGTTGTCCAACAGAGATTGAATTAATATGGTATCTAACTTCTGGGGCCAACCGGTGTAATCCATGAAATCTTACAATCCATGCACCGGAATCGGTGGAGTAGTTCCAGAGTTATGGCTATGAAAACAATTTCAAGTTTGCCCATGCGCAATAGCTATTCTTGATCCAATCGTGACGGCATTGTCAGCCCCCAACTACCCTCCGAATTAGAGAGAAATGGGCCCATTAGGAACTGAGAAACAGTCATTTCAGAAAATTCACGTTCGCGCATGCGCACACCCTACTATTAGTCAGACGACTTTGAAAATCATAGGAGACTGTCCAGGGTCTGACCCGCGTAATCCTTGGAAGTTTCGTCGACATTGGTCGAGTAGTTCCGAAGTTATGCCTGTAACAACGAATGTAAAGTATACGCATGCGCTGAAGCTATTACTGATCCAAAAATGCATACTTAAGTGATTGTTTTGGAGTCGGCGATGAAAATAATATGGGAGCGTCACGGGGCTAACCCGCACAATCCCTCAACTCAATTCATCAAAATCGGACCATAACTTCTTCATAATCGGACTATAACTTCATTATAGTTTTGCCTGGGACAACGAATTTGGCACAGACTGACAGACACGGAACCGAAATTGTTCAGAAAGCTCTGAAACGTTGAAAGCAAGTTGGAATTTGATTTTGGAGGACAATCAGTTTTTTTCCTTGGCTAATGATTATGAGGAAGCAAATCAGCTTATATCAACTTTGGAGTGAGATGATTTGGAGGAAAAACCAATTGGCCAAAGCAAAACGGCTCAGCATCGGAGACCAAGTCGAACGATTTGGAGGAAAAACAGCTCATCTATACATAAGCTGATAATTTTAATTAATAAGCTGATTTTTAATAAGCTGATAATTTTATTTTTCCTCAATAAAATCGTTCGATTTGGTCTCCGATGCTGAGCCGTTTTGCGCTTCGGCCAATTGGTTTTTCCTCCAAATTAAATGACGAAAGATCTGGCTAGGGCGTACGACCGTCAAAGATAAGCTCTTCTCCTTCCAAAAGCTCAAAGGCAAGCTGTTTTTCCTCCGCATCGAATTACAAATCTTCTGGTTGAGGTATTTTCTCCGAATTTTTGAATTTTTTTTTTAATTTTTCACTTAAGCTGTTTTCCCTTCTCACGGCAGTATATACCTATGTTGTCTTACAGGCCTAGTGGAGTACCTTCATCGCTCAGGTCAAATGATAATAGTGTGGTGACGGACACTTAGAGACCGTCACATTGTTTATAATAATAGCAGTTTATACGTTGTCAAATAAAAAGTTCAGTTCTATTCTGAAAACCAATCTAAGTGCCGTTGATTCATTACAATAGTGAGGGAAAGAGAAAATCAAGGGGGATTATACCATCAGAACATCTGACAATATCGTGCAGCTTTGGGAATATATGGGTGGGTCACTAGATGGCGAGCACCCTTCAATTTCAGGTGAACAAGATAGGAAATACCCAAATCATCAGACACAATAAGGAGGGAGAAGGGAAGGGGGAAACCGTGAAAAAAGACAAAGAAGGGGAAGGTCGAGAGATAAAGAGGGAATAAGAAACAGAAGCGACTTGGAGCTTCCTAGGCCATTGGAAATGGGGGATAATGAGCAAAGTTTTTGGGACTCCCCTCCGGTTTGATCAAGGATTCATATTCCGAATTTACAATTCAAATCCAGGCCGATGTCCGACTTGCTAACTCAAGAGCTGGTTCTGCGGGGAGGGTGAAAGGGTGGTGGTGGTGGGGGGTCTTCCTATCCCTTCTGTTCTGCTCTAATCGAACTTGGACTGGGATTTTCTTCTAATTATATCCATTACTACTCCGGAACCAGAGTCTCGCCCCCCCCCCCCTCACTTCCTCACCTTATCCTCATCTATCTTTTTCATCTCATCAAAGCCCAAAAGAAAACTCGACCCTTCTCTGGCCGGGACACTTTGTAACACAGTCGCCGAGGCCACCCTTGCTCTTTTACTTTCCTCCGTCACGTCGAAAGAACGAGCTTTAGATGATCTTCAGACCGGAAGATCCAGGGGGCTGAAGAATTAAAAAAACAAAGCTGATCATGAGTTCCTAATCCACGGATTACATTATTGTTAGGCAGTGCTATGTGTTTTCTAAGGGATGCTCTGTTGTCACATAAATCGTTAATTATTTAATAGGATAAATTGCAGTAGGTGGGAACACGGGAGTATTTTTCAATCTATAATTTTTCAATACATCGCGGACCTCGATATAACGAATAGCGATATACCGGGATATACCTAACTAATCGAAGTGCCAGTATCGACGATTTGCCTGTGTATAAGTACCTACACGAATTCGTTGTTTCTGAGTGTCGATAATTTTATAACGCACTGATCACAATCTCTGTCATAATCTGTGTCACAATCACCGCAAAATAACGAACGAGAGTGAAAGAAGTGAGAGGGCGGTCGCTGAGTAACGAATTCCCTACCCAACTACCGCTAAATCACGAACTGATCGACGTCATCAGTTCTGTCTAGTCAGTTTCCACGTACATTGTGGCTCCCACCGAAAGACTGAGCGATGTAAAGAGAATCGCGATATAACGAATTTCCTAGGTTTCGACCTTTGTTAACGAATTCGTGGACGAATTTTAGTTTAAAATGAACTAATTTTCCGGTCCCTACGGGATTGATATATCGCGGCCCGACTGTATTAGGTATTTATCATCAAGTTATTATTTATACTTGATAGGTACATTATCAATAAATAAAATATTAAACTAACTAGCGAACTTCGCCGCATTCCAGGCGGTACAAAAAGCAGCGTCAAAATAGATTCACCCAAAGCTTGGCCATATCTTGAAAATAAAATCAACTCTAACAATGCAAACTTTGATTGTATGTAATCATCAACACTGCACTTACTTAAACATCACCGGCAGCTATTACGATGTTTTTACAACGACATTTTAACGTTCTATTCCGACTAATGAAATCTGAACGGCTCAACCGACAGAAAACGCTTTGGTATCTATGGAATCGTAAAAATGGTTCTTCCTACCGGGCTCACGTCGGATTCCGTTCGTGAAGTTGTGATGTAACTCAATCAACTTCACGAAAAAAAAACCATCTCTAGGACCTTATAAAAACTTTGTTGAAAATTTTCAGCGTTTTCGAAATACAAAAACTACCACCTACGCATAAATCTCTTATTATTAAGGTACCTAACCAGGTCGATGCACCTTGCGTTTCGATTTTTTCGCAGTTAATAAATAAGCTACTTACTAGATAAAATATGTTCAACATGGAACTTACCCATCCTACGTCACGCTTAACGACGAAGTAACCTAAACGAATGTCCCGGATGAGGCCGAATAAACTGGCGAAACTAATCGGATGGGAACCCTGAAGAAGCCAGCCTTATTTATCCTTCACCCTCAACCCCTTCATACGTGTAATCAGTATGACAACACACAATGCAATAGACTTGATATATCAGATCAATTACATCAATAATTCAACATTGATGTATTATGGAAATCATTCTAATCACATCATTTGCATACGTATTATAGTAGATATATCAATTATGGCATTATTGCATCGAGAGGAACCAATACTAACAAATTCCATGAAATTGAGGTGGTAACTATAGTAACACCAACACTGAGTTGTTTTTCATCAGAAATAATTTGAATAATTAATTAGTATATTTTGCTATGCCTTTCTGTATTTCATGTATGCTTATTTACACTCTAGTTTTACGACTAGTTGTCCTACTTTGTAATATTGATGAAGTGCCACGACAACAAAGGTTATTATTATTATTAAATAGGTCCAAGAAACATAAAAACCCGTTGAAAAACAAAGTACATGCAACAAATTGATTCCTTGACTCGATTTTACGATTACTTGAATATATTTTGCGGTTTTATATTACCAGTACATCCAGAGTCAGAACATAAGTCGTTTGGCTAAAAATTAAGTTGTAATAATGAACTGGACCTACAGTATTAGCGAGGGAAGGGGGAACTTGCATGGTATTTTTTAAGTTTTTTCTGAAAAGGAATAACCTGAAACAGACAAAAACTATTGCATTTTGCGGGAAAAGTGATTTTATATATCTACAGAATTTATTAAAATTTATTCGTTTCGAATTCCCGCCCAGACCTAACTGACGTCATAAGCATTGAAGTTTGGAACCTCTTCCTACTTCTTCCAGGCAGTACGGCCAACAGACATCCCAGCAGACTGTCCCCGAATTCAGATTCAAATCGCGGTTACTTTCTGATCAGGTTAGAAAGAATCTCGCATTTTTAATGTAACATTTTTCGATTTCGTTTTTCGTTGCAACTATTCAACTTCTGCGTACGATTTTTTTATATTATCGTTTGAGGGCCAGGCGAATTTAACGCTACCTGTCGTTTTTTTTTTTGCTCGTCTGACGTCAGTTAGGTTCTGGCGGGCAGGCAGCTTTTTTTTCAAACATCTGAGATTTTCATTCGAATTTTCTACTCTTAGAAACATTAAATATTCTTTCCACAATCCTAATCTTGTTGTCCAGCCCCAAATAACAAGGAACGGGCAACCAAAGAGACATGTCAGACCCATGCAAGTTCCCCATTCGTGAAAACTTTGAAGCGCTCCCCTGGAAAATTTCGTTTTTTGGACTTCCTTCCGTTAAGGGACTTTGTGCCTTACGTCCTTCTCACGGCTGCAAAGTACGGAAGCATTACTGCCCACCCAACTTGGCAGACGAGTTTTGCTAAGCTTCTTATAAAAGTCTCCTCCCAACCTGTTTTACTAGTGAAGAGCGTGTTCTAGTTGACAAAAAAGGTAGCTATAATAATATCGTGCATTGAATATCTTGAATGTATCTTCTTCTATTACTAGTGTATCTAATTTTCTGTCTCTCCTTTTTTTGCAGTTCCACCGCAGAAACCTACGATATTCGACGACAGGGGGAAGGAAGTGTCAGCCAAGACGGAACCGTACGAAGAAGGTTCGGAGCTCAAACTCACGTGCATCGTCACAGGTGGTGAGTGGCTCACATCGTCAGTTCTGTAATTGCTGCTTCAAATTGGTTCATTGAGTTTGACGGGCTGTAGACGTCTTCAGTCGTTTCGAGGTATCGTGTATGGATGTCAGTGGCCGACTGAATTGAATCGTTTACTACTAAAACTCCTTGAACGCCCAAAATATCGAAAGTTACCACTTTATGTTTTTTGGCAAAATACCTAACACACATCTACTAAAAGATCAGCCCTTCCCGGTTCTTCAAGGCCTCGGAATATGCGTTAGCAGATGCGGAAACCCACTAAGCGAGGGAACTTGGCAACTTGCCTACACTGCAACTGGCCTACCCGCACTCTTTTGCAACTGGCCTACTGTAACTGCAAAGCGTGTGCAGTAGGCCAGTTTCGAGCTTCTAGTTTGTAACTGGCCCACTCGGGGCTAGTAGCCCAGTTGCAATGTAGGCCAGTTACCACGAACCTGTCATCGACAGGCACAGTTGCTTTCTACATCAAAATAGTGCCTTTCTGCCCCTTGTTAAGTATTTTTCAAAACTTATCACTCTCAAAATCTCCTTTATTGCTATTCTCAACTATTCTGACCCAATCACTCTTGTAACTCAAGATGATTTGCCTTCCGGCCTTGCTCCGGGTGGTCTCGTTCGATGCATCTAGATGAAGAGTTTTTTAGAATTGGAAACTAGTTAGAAATTATTTCTAAACAACTTTGTTTACGATCAAATGTTGAGGTCTCGATGAGGTTTTTGTATGCATTTAGATAGGTAGGTAGTAGCGCGGTGCAAGTAAAATTTCTCAACTGCGTCACTTGATCACTTTTTCTTGCTGACAATGTCTTCTTGTAAATATTCTCAAATGTAATTTGGTCAATGAAAACCACACAAAAGGTTTTCTGCATTTTCCCACGAAATTACTGAAACATACACTGCCAAGGACATGGCACAGAAGCTTCCTCGTGGGCTTCACAGTATGTCACCATTAAATTTTTAGAAAACTAGAAATGACCGGTTTGCCATGCTCATGATGATAGAATGCATTATAATATCTTTATTTTTGAACAATACAAAGCAAGGGGGCAAAAAAGATTTAAACCCGCCATTTAACGTAACGCAACGGCTAAAATTCGCCGGAAAAAACGAAGTTTCCCTAAGTTTGCGCTTGCGCAGTAGATATTACTGATCCAACCGTGATGAAATTCATGGGTCTTGGGTCAGCCCCCAACTACCCTCCGAGTTTGAGCGAAATCGTTCCATTATGAACTGAGGTATCGTAGTCTCAGGGAATTTACGTGTGCGCATGCGCATACGCTACTAGTGGTCCGATGGCTATTCAATTGATAGGGCACTATCTAGGGGCTACCCCGTACTACCTCTGAACATTTCACCGCAATTAGTTGAGTAGGTAGTTCCAGATTTATGGCCATGAAACAAATTTCGAAATTGCGCATGCGTAGTATTATTACTGATACAATCGTGTCGAAATTAGAAGGTAATGGTAGCCCTCACGAACACAGAATTTGAGCGAAATCGGTACATTACGAACTGAGAAATCGTAGTTTCAGGAAATTCACGTTTGCGCATGCGCAAACGCTATTAGTAGCTTGATGGTGATGAAATTCATAGGGCCTCTCTAGGGTCTAACTCGATTAATCTCTGAAAATTTCACTGAAATTGTTCTAGTTGTTCCGTAGCTACGTCCATAACAACAAATTTCAAGCCTGCGCTTGCGCAGTAGCTATTACTGATCCAATCGTTACGAAATTAATGGATATCTTAGAGTCAGCCATCAACTATCCTCCAAATTTGAGCGAAATAGGTCAATTAGAAACTGAGATATCGGGGTCTCTGGAAATTCACGTTTGCGCAAGCGCTCACGCTACCCATTGTCCGATGGTTATGAAATTCATAGGGGACCATCACGGGACTAACGCGGTCAATCCCTGAACATTTTATTGAAATCGGATCAAAATTGTGGAAGTCATGGCTGTGGCAAGGAAATGTGGACAGACAGACGGACAGACAGACAGTCACGGAACCAAATTTGTTCAGGAGGCTCTGAAACGCAAAATGCGAGTGGAAATTTTGATTTTGTAGCACACAAATTTTTTTCATTTCGAAAATGAAAACAAAGCTTCCGCCGCTGCCCTGCAGACTCGGAAGGAATACCACATTTTAAATTTTAGTAAACTTAGTAAATTGCTGGTACAGATAGCAAAAAATCCGAAAAGTGACTAACTGGCAGTTGTTGCCCAGTGAGTGCAACGTCACCTCTCAAATCAAGCATTACGTAGTCGTCGCTCATTGGCTTCTCATCAAGAGCTCGCGTCTTGAGTAGGTACTAGTACGGATCCTCTAGGCTTGCCTTCTGTACTCCCCCTATCCTACTCTTATCTCGATGGTTCGATGTAGGGCATTGTAAAAATTCCATTCACATTTTTTCACCCTTAGAGGAGGCTGAAAGTGATGCGAGCTTCTGTGCTCCAATTGGAACCTGCATACCGAATTTCATTAATTTCAGCCAGCACGTTTGGGCAGCTTTTTCAAATTTTAATTTCGGAATCTACTTATTTTGAAACCTATATAAAACAAATACCAAGTAATGAACACTTTTTAAGATGTTAGAAAGTGAGTCGTTTTGGAGATATCTAGTATTCATACTATGCAAGCTGATTGACTGATTCTTTTAAACCGAAACTACGATCGGTGAAGTCTTCCCTCCGAAGCCGAAAATGAGCATGGAAGCTCTCACTAAAAATATTGACTCGAGGGAAATTGATGTGCGGGTTTCTTCCTTCTCACTCAGCGCTAAGTACCTGTCTACATCTCGGAACTAATTGAACAATAACAAATTAGTGGCAGCTGCGAGTATTCGTGAAAGGCTTTCAGGCGGACACCCCATCAGGGCGGTGCTATGCGTAAACAGAAGTTTTACCGAAATTTCGGTTGCTGATATTCGTAACCTCTTTGAAATTGTTCCACTGTCATTCTATCTTGTGGGCAATAATAAATTGTTCAATCCAGAGATAATTCATACATTTATTAGTAGTAGATGCTTGTTAGTGAGTTACCAAGCACTTACCTATTACGGGGAGCTGCAGTGAAGTGGAAAGTGTTTTTGCTGGACATGACGATCTTATGATCGATTCTCATAAGAATTTTCGCGCTGATCCCGAATATACTCCATGTTCTCATACCTACCTAAAATAGCTAATTAGCACTCTAAACATTAAAAAAACCTATAAAAGTATGTTTTTGACTCTCGCAACCGTCCAATGTTTTTGTATAAAAGGAAAGTTTGAATTTTGCGTCGAATGAGACCAACGCCAGCTCACCAACATAGTATCTACGATTTTTGGTGAATTTGGTAAGTTTTTCTTTTTCAGTCGTGAACACGAAAAAAGTCAAGAAAACAGAAAACTTCAAGAATCACCAGAAACGTACGTTAGTTGGTTGTACGTTGGTATACTGGCGTTGATTTCATTCGACGCAGAATTCTCAGGTCTTCAACTTTTTTTTAAACACAAAAACAATGTTGGGCGACTTCAACAGCGTGGTAAAAAAACGTTATTTTTCTACGTTTCTTTTAGGTTAAGGGTGCTAATTAGCTATTTTAGGTAATGGGACACGGGGTACATTCGGAATCAGAGTAAAATTCCTCATGAGTTTAGTGTATAACATCGTCATGTCCAGGAAAAACCAATTTCACCTCACTGTGAGGCGGATCTGGGATCTCGCTCTTACCTCGTCAAGTACTGAAGACACACAAGGTGAATCACACTGGTGTCTTTACTATGATTTATGTATTGAATTTATAATATTATCTGTATTATATTTATAACTAGCCGGTTACCCGTGCTTTGCACGGTTCCACACCTCGACCCAGTCACTTAGCCCGCGGTTGGTTGTCAGTGACAGTGGGACAGAGTCCTTATGTCGGATTAACAATTTTCTTTTATAAAAACCTTCTCCTGACACTGAGGAACCCAAAAAAAAAAAAAAATTATTCAATTTGGTGCGCTCATTCTCAAGTTATTGTGTGACACAGGGAAATAGGGATTCATTAGCGAATTTTCGAAGAAATTGCAGCTATTGCAATGGCTTCAAAATTTTTTTAATGCGAATTCTTGAACTTTTTCTTAATGGAAATCCGTTTCAGACCATTCTAAAACGATTCCTGAAATTTACCACTTTTCCATATGTATATATATATTTATATACCTATGTGTCACTCCAGACGATATCTGGCCGAGGAATCAAGATAAAAAATCCGAAAATTTTTTAAAATGTCAATAATATAAAGAGAAAGGATGAGTTCGTTGGCCAGAATTTTTGGAGTACTCCGAGGGTTCAAATTTTGAAATTTAGTTTCAAAAATCGCTAAAAAACGTGTTTTTTCAGGTTTTTGGTGTAAATTACTATCTTAAACATAGGAACATATGGTATATTCGGAATCAGCGTGAGATTTCCTATAAGAATCACCCACCAAATCGGTTAAAGTTATTCTTTGAAAATTCGCTCATCAACTCATGCTGCATGAATGGGACTTTTTTTATATACAAAAGATTGTAGGAACCTGCCTCTGATTGTGTCTAGCTAAATTTAATGAATTTATTTTATTTTTTCATGGTCCTGGAGTTGTATTGTGAAGTAGATCAAATTTATAGCTGTTGATTATACCTCAATCAATATATCCAACTGATTTAAGTATATCAAGTAATCGAATCGGAGGGTTATGAATACATATAAAATGCATTTATGTGGGCAGGGTGTTAGATGAGGGATCCACAAAACCATCCCAAGTTGGCCGTGGGAAGTCTGACGTAAAACAGTGTACAAAACAATGCAAATTATTACACAACGGTTTATTATTTTCTGTATAGATCGCCCATCTACAAAGATCCTATTGGTACAATAAATAAATAAATACTTACTTACTTTAAATATATCGCGAGGTTGACAATTATTTCTTGGGGCCAATGAGTGGCACCTACTTGCGTGTAATTATTATTATCCGAGAGTTGTGACATTCATTCATAACGAAATTCAATAACAAAGGAAGCTTATGAAAGTTAACTAGAAACTTGGTTCGGTGAAATCGAAAAAGTTCCATTTGATCAGTCGATGTTTGAACGGGGATTTGGCCTACTTACTCTAGTAGATTTGAGATTCACACTCGTGTTTCTGCTCTTTCTTCGTTCAATCATTGAGTCCTTACAGAGAGAGTAAACATCATAATTTGAGAATTTTATACTTTTTGTGTTCCACTCGTATATTATGTATAATATAGCACTTCCCAGTCAAATTTAGTTTTTCCCAACCAAATTCAGTTTTTCCCCAGTCAAATTTGATTTTTCCCCATCCAAATTTAGTTTTTCCCAATCAAATTCAGTTTTTCCCCAATCAAATTCTAGGAAGGTCCTATCATAAGGGCTGTTAAAACCTTGAATTTGATTGGGGAAAAAATAAATTTAGTTGGGGAAAAACTGAATTTGGTTGGGGAAAAACTAAATTTGACTGAGAAATGCTATATAATTAGCAATGACTTTTAACTGAATTATTGGATGCAAGTAGCTAGGTCTCTCACAATTATTGAAGCTGCTCAAGTTTAATATCGTATTTTAAATATGACTCAATAATTTATGTGTTAGAAAGAACTACGGGAATTAGAAAGAAACACGGGAGATCTAAAATAAGATATTTGCAATCATGAGAATACTGAGACAATTCATTTAAACCCTTTTAATGTTTTAGCCCCTTTGGCTGGTTTGACAATAAGGGCTACGAAACAAGAGGGACGGTACGATATGGGTCGAGAATGTTTCAAAACCGATACAAAAGCCATCTCGTTCTCATATTCACGGGAAGGCTAAAGGCAGCCAAATTGAATCGCTTATTATTAGACGATGAGAATTTGTGTGGGCGTTGCAACTGCTATAACATAGGGCTTTTGATTTATTAATAACCGGATACAAAGGGCATTTCCGTCGGACGAATGGGTGAAAAGGGCTTGTTTCTCGTCTCTGCCTGTCGAACCGTACAGTTGAACTTTTTGTTGTGATTAGGGCCAGCTCTGTAGGAGCCATCAATTTTGAAAACCTCCAGTCGAGTGACGGCTTACTTTCCCACACGTGCGCGGGATTGGCAGTTGGTGGTTGACATTTGGGTGCCCGTCGCACCACTAGCGAGTGGCCTAGGTTAGGTGCGAGTAGACACCACGGTGATGCTGGTTGAGGAGGCAGACCCAGGCAATGGGGAAGGCTGCATTTCTGTCCAGAAGAGCTCTAAAATAAAGTTCAATTCATGCAGCATGAGTTGATGAGCGAATTTTCAAAGAATAATTTTAACCGATTTGGTGGGTGATTCTATAGGAAATTTCACGCTGACTCCGAATAGGTATACCTAGCAAAATATATCAATTTCTTGAATCCATGTCATTTTGGCGAATTTTTGAAGAAAATGAAGCTATTGCAATGGCTTCAAAATTTTTGTAATGCAAATTTTTGACAATTTTCTTCATGGAAATCCGTTTCAGACCATTCTAAAACGATTCCTGAAATTTGACACTTTTTCATATGTATATATATATTTATTTATATATATATGTGTCACTCCAGACGATATCTGCCCGTGGGATCGAGATAAAAAATCCAAAAAAATTTTAAAATGTCAATAATCTCAAAAGTAAGTCTGAGTTCGTTGGCCAGAATTTTTGGAGTACTCCAAGGGGTCAAATTTTGAACATTTAGTTTCAAAAATCGCCAAAAAACGAGTTTTTTGAGGTTTTTGGTGTGAATTACTATCCGAAACATGGGAACATATGGTATATTCGGAATCAGCGTGAAATTTCCTATAAGAATCACCCACAAAATCGGTTAAAATTATTCTTTGAAAATTCGCTCACCAACTCATGCTGCATGAATGGAACTTTTTTCTTCTCATCGTCGTTTCGTTGATTTTATAGAAAATGATGAAAGAGTGCTTTGATCCCGATTCCCCACTATGTGGGGTAATGGGAATCAGGGTTATACGGAATTGTCACCAAATTATACTTCAATATAAGTTGTAAAAAAGTAATAAAATAACTATGATAAGTTATAAAAAGTCATAAACTTCAAAAAGTATAACAAATTTTCCTTCAGAACAGAAAAATATTACATTTATAATGACTCGAACAACTCTAGAATTTTTATGAATTTGAAGTAGAATAAAATAGTTTTCAAGCGTACTATAGTCTCTTATTTTGAAATCGTAAGGCGAAAACACCGCTGCACAAAAGGAGAAAAAACGTCCCATTCATGCAGCATGAGTTGGTGAGCGAATT
>JAEMON010000001.1:76496113-76506248 GCA_030264115.1 Lygus lineolaris | reverse complement strand
TTGTCAGTATTATTGTCACTCTTCTTTCCACATTGTAATATAGATTGAATCTGTTGTTTGTGGACTCGTCAAGTATTTGTCATCGAAGTTGTGCCTAAAACAAATGTTTTCGGCCCATACCAACTCTTCCCCACGCTTATTCCCTTGTTGCAACAATGGGTGGGACAGCACCGACCCTCCCACGAGCGCACTCTAGCGGCAACGCGTACAACCACGTCGCCCGGACAAGGCGGCCATCGCGCGCCGCCATTATGCGCTGCCACCTGAGAGCTTTATCCGCCTTGGTTTCAAGATACGGCTTAGCGATCAAAAATCCAATTAAAAAAAATCCGTCCGTCCGCGGCACTTTCCTTAGTTACTATTCACCAAAATTGATGACATTTGGCATACCGGCCCCATTTGGGGACTAGTTGCGCCCCGAAGCTTGGCGTTACCGTCAGTATTCTCTAAGGGGTAGAAAATAGGGGATGACATTTTCAAAACGCCCTAGCTCGAAAACTTCAAATAGGAAGGTATAGTTTTCCCATTTATTTCGAATAGAACACATTTTTTAGAGTCGAATGAGACCTCGCGGAGAATTTTAGGACCAACCGATCGCTTCTCTAAGGACGTGTTGAACGGGAAAAAGAGCAAACACGAGTGTGAATCGCAAATCTTCCCGAGTAGGCCGAATCTCCGTTCAAAGATCAGCTGTTCAAACGCTTCCTTAGTTACTGAATTTCGTTATGAATGAATGAAACAACAACAACTCTCTAGTAATAATAATAATAATTACAAGTATGTACCTACTCATTGTGCCCAAGAAATGATTGTGTACTAGGCGATATATTTAAGGTAGGTAGGTATTTCATACCAATAGGTTCTTTGTGGATGGGCAATCTCAATCTATACAGAAAATAGTAAAACTTTGTGTAATAATTTGCAGCATTTTTTTGTTCATCCGGAAAACTGTCAAGTTGTGTACTACGTTGCCGGATTTTCGAAATTTGCATTTGAAGGGGGAGGAGGGGGGTTGATACCGAACAAACATTCTTTTTTTTTTACTAAATGTTATGTGCGCTCCCCAGCTTCTTACTCGTCTATCCATGATGATTTTTCAAACTCTATGATCAGGTATTTTCATCCTCTTCTAAGTGCTCAAATCAACCCAAGTATCCGATACGTTTTGTACCTTCATCCAGTTCCATGGCAAAAATTATCAAGTCCAAGTGGGTACCTAGTCATTTTTTACCTCCCGATAATTGGTTTCCAGCAGCAGATGATGCTGCTTACGTATATAGTTATCGCATCTTCGATTAATAGCTGCGTCAAGGTGGCGTGCCTGCAGAGGGTAGAGGGTGCATTAGGAGAACATTCAAGGAGAATGCGACTGAATACTGCAGCAGTTGGTAAATAGGCGAAGGCCTCGTTTTCCAGGCTGAAGTTGATATAATTCTTGAAACCGCGACAGCGCACGGCCTTCCATCAACAACTCACGCCGGAAGATTATTGTTATGAATGAATGAAATGTTTTGCCTTCAACGAGTGGCGTATCAGTCAAGACAGGCTGTATACGATGGAAGAGGTTGCTTGGTTGCTTGCGGTGTTGATTATATTCCGGGGGATCCTGAGCTGGGCCACCGAGCTTCACGCCTTCGCCTCCTTTACGGTCCTAGTGGGACTACTCAAGTAAAAGCCAACTCACTCTCATGCGAAAACTTTCCTTCTCAGCGGGGTTTGCCTGACTAAATATTCTGAAACCGCCTGGTAGAGAGCGAGCTGATAGTGTTCTCGCGGGCGTGGCTAGCCGGCGGAATGGGGTGGGGACCATAGTATGGCACAGGGTGGAAACTTTTCAAAACTCATCGTTTTTTACAACGTTTGTTACGAAACATGGGAAACCCGACGGAAACATATTCCTACGACTCCGACCAAGAAAATGTGAAACGCTGTCTGTTCGAACTTCGCTCCACCAGCTTACGTACGTATTCAAGTGATATAATATATTATAGTTACCTACCTAGAGGTGGTATGCACTCGGCGTTCCCAGTCATGATTCTGCAAATCACTTGGGGTAGCAATATGGAGGAGCGGGCGGGGGATAGGGTTTTTTTGCGGTTTGGTGGAGGAGCGTGACGCCATACGAATACCTATCCGATCCAATGCTCTTGTATCTGAAAATCGTAGTTTTCATCACACGTACTTACGGGTAGAGCTCACATCTCGTCTCTCAAATGCCTAACATGTCAAACAAAAGGCTCACAAAGTTTGCCCTTGATAATGTATGGGATCCGAATGTGCATTTGAAAGTCAAAACGGAAGTATTCCCAAGCTGCGGTTCGATAAGTCTTAAGGCCATATCACACTTGCGTCACGGCTTCAGCGTCTCGGGACGCACGTCACGAAGGGCGAAGAGGACTGAGGGACAGTCAAGAAGACGTACGGACGCAGGCGTCCCAAAATTTGGACGTGTAGACGCGATGCCAGCGCTTGAAGCGGCCACGAATGAAATGTACGGCAAAAACCTGATGGGGCCTCAATGTTCCCGTCAGGTCCGAGGGGTGAAAGTCTGACCACGTAAATGTTCACTTTGCCCTCGCAAGATAATGATTACTTAGCAGAAATGTTCGAGTAGCGTACCTACTGGAAGCAAATTTCATCTTTCCCATTCATAGTAATAATACAACAATACTACACGCATGTCATAATGCGCAAAAAGTCTGTCCTTGAACACCACATTCAAATTTGAATTTGTTTACGAAGAAATTAGTCGAGCATTTCCGGAGTTATGGCCTTGAAACACATTTCAAAATTGCGCATGCGCAGTAGGTATTAATGATACAATCCGGTCGTAATTAGAAGGTAATTTTCAGCCATTAACTGAAACTGAAACCTCAGTTTGACAAAAAATGATCATTATTTTTTCACCCAAAGAATGAAAAACAGTAGGTATTCAAGTGTGAACAAAAATACCGATGTATCTGCAAGCTTATCAACCATTTAAGGACATCTAATTAAAACTCGTATCACTTTTTCTCTTCATTTGCACAGCGTGGTTTTGATGCAATATAATTACTTATAGTCTATGACTCGAAGAAAACACTGCAATTTAACGTATCGCAATGGGTCCATAATTTTAGGATTAAGAATTCCTCAAATGTTTTCGAATTTTTTTCGAAATTTTTTCTCGATTTTTTTTTAGCCTAAACAGATTATGGAGTCCGAAGCAATATTATAAGTAGGTCCTATCTTGGTCAAATAACTCAGATTCAAATTACGATTACCTACCTGTCTAAAAATCGTAAACGCAAAAAATGTGGTTATCAGAGTTCTCATTAATTAAACAAAACTCATTGATTTTTGAAAAAATACCTCACTAAAGTAGGTAACTACCCATCCACCTGTTATATACCTATATAGGTAGGTAGGTACCTACCTACCACTTATACAATTTTGATAGAACATTATAGATTATTACTTTACCTCAAGGACATTTCAGGGAATCCAAATTTGTGCCAAGATAATAATATTCAACAAAGTTTGAGGGTAATATAAATTAAATCAAAATTGGTAATATATAAACCATTGAAAGTGCTTACCTAAGTCAGTAAGTGATACCTAAGGAAAATTGTCTGAATAATTGGAAAATAAATATTGCTTATTTTTATGGTGGGTTGGTATTCACTAGATACCTAACACTCAAGTTTTCACAATAAGTTCGTACCTACTTAGTCAATAGTAGGTACCTTCCTGTAGGTATCTACCTCCTTGAAAAAACACCTTTACTTGTGATTGGGACTTATCACAATACAAAGGTAATTCTTGTTTGTGAAAATCTTGATTTACTAGGTCTTATCTCTCAATATGAATGATGCTTGGAATAAAGACCAACCAGTGTCAGGCACAAAATTCAGAACGAATGCAGACATGGAGAAGAGGCTAGGTTCCAAGAAGGTTTTCCTCTGCGTCTCTACTGCCAAGACGCAGGAGAGCCGGCTCTAATTCCTGCGTCTGGGCAGTAGGGACGTGGGCATCCGAAGGCGGTCATCTGGGAGCAAAGGGAAGAGGAAGAGGAAGAGGAAGGAGCGCAAAGCAGCGGGAAGCACTCTCATTGGCTCTCCCCTTCAGCCCTCTTCACCTTTGGGACGTACGTCCCGGGACGTGGACGCCGGGACGCAAGTGTGATATGGGCTTTATGTTGGGTTAAAAGAATACAGAAGCGCAGAGGGGTTGCGTCTTATGTTTATTAGGAAGCTGTTTCATTTGCCGTGATTTGCTCCAAGCTACATTCTGTACCTGGAAACTGGGTTGGACACTGTCTCATCATTCAAGCTCCTGGCCCATTCCAGGAACTTGTTAAGTAAGTAAATCGTTTGACGGACACGCCTCCCAAAAATCATTGCGAAAGAAGTCATTGAGTAGGGAGTTTCAAAGGCCTGAATGAACTTTCAGTGGAACTTGGCATTCAAAACCCAAGAGAGAACAAGTTCAAGAATCCAAATAGTTCTCTTGATTCTACCTTGATGATAAATCAAGCGGTTAGCCTTCTGGGGAGATTCAAGGACAGTAAGCTAAACTAGTTGTAGTGTCTCTCCTTGCGTCGTTAGTGTACTGCGTTGCGGATGGGTCCTCTGTGGGCCAATGGAATATAAGACCATGAGGTTCCGGCGGTAGTTGTGATCGGTAATCGTACGCTGCATATGAGGGATCGAATCTTGGCGAAAAGTACCGTTGTGCGGAAGGAGAAAAATCCTGTCGAGGAAAGCGGGAGCTAACCTTGTCAAATCCCAACATTTTTTCGTATCCTGAGATTTTTTAATCGTATCCTAAAGCGACAGTCTCCATTAATGTCAATACTTGACTTCATTCAATCTCGGCTTATTGTCATCCGAAGACCTCAAAATTATTATTCAAGCGTATGCTGAGCACCAGTGTGAGAGAGATGTGCCTCGTTATCGCTGTGGAAGGTAATCCTGCGTTACGACTTCACTGATACGAAGTTTCGTTAGTGTCCGAACTTGACGAAGTTTCGTAAGAGATATACGACGCCGTATCTCGATATGAAATTTCGTAACTAGTTGCGCATGTGCAGATGCTGCTGGGATACGATTTTACGATGCAAAAGTTCATTTCTCGAAACGCAGTCCTAGGAACTCTCTACTCTACAGTTTTTTTGTTAACGATAATTTCAACATGCTCCACTTAGATTTAGGAGCAACATGCCGTCACGTCGGTCGGTCACTTCATGCGCCCATATTTTTGGATAAACAAAACTTGATACAAATGGATTGACTTCTCCAAGATTTTCTGCTCCTAAAAGCGATAGCAAAACTGCCTTTAGCTTGGTCGAACCTGGAACAATAAATCTTTTTTATAACCCTGGATTTTACTTCCAATTTATACCCCTTGGGGATTACTTATATTAATGCTCCACTGCATTGTAATCTGTGGACTCTAGTATTATGTAGGCTTCAAAATGATTGAATCAGAAGTGAAAAGTGATACCGCTGATCACATAAACACATTCGGCCACATCCGGCCACCTGGGACACACATTTGGCCACCTAGGGGCATCCAGACAACTGATTGAATATTTGCACCCACGTTGAGCTGGAACGCTGCGAGACAATTATAAATATTAACCCAGTCACACATTGCGACGTGAATCATCATGGTTGGTTTTATCCCATGATGAAGAGGAGTAGAGACAGTCTTTCATACAATCAGTATTGGTAAAATATTGTAATTTTGATAAATGTAATTTTTCCATATTGTGAGCGCTGAGGTGGTGTTTCATAATCTTGAGGTAATGTGGAACCGTTCCCACTAGTTTTGTGGGAAAATTAAACGGAATTTTGAGCTCAAAATTGAAAGTCGGAAGTTTTCAAGGGCACTGAATCCGAATTTGAGTTGATAATGAAAGATTCCGACTCACTGGTAACTCAACTATTGATTTACACAGAAACATAATAAACGGTTGTGTACTTATTTGCTGCATTTTTTCACACCAAATATTTTTCAAATGGATACACTTTTTTTATTGTAGATTCGGATTCTATGTGAAAATCCGTGGACAAATATCCCGTCACTCGAAATTTCGAGTGCGCAATACACTCAAAATTTTTACAAAACGTGAAGAACCTTGTTTTGCACAAATTTTCTGGGTGCTTTGCAATTCTGAATAACGCCGTGATGTTAGTTCATCGAATCATGAACATCCTATCAAGATAAATGTACAATGCTAGAAATTTCATGAAAAGTTGAAATTTAGACGATTTAATAGAAAAACTGAAGCCACAAGTACAGCGTGGAGAAAATACTCCGAAAATCGTGTACCTCATAATGTGGTAATCGAATCCGTCCACAAAATATGGATTCTCGCGTTTTTTCCGCATTTTGGGCGTATTTGCGCACGTTTTCGCGCACTCAAGAAGTCGAGTCACATTTTTCCATGACATTTCACGTAGAGTCCAAGTCCGCAATATTGTATTGTGCTTGTTTGAAAGAGATGCGCTTATCCAAAATTTTGAAGCACTCAATAATTACTTGACCCGTTTTTTATATTTTCGATAAGTGCATTATTTCATTTAAAAATCGGGGTGTGCAATGCTAGTGAGACTCTCTGTATACCCAGCTTGGACACCCCAAAGCAATACATTCAATTGATAAAAATATGCAATCAGCGAATGAAATAATACTTGATGCACCTTTAATATAAATTGAAATTACGAGAACTCCAATAATTAAATTGATGTGACAATGTAATTGGATTTACATCAACATAATATGCGTTGAATAAACTGTTCGTCCTTCTCATACCGAAATAAGAGCTACTTCATTAGACAGTATCTCTCATAGCCCCAGGGTCTGCTCAGTATCGTTTCTAAACTCATTCCAGCTTTTTTCGTTGCTTACCTATTTTTAACTGTATTGCCTTGAACGAATTTATTATCAATTGCCATCAGCTTTTAAATTCCATTTTATACTTTTGCTAAATTAGTTGCCGTCTCTTGGTTCCCACCTCCATCGTAACGTGTGCCCGCACTGAGTACCGACTTTCCCACGGGATAGCTCGATCAGTGTGAGAGACCTTCACGACGGAGGCTGTGCTCTGAACTTATAGGGCATGAGCTCTAGTTGCCTAGAATCATGAATGTAAATTCATAAGCTGACCAAAGGATAGTAAATTCTGTAGGGGTGATAAAAAGTACTACTGGTAGTGTCTGAGTGTATCTTAAATATTGGAGTCAGAACAATAGTGCACTAATCCGTACCCGTAATGATGTATGTACCCCAATGTACATCATGCTGGCAAAGCCTCCGTGGCGTACTTGCTAGCGTTTACGACTCTAGTGCAAAAGGATACGATTCGTTCATTTTTTTACTTCCCTCGGCCCACCAAAAAGGTAGAAGTAAAGTATTGCAATCAGCAGAAAACCGAATTTCTGAAACACCACCTTAGAATGGATTTAACCGACATCTGATCAACTTTTTCCACGCTTTGGACAATTGTATGACTCGTATGTGCGTATGTGTATGGGCAGGATTGCGGGCCTTACGAGAATTATAGGAAATTCCGATTTCGGGGATTGGTTTCTACGTGTATGAGGATGAGGCATCAAGAGTTTCAGCCCTCCAGGTCAATAATTAGGGGATGATACAAAGCAAATCCGGTGGAAAAACGTAGTTCTTATCCTATTTTTCAGCTTTTCTTCCAAACTGCTCGGAAGATTTTAATGAAATTCACAGGACTACTCTTCTATCAGGTGAAAACGAGTTCTGACCACAAAAATATTCAGCGTTAAACCCCATAAAAATAACCATTTTTAGGTTTCAACGGGTGAGGAAAGTAGTGTGAAGCCTCGCACTAGATATTTTCTATCTCAACTACTCTATTTTCTCTGGTTGTGGCTCTTCTTTCAATGTGGTTATTTATCTATAGGGACTTCACTAACACAGGTGAGGTATTCTGGCGTAAATAATAGTGTAGGTTTTGATATAATACAGGTACAAGTATAGATGTTGTTGTTCTGTTCTACAGATCAAAGTGAGAGCTGTCATTAACTGCTGCTGTACCCTGTATGGCTCAGCTACCAAAGCATAACTAGCGATTGTTGATAAAATACAGTACAGAGCATAGAGAATATGCTTGGGTGCATTACGCTTGACACCTTAAACGCCCTCTTAGCAGAGGCAAGGGAACCCCCTTTGCACCTCAGACGGAAGCTGCTTTCCGACCGTGTTCTCCTGAAGAGTTACAGCAAGCAGGATTGCCTTCTGAATGAAATGCGAACACTGGCAGTCTACAACCTGACGGAAAGATATTGGATGAGGAGGTCTTCCCCGATGATCTATGAGAGTTACATAGACCTGAGCAACGAATTCCTATATGGATATCAACATCGGACAATTCTCATGCGTTAACTATCCTTGCACCTTTTACATGCACCCACTATCCGTTGTCTCCTTGCCTAGCTCAGCCGAAACAGTCGAGCAGGCAGTGTCTCAGAGCATCCGGGAACTCATAAGCACTTAGTCGACTAACTCTAACTGTTTGACAATATAGACGGATGGATCCCTCAACGATGGTCAAGCTGGATGCACATTCTTTGACTCCTCAAACGGAGTCACTCGGGCCTTCAATATATGGAATAAATCATCCATATACACGGCCGAGTGCTTTGCAGTCCTGCAAGCGTTGACCTACGCCTACAGTATGAATATTCACGGCCCAGGGTTCCTAATAATAACCGATTCTAAAAGAGTAACCAGTTAGTTGTCTCACCTCAAGGTCGCATCTCGTAACGAAGATTGAAGCGGACGTTATCCACGAAATAGATAAAGCTAGGAATTCTGGAAGAAGAGTAGGTTATCTCTGGATATAAGGGGCGATGCTTGGGTGCGGGGCAACGACGTTTCTGACTCGGAAGCCAAACGAGCGGCCTTACTGCCAAAACCATCTCCATCTCAAATATACCCATTTACCGATCTGAAACGTAAAGCAAACCAAAGTATTCAGAGAGAATGGAGGGCGGAATTCCTAACATACCCGGCAGGTAGCCGGTGTAAATCACTCTTCCCCATCCCCAAGGAGATCATCTGGTTTGATGAAATATCAGGAGTGAAGTCACGATCCTTCTACAAAACGATTACCAGGCTAAGGACTGGGCAGTGTGAAACAAACCTCTACCTACATAAAATCGATCCAACACGTGAAAAATCCTGGACTCTCTGATACTTGGGTTTAAAATCGTCTGATTCACCATATATTTGCCCTACGACACCCCCTTCCCAAAAGGCTCTACGTAGACCACGCAGAACGAGGGAGGTTACTGACCGAAAAGGGACTGTTAACCCTTTGCATGACACGTGAAATTTTCTGGTGTCTGGTGACCAGGGCTTTTTTAGCCTACCACCCTAATTGATGCAAATTATGCTGTTCTGCATATCCAAAATGTAACTTTTTTTGTATGTACCTATAACAGTAAATGTAAGGGTAGTAAAAAACACTTCAACAGTGTGTCTTCCAATCAATATAACCAATTCCAACATAATTATTAGAAAACAATTTTTGAAATTTATTTTTTCTTCAGTAAATGAAACAAAATTTTTATTTCTTCGAATAAAAAAGCAGCCATATATCTTTGACTTATTTCTACATTGAGCAGGTGTACAAAATGACAACAAAAATATCTATAAAATAGATCTACAAAAAATGTCTACAAAATACATCTTGAAAGGACGACAAAAACGTAGTATTTCTGTTTTACAATAGAGTTTTTTCTACTCAGTCTTCCAGAATAAGAAAAGTCCAACTAGAACCAAACTGTTCACTCAACAACTAACTGGAAGGAATTTACGGAGGTGTAATAGGCTCTCATGAGCTCCAGTGTTGCCAACACAACCCCTTCAATTTCCCTCATGGGTCAAAAAAGCCTACGTGTCATGCAAAGGGTATTTGAACGTAAGCAAATTTCACACTATTTTTCCTAGAATTTTAAGAAAAGATTAGAATCGACGAGGAATTTATCCGAAAATTCATGTGGTTAGAACTAAGTATTCAGATCCAGCCCCTTAACCAAGTAGGTCAGCCCTACTCAAGACGTCAGCCAATAGCTTTTAATAGTCTGTAAGTTTAATTAGAGAATATTCGAAG
>JAEMON010000001.1:76457060-76467226 GCA_030264115.1 Lygus lineolaris | reverse complement strand
CTGAGTAAAATTGACTCACAATGTTCTTGTACTTACATTGTGTGACAACCCACAATCCACAATGGCGGCCTACACACTGACTGACAATGTTTTTGTACTTAAATTGTGTACCAATTACTTACATGGAAAGGTAGGGATGAGTAAAATTGACTCATAATGTTTTTGTACGGCCATTGTGAGACAATCCACAATCCACAAGAGTGGCCTTCACACTGACTGGCCAACCTGCAACTGCCTACTGAGTGAATAGGTGGGGGGAAGCAAGAGCCACACCCCTTGGGACTAGGGAAAACCAACGGATGCTTCTCCTAGTGAGTAAGATTTACTTACACCTATCTCTCTAGGGTTAAAAAACTGCCTGTTAATAAGATTTTATTCGATAAGAAGGTTGATATCCAAAAAATGTAAGACATTGAGCATTTCATGAACAGCCCGATTCCATGATGTAAGCAGTCTAATAATTCTATCTGTGAGACATTGAGCATTTCATGAACAGCCTGATTCCATAGTGTGAGCAGTCCAATAATTCAATCATACGCACGGGTACTGTCAAAAAGGAGCCTAGGCTTGTCATGTCTGCTGGTAATATAAACGAGTGCCAGAAAAGCAGAGACTCCACCCCTCACAAGTGCATTACTGCAAAGGCGACCACCCGGCCAACCATCGCAGGTGTGAGGTGGCAAAGAAACTTCAAAGGCTCCGTGATAAAAGGAATAAACTGGCTAGAAAGAAGAAAACCGCAGTACTTGTTAGACGAGAGAGTATACCGAATTCAAAAGATGTGAGGCAAAAATTCGCAAGAGATCCTAAGTAACAAAAAGTATAGAAGAGATTTAGAAAGCCGAACCATCAGGTACTCCTGTTTTATGTTGTAAATGAGGCTCTAACCGCTCAATTAACATGATAAACCACAGCGTTGGAACCACCTGAGTCTCTGGAACGCCTTAGAGCCAACGGGAATCAATAAAACATGTAATTAGAGTGAATAACTACACTTCAATTATGTAAATGATGCCTCGTATGAGAATTGTAAAAAAAGGTGTCAGTTACTCATTTAAAGTATATAGTTATTCACTATTTATGGAATTGTACTGATATGAATAATAGGTGCTGTAAACATATTTGTGCTTACCCGAAGAGCAAAGGGGAAGAAGCCTTCCATCTATCTGACCTCCTTCCATCCTCTTAACTTCAATCTGAGCAAGTTTACAGGAGAGCATTTTTCCCATCCGAAATTGGATAAAAGGTTTTCAAGTGCTCTTGAATAATAAAATAAATCTTTGATATCAGACAATGAAATAAATAAAGATGGAATCTCAAAGTTAACCGGGGAAATTGTCCCAAGTGCGAGCATTGGGGGTCATGGTCCTATTACATCTACCGTCAGCCACGCTCCCCGAAATAGGTACTTATTCCTTGTTTTTACAAAAACATTCAGGGTTGTAGAGCTCGTTTTCACACTGGTATACGGACTTTACTACGGAACTCGACTAATTCGCGAATAAACAGGTAAAAAAAACAGCATGTGTCTGGCATTTTCGAAAAAACCTTGAGACCGGCTCCCAGGTCTTAATTGATGTCTGGAGGTTGAACTCAAGAGGAACGGTGCCACCACGGCACCAGTAAATTGTGCCGTGGCGTCAGAAACCAAGGCCAAAGTGTTGTGACCGAGACTTACCTTGTCCTGGTGGACAAGAACAATATTTTTTTTTCTCATAGAGAAGCGTTTTTCTAAGCATGATAGGGACAACCCTATTGAATCCTCGTTTCATTCCGATTTTCCGAAAATATTTTCTCAAATTTGAGTACTTGAAACTATTATAGTTTCCTCATAATAGGCACTACACAGTATAAAGTCATTCAATAATTTGAGTGGTTAGACTTTACATTTCGAGCGATAAGTTTTTGTTTCCATTCCAAGGTATCCATCTATAGACGTATATAATAACTGACGGGTTAGGCATATCTCCTATTGAATCGATAGAAACAAATGCGTTCTGCGATTATTCGTGGATCTTTCCAAAGCTTGATTTGGTTCTCTACCAGTTGTTCTTATCCAAGCTTGAAAATTATGGTGTGCATGGTATGGTGTTGAAGTGGTTTGAATATTACCTCGAATGTAAACCATGGAAAGTTGAAGTTCCTGGAGAAAATGGCCTTGAGTTTTCCAATGGTGAATATCTGGAACGATCTGTTCCGCAAGGAAGCACCCTTGGTCCGCTGCTGTTTTTGGTCTTCGTTATCAGTTTCCCTGAATTAGTGTCGTCTATCGATCCGGATTGCTTGGTGGTGTAGCATGCTGACGATATCAAAGTAGTGATCTGCAAAGACTCTCCTGCAGAAGCTATTTCACTATGCTCACCCCTCTATCTTGCTATAGTCTGGTTGGATGAGAACTGTCTTTGCCACAACAGAGGGAAAGCTGTACATGTATTACGAACTCATCAATCAAAACAAGCACGGCCTAAATCCATCCATCTTGATGGTTCCCAAGTTCAGATTGGACAAGGAAGTGACTTCCTCGGGATAAATTTGGACTCTTCTCATATCAGCAATCTACTCAAACGAGTAAAGTAGTCGCACCTGCTGACTTCGGATACTTCGAACAATTTCAAGTGATTCAGTCTTGCTGACAGCTTATTATTCATTATTCATGTCCCGAGCTACTCATAGAATGGTATTATGGTGGTCCCCGGCTCACATCGAGTCCTTGTTCAAACAGATCCTCCTGTTGGGTGAAATTCCGGCAGGTGAACTGGATGGCTATTCCATCCGCAAACATCTATCGCAATCAAGCGTCTTCAAGATGTTATAAATCGTATTTCAAAGAGATGAAGTTTTGCACACTCCTTCACGACACGCCATCCTGAAATTTTGATGGTACCTAAACTTCGCCTTGCAATGCTTGAGCGTGATACCAGCTACACCTTGTTGAAAATAATGAATCACACCGGCAATGGCGTTTTAAGGCATTCTTTCGTGGACAACAATAGGAGCGCGTTAGCAAATCTTAACTTTTCCACTTTCTGCCATAGGTAAGTCATTTTTTTGACGTATTCTAGTTCTCCATTCTGTACTGCATCCATCATATCTATGTTATCCAATCTTTTGCAAAACTTGTTTAGTTCTGTGTGAAATAGGGCCTCAAAATCTAACTTTGCGAGCAAAACTTGACTTCTCCACAAAAATGGTCCTTTGCTAATTTTAGCGAATTTTCGAAGAAAATGAATCTAATACAATGGCTTCAAAATCTAAATAATAAAATTATAATACGAGTATGGAATAATGGAAATCCGTTTCAGACCATTCTAAAACGATTCCTAGATTTTAACATTTTTCATATGTATTTTATGTATGTTATGTATGTAATGTATGAATGTATGTATGTATGTCTCATTCCAGATGATATCCGACTCCGGAATCTATCTAAAAGATCCCAAAAAAAATTTAAAATGTCAATAATAATAAAAGAAAGGCTGAGTATCTTTGGCCTGAATTTTTGGAGAACTCCAAGTGGTCAAATTTTGAAAAATAAGTGTCGAAAAATGTGTTTTTGAGGTTTTTGGTGTAAATTACATCTTAAATATAGAAACATGGTATATTCGGAATCAGCGTGAAATTCCTATAAGAATCACCCACAAAATCGGTATAAATGATTCTTTGAAAATTCACTTATCAACTCATGCTGCATTAATGTTCCAGATGTTTCAGTCATAAGTCAACTTATACCTACTCACCCATGACTTGCCTTCTTCACAACCTTTTTTAGCAAAACTGTGCTTATCCTTACTGATTGTCTTGAAGTCAGCCGTCACCTGCCATCCAAATTAGAGGGAAATAGGTCAATTAGGAACTGAGATACCGGGGTTTCCGGAAACTCATGTTTGCACATGCTCTCAAGCTACTAATAGTCCGATGGCCGTGACGGAGCAAACCCGTATAATCCCTGAAAATTTGATTGAAATTGTGGAAGTTATGGCTGTGGCAACGGAATGTGGACAGACGGACTGACAGACACGAAACCGAATTTGTTCAGGAGGCCCTGAAATGCAAAATGCGAGTGGAAATTCAGATTTTGGAGCACAAAACTTCTTTCATTTCGAAAGTGAAAACAAAGCTTCCGCTGCCTTGCAGACTCGGAAGCAATACTATTACTATCATCAGTAAATTACAAACTACGCTTAGCTGACTCACGGATCTAATTCAGACCGTCGAATGTCGGAACTAACGGGGTGTGCGCTTAGTTTTGTTTCCTTTTCTAAATAATAGATATCAGCGAGAGCTTTCCGATATGGTGCAACATCAAGGGTATCCTATTAGCATACAAAGGTCTTGAAGTTAATAATGATGACGTCACCGACCCCCCTCCCGCCTGGGGGGGGGGGGGGGACCCTCAATGCCCAAATAATTCTGACGTCACGCGCCTCTTTCCAGCTCCTTTCTGGCCCAACCAGACGGAATTTTCAGTTAAAAAGTGGCTCAAGGGGATATTTGGAGAACTTTGATCCCAAATTTGAGGTCAAAAATGAGAATTTCCGACCTATGCGCACACCCTATTCAGCTCCACAACCCCTGTTGGTGAAACTGGTTCTTATACAACTTCAATGACCTGGGGACTTATAATTCTATCTAAGAAATGAGTAGTGATGTATTGATCAGTTCATGAGTTTGGCCTAAACGTTGTGATCGTACATCGATCGATGTATACTGACAGAGCTGAGGCATTTGGAACAACCCAATAAAGAAAGAGGACACGTCAAGAGCACAATATAGTAGGTGTGTCTCGTAGGCCAAGGGGTAAAAAAGGATGCTTAGAAAAGGAGAAATAAGGGGCGAGGAAGGTTCCCGACATGTGTGCCAATACGGAGGAAGTGAAAGAATATAGAAAACCGTCGAAGAAGAAGGAAGTCGAAGAAGGATGGGGAGAGTTAGGTATTCCTCATCAAGGTTGAGCAATACTTCAAGCAGCTGTTTGTTTCCGGGGTCTACTTGAATGCTAACCACGTTGTAGGTTACACACAGTCTGTATCTGTCGAAGAACGGAGTTGTTGGAGCATCTCAATGGTAACGGAAAGGTCTTTTCTCTAACAACAACCACCACCAACCGCCGCATCCGGTTCCTGTTTCCGGGTTCGGCATTCCTTCGTCCCCTTTGAGCCTCTCTCCGCCCACGGCTCGTTTCCTCTTTTCTTCACCACCTCCGAATTTCGTGATAGACATTTTTCCGGGGACCACTTAAATCTTTCAAAGGCAAGTTCCATTCCCTCGTTAGTGATGGTGATTGTATCCAAGTTCCCTTAGATCCCTACGTATACACGTACCAGATATTCATTCACTTCAAACTTAAAGCCCCTCATCCAACAAAGGACTTCGGGTCTCACCAAAGTGATAACGATAGAGTACGTCCATGTGAATAGGTATTCCTTCTTGAAATTCGATTTATTTTTCCAAAATTCGATAAGTATTTGTTTGTTTATTTGACAATACGGCCGAAGCCAATTTCACATTTAGAAAAAAAAGTGCCATTCATGCAGCATGAGTTTTTGAGCGAATTTTCAAAGAATAACGTTAACCGATTCGGTGGGTGATTCTCAAAGGAAATTTCACGCTGATTTCGAATATACCATAATGTTCCTGTGTTTAGGATGGTAATTTACACACAAAAAAACCTCATAAAACGTGCTTTTCAGCGATTTTTGCTCTAAATTTTCAAAATTTGACCCTTTGGGGTACTCCAAAAATTCTGGCCAACGAACTCACCCTTACTTTTGATATTATTGACATTTTAAAATTTGTTTGGGTTTTTTATCTCGATTCCTTGGTCAAGCCTGTAAAAGAACAGGACATCCGCTATCAATCTGCGGTCCTCCAAACTGGGAAGGCCATACTCAGACGATAGGGCTTTGAAGTCCACCCGATCCTCAACTGTGTGTGTCCTCAACTTATATCTCAAGGTTTAATGTTTAAACCTTCATTTTCATAGGTAACCTCTTCATAATACAGTCAGTCATGAAAATACAAAAACATCAGACTAGAACATAATGTACCTACTTACGTCATAATAAGGTATTTTTCAAAACGGTTATACCGATCCAATTGTGACGAAATTCAATGGCAATCGTATTTGAGTGAGCCCTAACTACCCTCCGAATTTGAGCTAAATCGGTTCATCAGGAACTGCCAAATCGTAATTTTAGGAAATTCACGTTTGCAGCAATGAAATTTATAGAGGACCGTATAGGCCCTCACAATCCTTGAAAAATTAATCAAAATCGGACAATAATTGCGTACAGTTTTGCCTGGGACAAGGAACTCACCGCGTACCGACGGACAGACTGGCAGACAGACACGGAACCAAAATCGTTCGAAAAGCTTTGAAACGAAAAAGCGAGTGGAAATTTTGATTTTTTTTTACTCTCTTGCACGATTACATAGGTAGTTTCTTTCCTTCGGTAATGAGGAAGCAAAATGATAGGAGGCACTTTCGATCGTTAATGAACTCAAAGAATCTCTTCCAGCTTCTTTCAGACCTGTTTTGTGGCACCCTTTCCAGCTACTAAAGAAATAAGGACTACGTTCTGTACCTTTTTCTGGTTGAATAAACCGGTTCCCGTGAGATCACCGAAGTAAAGCGATCATCAGCGTAGTTAGTACTTGGATGGGTGACCGGCTGCGGGGCTGGGGCCAAACATATCAGTGTTTTCACGTCCGGCTGTCGGCGATCGCCTCTTCACTGAAGGAGGTGAGGCATTGAGTAGCCAAGAGCGAAATCGTCAGAACAACTTCCGATCCTCCCTCAGGAGGACAGCTGATGACGTCCGCGGCGTCGGGAGCGGCAGACGGACGAAAATCCAACCTGAAATGGTTGTTCACTTTACTTGACTTCCTGTAACCTGACGAAACCGCCACACAAAAAAAAAAAAAAAATCATTTTTTGAAACTGTTTTTGATCAAAACCAAATTACCTTATTCGTAAAGCCGGGTTCTCATTAAGCAGCAGCGAAGTAATCTCGTCTGCAAAACCGCAAGGCCGTAAAACCGTAATTGGATCTGATTGGCTGTTCGCCATCTTTACGGCTTTGCGGTCGAACGAGTTTTGAACCTGACTATTCCCGATTCAAAAATCTGAATATTTTGCGGCTTTACGGATTTGCGGATCTGCGTATTGGATTACGCGCAGCAAAGCTGATCGTATTTACTTTTCTTCGCCCCTTCAGTTGAAGCTCCATGTGAACAGTTGACGGCGTTGCGGTTTTACGGCGTTGCGGCCTTGATGATTCACGGACGTGATTACGTCGTTGCGGCTTAATGTGAACCCGGCTTTATTCTTCGAGCAACATAGATTTGAAAGTGTGATTGTTGGTGTACGAATGTTCCAATGAGAATGTGAGCGGATTTTCGTTGTTCGCTGTAAGAGTCGCTACTTCAGGTAGAATATGAACCTCTGTAGTGGTGGAGAGACGAAGATGTTGCACTTGTATAATCTGACCATGATAGAACACCGACGTTGACACGGGGTTGAGGTGGGGAAGGAGCAAATAGGACTGACAGGACGGGGATTTGTCTGGCGGTTTGTTTGTAAACGTAGAAGTCGGTGTGTGGGCGGTCGATGAGGGAGTGGTAGTTGGTGATGGTGGTGGTGGGGTTTACTTGGAACGCGTTAACTAATGGGGTAGTAAAGGGGGTCAGGCGTTAATCATGGATGAAGGAGCTACGGAAATGAATGAACTGTGACGAAGGAGTGGTGAGAGGTAGGGGGGGAGGGGGGCTGTAGTGTATACATATCACCCTTCCTCTCCCCCTCTGTCGGCCCATAACAACACAAAGGTTGTGATGTAGGCTGTGGTGATGGAAGGGGGGGGGGGTCCTGGACTTCTAATTTATACAAACACTTAGATCTTTGCTCAGAGCACATCCACCTCCTGTCACCCCTTCGCTCTTCAACCCCTTCTGTCACCAATTTCGGGCCTCTTTCCTCTGGCCGCATTCCAGCGGTTTAGTGGCCGTGTTTACGGCCGGCGGGGGTGGGAGACGCCGCAGAGGCAACTACGGCCGCGATTGAACAAGGGGACACGAGTTGGAGGGCTAAATAGAAAGAGGGAGAGAGAAAATTCCTACGTAAATGTGGGGTAAAGGACCAGGAGTAGGATTGTCCCACATTTATCCTACATTCCGTCACATTTACCCTCTCAAAATCCATGTTCTCTCACTAAATACTTTACGTGAATAATAATTAACGACGCTCGTATAATATTTTTATATTGCTGTGTAGCGAATTGTACCATTGGAAAGAGCGTTGAATTTCGTCTTAGAAAGGCCTACTAACTATTTTTAACACTTGATATTTAAGACTCAGAATTCAGCCCAAAGTTCAAATTTCAAGTATTTTGCGAAATTCGACTTTCTTTTCACGCATCCGTTCGCTTCTAAACCAATATTATTGAGCTGGGCACATCTTCTGAATCTCAGCTTTTCAACGGTGAATTGATTTTTAGCGAATTTTCGAAGAAAATGAAGCTATTGCAATGGCTTCAAAATTTAAATAACACAAATTTTTGGAAATTTTCTTCATGGAAATCCGGTTCAGACCATTCTACAACGGTTCCTGAAATTTAAAACTTATATATATCGTCAGGAGTGACATATATATATGTATATGTATATATATATGTATGTCACTCCTGACGATATCTGACTGAAAAATCGATAAAAATTCCAAAAAATTTTAAAATGCCAATAATATCAAAAGTAAGGATGAGTTCGTTGGCCAGAATTTTCGGAGTACTCCAAAGGGTCAAATTTTGAAAATCTTGAGTCAAAAATCGATTTAAAAAAACGTGTTTTTTTAGGTTTTCGGCGTAAATTACTATCCTAAACATAGGACATAGTATAGTATATTCGGAATCAGCGCGAAATTTCCTATAAGAATTACCCACTAAATCGGTTAAAATCATTCTTCGAAAATTCGCTCATCAACTCATGCTGCATGTATGGGACTTTTAGTTTTAGTGTCCTGATTAAAGGAAAAAAATTGCGTTTCAATGAAAATTAAACAAGTGGGGTTTTCAAGGTAATCGAGTGTTTTAGGGTGTTGACGACATGACCAGGATTGGAGAAGTAAAGTATTGTTTTCCACGTCATTTTTTACGCTGAATCGAATGGTGACACTCATGCATCATATTGACTGGTAAAAAATTTATTAAAATTGTTCGAGAAGAATAGCGTATTTTTTGGACATATTAACACCATCGACCCATTTTTAACGAGATATGAGTGTTTATTGAATTTTTCTCAAATTTTATATACCTCAATCATCCACTTTTGGGCAAAAAATGGGTTGGTGGTATTAATGTGTCGGAACAATGCATTATTTTTCTATGAGAAATCAATTTTTTATGAGTCAAAATGAATCAGGAGTGTCACCGTTCGATTCAACGCGGATAATTACGTGGATAACGATACTTAACTCCTTTAGTCATGGTAAGGTCGTTAACACCCTAAAAACACTCGATTATTTGTAACTAAATAACTCAGAATAGCTTCGGTAGTTATTAAAAATGTCTGAATAATTCAACTGTTACTATGAAGATGGGATTCTCGAGATCGCTTGGGCCGAATAAATTGAGTTGTTCGATGCTCGCCCAGCTAATTCTTATTTCATTTCCCTTATTTCGTTCTTAATTTATTGTTCAAGCATATATTCGATGCTTGAAAACCTCAAGTACCTTGAAAACACCCCGTTTTTTGCATTCAAATTCAGAAACTTTTTCTTGTTGATTGCCTAGCTCAATAGTATTGATTTAGAAGCGAGTAAATGCTCGAAAAGAAAATGAACTTTCCAGAAATCCTCGAAATTTAAACTTTGGGCTACGTATTGGGCCTGAAATTCAAGTGCTAGATATAGTTAGTAGGCCTTCCTGATAGGGAATTTACCGCTCGTCCCTAAAGGTATATAATAATGGTAATAATACCACACTGCGTGAGAATGTGGGATCAGCTCGAAGTTGAGCATTTTCTCACCAGAGTGCATAGGTACCCCTCTTGAACAGATGTAAAATCGAGCATGTTTATGGCTAGTTTAGTGACGTAATATCGAAAAAAAACTCGAACTTGTCTTAAAAGTTAAAAAAAAAGTTCAATTCATGCAGCATGAGTTGGTGAGCGAA
>JAEMON010000001.1:76441114-76456727 GCA_030264115.1 Lygus lineolaris | reverse complement strand
TGCAATAGCATCATTTTCTTCGAAAATTCGCTAAAACAAAAAAAAAACACGAAAACAAGAGGTTGAAAAAACTCTATGATAAACTTCCTGAGGGAAATTACCTGTAGAACCAATTCCTGAAGTTTGTCCAAACTTTATTGTAGCCACCCTTTGTATTCATCGCACGCACCTCTCATGATGTGGACCCAGCGGATTATTTATTCTGTTTACCAATTTTCAACTAGATTATGCGAAATTTCAACTGCATCAAGCAATCCAATCCCTGCTTCAATTCCTTCACAATTGATTATCCTTTTATTTGATTATCTAGATAGTGGTGTAAACTCCATATCAAATATTTTAGATCCCTGAAAATTTGATTGGTTCGCTTGTTGTTTCAGTGAAACCGATGTCAGTATCAATTACAACGCCGTATCAGCCACTGTCAGCCGACAGGGACTACGAGATCGAGTGTGAGAGCGTAGGGTCACGCCCTCCGGCCAAAATCACTTGGTGGCGGAACAACAAAGAACTCACCAGCTTCACCGAAAAGGTCAGAATGCTAATGAATATTCCTTAGTTCTTCCATAGATTTGATAAGGCATTACCGTGCTTTGATTTAAGGTCGATCCACACATAACCGTGCCGGCACCGTAGCTTTCCGTGTTCAGTGGGATCCGTGATGAATTTTTCACTGTCATCCTCACAGGACCGTACCTTTCCCCGTCAGTGTTCTCCCGTGATCCAAGGCGTCTGCGAGATGGGACTTCTTTTTCAGTTTGTATGTGGCCTTCAGTTTAGTTTGGATGTTCTCGTGCATCATGATTTTCAGTACACGAGATCTTGCTGTAACAGCACTGCGTTTAGACGTGGAAGTAGAGAAGAAAAGAGGACACTGGGTTCATCCCATATGGGTGCTCAGAGGAACGGTGCGTGGATTTGGTACGGAATTACCGTGCATTGATTTGTTAAGGATGAGGACTACTGATTTTTAGTATAAATCTATCCATACTCAAATTTATCCTAGGTTTTACTTGATAAATACCTAAAATAAATGAAGAGTTTCTGCTACTACTCAATTTTAGTAAAATTGAGAAAACGTTAATTGTACCCTGATTTAGGAGGAAGGGTATGAATAGACAAGAAGTCGAAATAACGAGAAAGAAAAGATTATAATTAAATGAGAGTTTAGGATAGAAAACCTACCTAATACTCTGCTCAAATCAATATAAATGAAATATATAAATAAATGGAACTACCCGATCGATGTGATGCTGAAGGTAAGTATCCACAAAGAGAAAAAAGAATTAATAAAAATATGAAATACCACGAGGTAGGTAAATTGGAGAAAGGATAGAATGTTTGATATATCTTACGGCGCTGATGGCCAGAAAATCCATAGATCTGGTATGGCATTACCCTGCATTGGTTCTGGTAAGACATTACCGTGCATTGATTTGGTGAGGCATGACCGTGCATTGATTTCGTGAAGGCATTACCGTGATATAATCAGTAAGGCATTGCCATGCATTGATTTTGTAAGGCATTGCCATGCGTTCAATGTAGTTAGCCCCTCCGATGCACGGGAAATCACATCCAATCCTTTTTTAGGACGTCCTCCAGTTGACTAGCCTTGGTACTCCTTGAAACTAAAGATATTGATGACCGTCACAAGCAAAAAACTAGTATCTATAATCAATAGCTACGATGGACGAGGAGATGAGGGTTGTCTCCTTGTCATCGCAGTGTTGGTGTCATCATAGCACAACGAAATGGTGCAGCGGGTTCTGCCATTGTGTCAGCATTTTCTGGCAGTTTATTTTCGATGTTTTACCTGAAATTCAGATACGAGCAGCGGCAGATCCTGAATAAATCTTCGGTGAATTCTATCGGTTATTAGCGCAATGTTTGAGGTTTACACAAAGAAAGTGTACGATGCATTCGTAATTGTGCGCCAAGACTGTCTGTCCGTAAGGTGCTGCCACACGTGGCAGATGTGTCTACTACCTCCATCCCAAGAAAAACTGTGTCTGTCTTTGTTCTCACTCTAGTCTCGTGAACTCCGCCGCAACCTGTACCTCCGTATTTTTCGTATATTTACTCGTAATTTATCGTATGATTCATCCCAAAACTCTTGTTGTTATCAACGTCAAATTGTCCAGTATTCTTCAAATAGTTCGACTGTTTAATTTCCCCAAATTCTCCCTATATTTGGCTGTTGATCATCGTCTCTCCGCAGGATTCTTCGCTTCCTTCAACCTGCCGGCCGGTAAGGTATCACGTGACGTCGCACACCCGTAAGTACCTTTTGGGTATTTTATCACAGCCGAACCCCCTTGTTCTGAATAAGTATTTCTTCTTACCGAATTACAGTCCATGAAATTCGAAGGTCGGAACGACCAGCACTAGTTTTCTATACCCAATCCTACAGAAAGGTTGGGGCATTTCGTCCGACTGAAATTCCCAACGTCACAGATGTGATCGACTGTCCTCCCAGGAGAATCAGAATTTATTTCAATCAATTCACTCATGTCTCGGTTGGGAGTCGAGGGCATGACGGACTTTACGCGGTAACCCACCCACACGACCGTCTCTGACAATCACTTTAGGAACAGCTCATGTAGGTGTGTTGAACATCAATAGAAACCACCATATGAAGCTCCATTGAGACTAACGACACTGGTGGGTGGTAGTTGACACACGAATGAATAGAACCAAGCTACAGAATCCACCTACCAAGCTTTCAGAATAGCGAACCGTGGAGGTGTACCAGGAAGAAGGGACCTAAGACTCCGCATCTAGGGATCCCAAATCCCCAATGTGATAGCAACATCTACCAGTATTGATGTTTGAGGATCAATATATACCATAGATAGCTTTGGCTCATCTCGCTTCAAAACCTCCCATTGGCTGATGGTGACGCGCCCACTCTCTCCCCTATTCTAAACTCTTTGACAGGAACGAAGGAGAGTGAACCAGATCTATTGACAAAGAGCTTCTTCTAAGCTCCTTGTGTATAGAGGAACTATAAAGAATCTGAGATCACAAGAGGAACAGTAAATTCCACTTGTTATATAGGCACTGGTGACGAAAGGATTCCGCTTCGTAATTCGGAACGCGGGCCAACAGGATATCAAAACGCTTCCACCGACCCACGATGTTCTCCTTGGATTCCCACGTATCCCGACTCCAAAGCCGTTCGTGGAAAAACATAAGACCGTTCTTTATCCGCCGTTCTCTGAAGCATTAGGGCGAATATCACTGGTATTGGAAATAACCTTCCTATTTACGTAAAAATTACTGCGCGTGCCACTTTTATTCTGTGTATTAAAACGTATCAAGCATTATTTACAAAAATCAATAAGGTAGTTCATTGGAGACGAACAACATAACTTTCAGAAATATCAGACATTATTCCCTTCATATATTAAACTTCGCCTTGGTATATTATTTATCTAGGAGTATGTAGCAGGCCACCGATTTTCTTTGAAACCGCTCGACTATTCAAACACCAGCCGAATCGACATTCAAACACCAGCTTATTTAATGTGGTCGTATTTATATTGTCGTTAAGTCGAATTTCATACTCATTCAAATGTCATAATCTCAGACTCCCGCAGCGCGTTACAAAAAATTAAAAATTTCGGGCCTGGCACTGCAATTGGAGTGTTAGAAAGAAATATTATAAGAACAATCAATGCGCTGAAAACTCAAGCCATAGAAATCGTGTTTGTTTTGATGAAATATACAAGGAAACGAAGAAGCAGATAAACTGGCAAAATTAGCCATTAACGACCGGGAAAAAGCTATTGACCCCTAATTCCCACCCACAGACCTACTTCACTACTTCAAGGAAGCAGTGAAATTAAATTGGCGCGCCAAATTCCAAAATTATCACGCTGGGAAGAAATACGTCGAAGTGTTCCCCACCCCTCCACAACATCCGTGGTTTCAACCATTTCAAGAAACCTCTAAGAGGTACTACAAATGTCTCTCACGATTATGGTGCGGAACAAGTGTAACCAAATCATACTTACACAAAATTGGTGGTGAACGAATTCCGGACTGTCGATTCTGCACATCGAGTAACGAAACAATTGAGCACATATTGTTGAATTGTCCAGCTGAAAAGCCTTCAGGACATTCTAGTACGTGAACTGCCCCAACCAATGTCAATGGAGACGATAATCACCTCTCAAAAGCGAAAAGTGTACAGTGCGGTGTTCAACTACCTTTGCTGTATAGACTATAATCCGGAACATAGTTACCTACCTTGCGTAATATACTCTTACATACCTAATTTAAACCCCTAAAAAGTAACATATAAGTATTTTAGATTGTATCCGGCAAATGGTTAAAATAAAGGCCGATGCCATTAAAAAAAAAAAAAATAAATAAATAAAATTCTCATTCAAAACCAATTATGCTTATCAGAAGGTCACTAGGTATTTACGGGTAACCGGAGAAAGGGTCCCGTTGAAAAATTGTGAAAGGGTCCCGGGTGTGGTTTAGGGTCCCGTAGAAAAATTGTGAGAGGGTCCGATTGTGGTCAAGGGTCCCAAATGCTGGAAGGGGTTCACGTCTAATAAATATGAATACGAGTTAATATGTGAGTAGAGTAGTGAAACGTAAACAACCGATGAATTAAGTTATTATATTTCATTTTCGTCGTTAAAATGGGGCATTAGTTTTGCTGAAATTTTGCGAACATAATATGATCAATCATCAATATTGACATTAGGACACCTGTTTTTGAAAGGAAAGCAACAGTTTCCAATTGTTTTCCTCGCGGATAGCAGAACTACCACTTTGTGGGAAGAAGTTGCGTTTTCTCCTTTGTGTAAGTTTTGGTTCGAACCTTCAAAGTCAGTTCAAAAAACGCTTCTAATACCCTTAATGTTGGGTTTATCCCGATTTTATCAATCAGCTGACGAGATCGGATAAACTAATGCTCGACGGGAACCTTTTCACTATTTTACCAAGGGGACCCTTTCTACAACTGCTCTCTGGCCGTTCACGTTCGTACGCAACGTCGCTCGCTCGAACTTTCACCGACGGGACCCTTATCGCTAGCGCCTGAATTTACTGGACGTCAGATGGGCACTTCTTGTTGTCGTTATGAAGAAAAACAATTTTGAATCACATGAAATTCGTTTACCAACTTACCTCAGAAGAACAGTGATCCGCGCAGAAGGTGAAAAAATAAACTGGAATCAATGGAAAACGTTGTTGATTCCTACGAAAATAATTAATTACAAAGTAAAATCGATTTCGACGGTTAAGCCATCATCAACAACCCACAAGAACTGAAGGTACATCAGAAAGAGCTCAAGTTATATTTTCAAAGTAAAAAGGAACTTTAATCCTTGAGCCCCCTTTCACTTTGTCTGACCTTGATAGGCAATGTTTATTCCTCCCTGCCCTTTTCACTTCTCACAGCCAATAGGATTCAAGTTCCCTTCCAACCCTTTCACTTCGTCTGCACCTGATTGGGTATTCCTCTCAGCCCCTTCACTTTTCTCGACCAATAGGATTAAAGTTCCCTTTCTCCTTTGACTGTGATTATCAGCTGTGCTCTTTCTGATGTCCCTTCAGTTCTTGTTTTTACTGATGAAGACCTAATCAGAAAATACATTCAACTTTGTAACTCATTATTTTTGTGTAAATAGACAACGTTTTTCGTTGAATCCGGTTTCTTTTTATTGTAATGAGTTTCCAGAACTTCATAACGGGAGATTTAGTACGCAGAAGGGTTATAAATAAACCGTTGTTTTACAATTTTCAGCGGTTTTTTCAATCCAAATTTGCAAAGTGGGGTTGAGCTCTGCACCAAATGTTATCAAAAATGAAATATACCTTGTTCTACCACTTTGGAAGAATTGCTTCAAGTCTTTCAAAATTAAAAAACATCGTAAATGCGAATTGCGTAACTCCGGGAAATTCCGACCAATATAACGATATCAAGTTGAAAGAAAGTGGTTCTTCTCCGAATACAATAAACGTCGCGGAATAAAAATGAAGCAGATGCCGGAGGAAGAGAGCCCTCGATCTGTATTAGATTTTCCTGTGGGAGTTTTTTTACGGTTTTCCAATGGAAGGGAAAAAGAGAGAGTTGAGGGGGTGGGGGCTGTTTATGGAAGCCGGTTATTCAATGCACAGGACATGGGAGGCTTAAACGGCATTGTTTCGGGATTTGGGACTGTAACCCTGGGAACAAGAAGAGCTGGAAAGAGGCGCAGGGGGAGAATCGTCCTTTAATAACACTTTTGCCTTGCCCCTCGGAATTGAATGAAGCTAATTTGTATTCTTTGCTGGAGCTCGTCGTCCTCCCCTCCATTCCTTCCACCCTACCCTTCCCTTCCAGCACTGCCCGAGATAACCAAAGAAATTCAAGAAGAGATAGATCTAAACTTACACTCGCCAGGGACCCGGTGGAAAGGGAGGGGAGTGCGGTTTTTCGTTAGAAATGATAACGAGAGAACGGCTTAGCAATCAATTTAACCTTGGGATTGAGCGAGTATTAACATTTAAATTACTATAATATACTTCGTTATTGTTATCAGTATTCCCTTTCCGGGTCTTTGGGAGGAAAGGGCGGAATAAATTGTAATCGGGACGAGCAGGAGGGCTGCGGTTGGTTCCGAGGAAATGAGAAAATATAACTCTGTCAGTCAAGTTCGTTGTTTCGGCGTTTGACACTTTTTCCTCTCCCCTGATGGTTTTATTGACAGTCGGTGTTTATGGATTTGAACACCTTCGCAAACTGAATTGGCTAGATTTCCACAGCGACAACGCTTCCCCGAAACTGGCGCCGAGTTTGGATGTGGTATAAGGGTTTTAACCGTCCCTCTTCCCTCGTATATTGCTTCCGAGCCTTCCAGAGGTAGCTTTTTCACTTTAAAAAGGTGACATTTCTCTTCCTCCAAAATGGAAACTAGCAGTCGCTTTCTACGTTTCAAACTTTGAAACAATTTGGTTCAGTATCTGTCTGTAGATATATCCGCGAATCCTTGTAACACGCAAAACTTCGAAAGTGTTCATCCGAATCCGATGAAATTTTCAAGAATTGATTGGATGAGCCCTATATGGTCCCCTATAAATATCGGCCGTGTTGGATCAACACAGCAGCGTCTGAACACGCGCAAACGTAAATTTCGAGGAAGCTCTTGGTTTGTTCCAAGCAGCGGTTGGTCCTTGTTAGATTAGATATGTTATCTGCGCAGAACCTAATGCGCACAAGCAGGCCAAAAATGTTCAACGTCTGCCTGTTCCTAGTGATTTAGGTCAAGTTCACTCACAGAAAGATAAGAACTGGAATCCTGCTCCAAGTAATTCCAGGTCAAGGACCAGTGGTAATGAACTTTCTCGGTTCCGCGGATGAGATGGGTTAACTGGAATACGATTCATGTCAAAAATCAAAGTTAAATATTGGAATTCAGAAGCTATTCCCAGAGACTCTGAGGTGTTTTGAGGGGTCCTTGAAGACATGCAGCGTACCTAAACGTCAGGGGAATTCAAGGCCACATCCCAGCAGGGTTTATTAGTATGATTATTATCTAAGGTAGGTATGGCGGCAGAAATAATGGATTAGGGCGATTTAGACAGAGCATGACGCGTCCGATTTCATCCGAGTTGAAAGGCAGAGGGCGAACGACGGCAATTTGAGGATATTATAGAGCAGACCTTGTTTGGATTTCACAATATTAAGTTTTGCATGAATCCCACTCTCAAAAGTAAATGTGACACATCCTCCTTGTTATAGAGTAGAGCTTGTTAGGATTTCACAATATTATATTTCGCACGAATTCCACACTCAAAAGTAAATTTTTAAAACATAAACAAAGCAATACATGTCACAACCAAATCCTACATATTGGAGGGGCATACCAGCAAAAGTGCACCTGGATACTCACCAACACCTCATGGTATGCAAAATGTAAAGCGCTGGAAAACAAGTACAACATATCATTGAATTTGGATAGCGGGGTATTAGATAAAGATAGGGCGTCGGAGCTTATCCAAAAAATTTGCGAATCCTACAAACTGGAGTGGCATAGCCGGGCGAGTACGCACCACTACTTGCTGTATAAAACTTTGGACCATACCGTTCAGAGCGCCAACATGAGAAGTGGTGTGGCAGAAAATTTGAAGTTGTGGCAGTTGAGATGGGTACTAAAGTTACCTGGAGAGCTCCTGAACTTGAATTACCAACCTCGCATTGATAGGTCCTGCGAATTGTGCGCGCTGTGTAATCAAAGAGTGAAAGAGGACACATACCACTTCGTTGGTCAGTGCCCAGTTCTGAGGGAGTTTAGGTGTAGGTACTTTGAGAAGCCCTCTATGAGTGAACTCGAATTCAGGAAATTTCTAAACAGCCCACAGGATTGGCCAAAGCTCTGTAGATATACCAATTGTGCCTGGAGATATAGAAAATGGCTGGTCTCAGATTTTAATTACACGTAGGTGGATACCATGTGATGTAGGTATTATAATAATAATACTATGTAGAAATTGTATTGTTTTTCTACTCGTATCTTTTTCAATTCATTTAACGACTTGAGAGTAAGTTAATTTACTGATTTTTTGTTTTCTGTATTTGTTTTGTTTTATTTTGCCAACCCCAAAGGCTGATGGCCACGGCCAAGCCTATCCATGCTTAAAGCACTGATGTCTCCTCTGTATTATTGAATATTATTTTATTGTACTGTTATGTTTAACTGTACTATTTATTAAATATAAGCATTTTTCTTCTTATTCTTCTTCTTCTTCTTCTTCTACATATTGGAGGGGCATACCAGCAAAAGTGCACCTGGTGATATTCCTTCAAGGGTTTTCAGAGTCAACCAGGTGACCAATAACCTCGTTACTGAGGAAATCAAACCAAAACGGGCCAAAATGTGCCGATAGAGCGAAAATTTCAATTTCGGCCCTTCGTAGTTTCAATTTGAAGTTTTCAAGTTGCTCGAGATTGAAAATTTTTCGGCGCGAACCAACCTCCGAATAACGTGGTGTGGTCAGACTGTGGAAAACACGATAAATTGCCAATCACCCTCGTGAGGCGTGTTGGACGGTGACCGAGGGCCGCTCACCTCTGGCCCTCTCTGACCCGAGTGATGTCAGTAACTAGGAAATCTATCAACCGGCAAACGTCCCTAACCGCATTTCTCTGCTCCGCCCACACTTTAACAACGATTGAGCCAACTGATCCCATTCCGGTTTACCAATAATTAGACATTACCGAAGGGACCTTGAAAGCATTCAAATGAACCTGCCAAAGGCGACGAGGGAACGCAAGGGCGCTTAACTGCATTAATTTTAAAGTGGTAGGTACAATGAAGCCGCTTATTCAGTAGCTAATCCCTTAGCTGCTTATTTGACCAATGAAAACGCATTAAGGACGGCCTCCGCTGATTATACCCATTTACGTTTGTCAAATGTTCTCTAAGTGATAAATCCACCAAGTAAACTCGTTGCCAATTAGAACTCGGTCGTCAATGTTAGATAAATGATTGACGTTCAATTCTTATACTATGCAAATTTGAGTGTGTCGAGGAACTTCTATCGAATGCACTAAAGTGCATGTCGCTCAGTCCAAGTAGGAGTAAGTACATACAGTCCATACTTGTCTCAATTTTGTCCGGCAGTATATTTATTATATAAAATCGATATCAGGGATTGAATTTGAGGTATCAAAAATATCACACGACAATATTTATCATATCACGAGGCTGATATTTTTTGCGCCGACAGTATGGCCAACAAACATCCCAGCAGACTGACCGAATCAGCGCTCAAACTGTGGTTACTTTCTGATCAGGTTGGGAAGAATCTCGCATTTTTATTGTAGATTTTTTTTTTCATTCCGTTTTTCAATTTGTCTATATTATCGGTTGAGGGCATGGCGAATGTAGCGCTACCTGTGGTTTCTTTGCGTGTGTGATGTCAGGTTCTGCCGGCCGGCCCGGCAGCTGTTTTTTCAAACAACTAATATTTTCATTCGAGTTTCGAACTTCTTGTGGCGGTACGGCCGAGCTCTCGACAGACAGCCCCTGGTCGCCTGAGCGATCGATTTCCCGCGATGTTTTCCACGGCCTAATCAATGCCTCTCTGGGATGGTGAGTCCATTCAAGGGCTGTCACCTGATCTGGCCAATTATTACACAACAAGCTGGACCGTGTTGACGGGGTACCATACCCTACCGCTCTTGAAGCAAGGGGAGGGGGAAATATGATGTATTCTACCTTAACATTAACCCCTCCAGCCTTGACATCCTGAAACATATAACTATTCCTTCCACGCTCCTAATCTTGTTTTTCAGCACCAAATAACAAGAAGCGGACAACCGAGGTAATTTCAAACCCATGCAAGTTCCTCATTCTTCCAACACCATTGATTGATGAATGTAGGGGGCTGTTCAAATAATTTTACATTTCCAACGGCTGACCAAACTTAGGATGTGCTATTCTCTGGGGTGGGACAGCAACACTGACCTTGCCTGTTGAACTTCACAGCGCAGTCTGTTGGGAAGTTATAGTAGAAACAATTATTATCATACGAAATGTAAATAAAATCGAAGAGTGGAGTTCTTGTTGGGGCAAATCAACTTATCGAGCCTCATTCCTTCCTACATCAGTGCTTTGTCCGAAACCTTGAGTGGAAACCTGATTTCAAAACAAAGTTGTATATTGTATGCTTGAGATTTCTACACGTTTGAACTTTTTGAATTTACTCTTATAATATTGGTGAAAACTGCGAGGGTGTCTGGCGAGATGAACGAGCCTCCCTTCATTCTCAAGTTTTCAAAATCCCTTCGCTTCAACTTCAAAATGTATAAATCGCCTTTGCTCGGTGTTTTTAATTACAAGAGGGAAGCTCTAAGAGGGTTAGATGAGAGGGGATAGAGAGGTGGAGGGGGTAGAAGGGGGAGCAAACTTTAAGAGGGCATAATGGTGACCATCAATTGTCACTGGGCCGGGAGCCGGCGGACTAGGAGTGGAAAGGACGGTAAAGTATAGAACAGAGAGAGAGAGGGTGGGAGAGAAAGAGAGAAGGAGAGAGGAAGGAAGATAAAGAGAACGAGAGAGAGAGAAGAGTTCTGCCCGTTCGTGATTAGTCACCACCGGAGCGCTCCTCTTCTCTCAACAGTCTCAAATTGCGAAACATAAATATCCCCTAACTCATACCCGCCTTGCTTATAAATTGGCTTTCATAAATAAATTGTTAAAATGGTGTTTATTGGTAAGAAATGAGTTTTCAGGGGATTAGAAAAGATTAACGAGCCTGAACTACAGGGCCACATCGATTGGACGCTTCTGTTCTTCCTCACTATCTAGTTCAAGCTTTGTTTCATTCGAACGTCGAGGTTAAATCCTCGTTTTAATAGAAGAGTTGAAATAACGTAGAACGATAGAGAAAAAGGTTCGCGTGTGTTCTTTAAATGCCGCACAAATCTATTGGTATTTGATTGGTATTTAATTGTAAAAATCTATTCCTTTTTTAACACTGCAAGAAATTTTGAACCTAATCCAAACACGTTTCCTCATGTTTTTCGGTGCGTTAAACATGAATCTGAAGTTACAAATTTTATACCGTTTAGTACATTACCTCTATTATAAGAGTAAAAACAAGTATTGGGCGATTTTTTCGAGGATGTCAAATATATAAGAAATGATTCAGGGTGACATAATTCAGGGTTGGAAATTAATTTCAGAGAGGCATTGAGATGAGGGAGTCTGTCGTAAGTGAGACTCACACTACCGAAGCTGTTTTCTATTCAGCTTGCCTAACCTTTCTACTTTCTTTACCTGACCGGGGAAAAATAAAGAAAGAGTATTCCAATCAACCTAAAATACAATAATTTCTGGTTCTCAGCTAAGAAGTGGGTTTATACTCCAACAAAAACATATCCTCACATTTCAAGCTGGCGTATGATTGTATGGTGGATGTGTTTGTAGGTGTATGTACAGAAAATTGCAACCTTAATTTACTATGCAAAAAGTTTCGGTTTTGAGGTCGATTTTCCAAACACAAAAGGAAGTACCTGCAGAAATTCCAAATTTTTAGATACATTTTTAGAAAAAATAACAAAAAATTTAGGCAAAAACATTGGTTTTAGTCTTTTTCCGATTTTTTCCTGGAAATGGCTCGAGATATTTTGATGAAATTCATATGAGCTACCTACTCTTTTTATAAATATGTACAAATGATATCCAATACCATTCATCTCCTTGAAAATACTGTGATGGCCGTAATCGGCACTATTACATAGCACAATTCGTGGGTAATTGTCTGCCTCCAACTACCCTCCAAATTTCGGAGTCCAGAATCGGTCCATTAGGAATTGATAAACCGGAGTTTCAGGAAATTCACGTTTGCTCATGCGTACGCGCTACTAGTGGTCCAATGGCGATGAAATTAATGTGGTACCGTTTAAGGCCTAACTCGCACAATCCTTGAAAATGTCATCAAAATCGGACCATTACTTCATATAGCTTTGCCTGGGACAAGGAATCGACCACAGACAGACAGGCCGACAGACAGAAACGGAACCAAATTTGTTCAGAAAGCTCTGAAAAGTATGAAGCAAGTGGAAATTTCGATTTTGGAGGACACACCTTTTTTTTCCAGGCACGAATACATAGCTTCCTACCTTCGGTAGTGATGAAGCAAAAGGACGTCCATTCCTCATTTTTGATTCAGAGGCTCTGGTGATGATTTTCTGCTTCAGTTTTGTAGAGCATGAAGCACACCTTCTGTAAAGATAGTATTGTATCTTTCTGAGTTTGCAATTTGGTAATCGCTACTAGCTAGTGAAGACCCTAGAGAACAACAACTACCTAGTTACCTGCAAACCTCTTTCTTATCATGATGATCAGGGAGTCGTATGTGTTCTCTAGAACTTTCTTGTCAGTCATTGAGAGCGATAAGTTAGCTGGTCAGAGTTTGCTAGTTAGCTAGTCAGAGTTTCCAACACGAGGAAAACAATGCTACCACCTTTATTAGAAAGCTAGACCTACAATTTTAAAGAGTGAAATAAGGACGTTCATTTCATATTTTTGACTCAGCAGATCTGGGTGATAAATTTGTAAAGCATAGAGCATATCTTCAGTGTGGATGGATCTGGATTATTTTGAATTTGGTAATGGCCACTGGCTGGAGGAAACCCTAGAAGAACAGAAATCGTGCTGTTTCTTATCATGATGATCAGGGAGTTGTAAGTGTTCTCTGGAACACGTTGAGAGCGATGTACTGAATCCGTTGAATCATGCCTTTACCCGAGTTTGACTTCGCCTTTCGAAACAATTTATAGTGTTGATCCTTGAAAGGTGACCCTCGGTCGCGCTCTTGACGAGTCCCTTCCTTGGGAAATCGCTTCATTATGTTCAGAAGGATGGAAGCGACGGAACGAGGCGAGATTGCTCATAATCCGTCGGCTTTGGCGTTCAACTCACGTGATGACGGCGGATGGAGTGAGTTAGAGATCGACGGTGGTAAACGCTTTCCCACCGACCCCTTGCCCGTTATAAATTCACCGCCAGGCCCTTCAAACTTGTACGGATCTCGAAACTACCCACAAAAGCTCCGGGTTGAGGTGCCCTTGAGTTGGCTGGTTCGTCTCCCAAGCTCCTCATTCGCTCAACATCTGGCCCTGAATTCGCCTAACCATTCACGCGTCCATCGTGCACGTATAGTCATCCAGCCGATTAACCCGGACGTTGCACATGATAGTACACTGATCAATTGGAAGCTAATTCTCTCAAAAGGGGCAAATTTCGCATCAGATGATTGGGCATGCAGAAGGTTTCAGAAAAGAAGTAGGAAAAAATCAGGTACCATCACCCATAAATTTGTAATGCTTCTTTGAGACCAAACTCCATTTTTAGCGAATTTTTGAAGAAAATTCAGCTATTGCTTCAAATTTTTAGCTACGCAAAATTTTGAATATTGTCTCTATGGAAATCCGTTTCAAATCCTTCCAAAACAATTACTGAAATTTATCTTTTTTTCCAAACCGAATTGGACATTTTCCAAACCAAATTGGACATTTTCGAAGCTAAATTGGACATTTTCCAAATCAAATTGGACATTTTTTAAATCAAATTCATCATATGAAATCATTCTAAAACGATTCCTGAAGTTTATCATTTTTTCATATGTTTGTACTATAGCATTTCCAAACCTAATTGAAACTTTTCCAAACCAATTAGGTCATTTTCCAAACCAAGTTGGACATTTTCAAAACCAATGTGGAAATTTTTCAAATCAAATTGGACATTTTCCAGATTAAATTGGACATTTTCCAAACCAGATTGGACATTTTCCAGATCAAATTGGACATTATGTACATCAAATTCGATATTAAAAAAGGTTAGTTAAGTTATTTTGCTTCCGAGTCTACCTTGGTAGCGGAAGCATTGTTTTCACTTTTGAAAAGTGAAAAAATTGTTTCCCTCAAAATCAAAATTTGAACTCGCGTTTTACGTTTTAGACCTTCCTGAACAATTTTGGTTTCGTGTCTGTCTGTCTGTCTGTCTGTCTGTGTGTCCCAGAATCCTTGCCACACGCATAACTTCCACAATTTCCATCCGATTTTGATGAAATTTTCAGGGATTACGCGGGTTAGGCCCTGGATGGTCCCCTATGAAATTCATTAACATCCGCTCAACGGTAGCCTCTGCGCATGCGTAAACATGAAATCCTTGAAATTACAATTTCTCGCGACAAAATAGTCCGATTTCGCTCAAATTTGGATGAAAGTTGAGGATCGGAGATTCGATAATGCCCTATGAGTTTCATCAAGATCGGATCAGTGGTGCTCACTGCGCATGCGCAAACGTGAAGCTTTCATAACCGACAATTTTCATCCGATGTTGATGGAATTTTCAGCGATTGTGCATTTACTAATAATCCCTTTGATGATTTATATATATATATATATACATATATATATACATAATATATATGTTATATATACAACCATGTTATGGATACGAGGAAGCTATGTGCCACACCCAACTTGGCAGACTTTTTTTCATTATAGTCCAGTCAATAAAGGGGTCAAGTTTGCATTAATTCCGGGAAAAGCTTTCTTTAGAATAGTGGCGGATAGATACTAGTTGGCACAAAATCCGGTCATCCAACTTTCCTCATCTACCTACGATAAAACCAGTCTCTCGTCGATCCCGACACACTCCAAGTCGCTCCTGATATCGTTTTTATTATCCCAGTGAAAATTCCTTCTCAAACCTCAAAAACCGTTCTCATTTTACCCTCAACCTATCCTTCGTTAAAATTCAAGTGGTTCGCAGAAAAACCCGCGGTTATTCGACCAGGAAGCAGTCGGACGGAGGACCTGGGATTCACATCAAGCCGGCGCACAATGGTCCAAGATCGTCGAAAAGCGCTTAAAACTCAATATTTCCCGGATTCGTGGAGCTGGAAACCTGAACTTCATCACATTCACAAGTCTAATGATCAGAATGAGGGTAATACAGAAAAAAACAGTTCTGTCAAAATTGAGAAAATTATTTACTTAATTCGCTAAAGAAAATAACAAATACCGCTTTAAAAAAGAATAAAATGAAATATAATCACGCTTGATGAGTTGGACTGGTCTACGCCCTTGGATTCACCC
>JAEMON010000001.1:76383726-76398104 GCA_030264115.1 Lygus lineolaris | reverse complement strand
TTTAGAATGGTCTGAAACGGGTTTCCATGAAGAAAATGTTCACTACTAAAATTTTGAAGCCAATAGCAATAGCTTCATTTTTATCGACAATTCGCTAAAAGCAGGTGGGAATTTCTATTTTAGAGGACAATATTTGTTTTTGTTCTTGCTATGCTCCTACACAGCTTCCTTACCTTCAGTGGCGAGGAAGCAAAAGTGTAGGATTTCAGGTTCCATTCCGAATAGCTAACTCCAAAATGGATTTCCATTGGAAAATATTTCGAAAATAGCTTCTAGTTCTTCGAAAATTCCTTAAATTACGTCGTAAAATTGTTCGCAAGAGTTGGATTACGATGTCCAGTAGTGAAATACTGCCGACGGGGTTGGATCTCGTGATTAAACTAACCCCCCCTCCCTAGCTACCTTCAACGTCCGCGCGAGTATTCCGCCAACGAATTACATTTTCTCGGAAAATCCGGTTTCACGTCTCCTGAGCCGCCGCTGTTGTTTTTCCTTTACAGATAAGCCGATCTGCAAGGACAGCGGGAAAACGACGATAGGGGCGGGGAAAAACGAAGAGGCGAGGGTCCTCTGCGAAGTAGAATCTTATCCGAAACCTGACGGGTTCCAGTGGTCCCTCAACAACACCGGAGGACCAACCGATATACCGCCGGAAAGGTGAGTTTCTTCATCTTATCTCTTAGCTGGGTATTTGCGATCTTGTTTCAAGGAGAATCCAAACGACTAGAATAAAGTCTTCAATGGAATTGAAACTATTTAGATACGTCCTGGACAAGGTGAACCATCCAGTGGACCATGAGCGTGCCTACATGTCATACTCCTGGAAGACCCATGGAAAGACATGGAAGGCCCTACTTTCTTGTTAGACCAACACGTATGTCTCATACACCCATATGTCTAATACATGAGGTTGCGAGTTTTCACATTTAATCATACATAGTTATCAAATAGCCATAGTCATTCATAGCCTGTAAAATTCAGGTTTTTCTCACCCATTTTTAGCTTTTAACCAATCAAATGTTTCAAGATGGTAAGGCTAAACCAGCTGCCCATACAGCATATTTACCAGAACAAATTCTGATTCTCCCTTTGGAGGAAAGCAACGCCGGAACCGTCAGATGGACAAAAATCCAGCCTGGTTGTTTACTTCACTTTATAATACCCCCCCTCAAAGTGAAAAAATACAGTCTTAGCCTTGCGTGACGGTTAGTCCTCTGGTGCTCAGGAAAAGCTGGCTCGTTTGCAGTACCTTCAAGAACTTGAGAGGAGAAACCAGTCAAACAGACATGGTAAAACTCATTTTACAGTCACAAATTTGATGTTCGTCTACTCAAAATTTTAGCCTCGGCCGTCGGAGAATCGGCCAAGGCCTCATGTTTTCCCTGACCGAATTTATTATTTCTAATTCATTCCACCTTTTCCTCAGTCAAATTTAAGTTTGAGAACGGTTGGTAAACACTTTACGCTTGAGTTGGGAACACTTGATCAACGACAAGGGTCACCATAACATTGGGATGGATTTGAAGCGTATTTTTTTAAAGTTGGGAGTGAGTTGAGACGATACCTACACCGCTTTCTTGCGAGACGCACGTAGTTAATTTTAAATTAATTTCGCAAGGTTTTGATGACGTCATCGTGGCAAGGGATATTTGAGAAGTGGATACTTGGTGTCTATGATCCATGACTCTGAATTACCTTATCGAGTGTGCCGTTCGTTTGTTATCACTTACAAGGTGGCGAAACTGGGCTAAAACCAGTTGTTTAATGTCAAAGGCGGGAGCAGCAGCGTCAGATTACAAAACTTTCAAGCTGTGGCGTGAACGAAGATGTTCATGATGTGACGTCACGAGTGCATGCGTTCTCGGGAACCAAGGGAAAATTCAATGATGCGCCAAAACAATTTGATTTTTACCTCCACTTATTAACACAAAAAAACAATTTCAATCAAAAAATCCGCAAAAATCAGACCCACGGGTTACGCCCATTAAACCTTTTCCACATTGAAGGAAACCTTTTTCAGTTTGAATTTAATCTTTTTCACATTCGATTAAATAATACGGTGTTGTGCGTTGGGCACTCTCTTCTAAAGCATAGCCATTGGCCTGTTAACTCTAATAAATGTTGCAAATAAATTAACAATTTGTTGGTCATTAATACTCAGTTTTTATGTTATTGATAGTCACTAAATATATTGATTTGAAAATAAAAAACTTTGAATTAATCCTTTTTCACTTTGAATTAATCCTTTTTTTACATTCAAATAAATAATAAATTACTTACGATAGGATGGTTGAGCTGACGTTATTTGGCCTGCAAATACATTACCCACGAAAACCTCCCCAAAAAATACATTAATTAACTTAAATTAGAGGGTATAAGGTTTGAAAAGTTTGAAAAAAGTTTGATTCACTGTGAAAAGGTTTAGATTGAAAACTTTCAGAAAATAATCTCGCAAATAGTTTTTCCATAAACTGTGTAAAGAGATGGAGACATGAGAGCTGGTTCCACTCGCTATTTGAAATCAGGGGGAAAACGCGAAATCAGTCATTTTTGGTCACCCTGGTCGGAACCCCCCCTCCCTTAGCATATTTCATTAATTCAAGTGGTTATTATATGTTTTCAGGTTCCAAAATTCTCTTCAACTCTCGTTGTCAACGCTCTCTTACGTTCCCCAGTCAGAGCTGGACTACGGAACTGTCATGTGTTGGGCCACCAACACAGCCGGTCGGCAAGAAGAGCCCTGTGTCTTCCAAATCATTCCCGCGGGTGAGTCAAGTTCATGTTTCTGAGACCAAGTTGATAAAATATAGGTTTTTCAAGTCTAATTCAGAATCCCAAACCAAATTCAAAGTTTTCCAAGTCAAATTCTGAATTTTCCAAGTGTGTGTTTTTTCCATTATTTATGCTAGTTATACAATTCGCAAAAATATCTGAATTTGTTTTGGAAAATTATGAATTTGGTTTGGATGGTTCTGAATTGGATTTGGAAAATTCTGAACTCGGCTTGGAAAATCTATAACTAGGATAGATTCCATCCGATTTTCACCAGTCGCTCCCGTCTTGAGGGATTTTATTTGAAATATATTACAGTGATTACCTCGATAAGTGCAGTTGAGTTTCGCAAGGGAAGAGAGTTTTCTTTGCACCTATCGGGGTTTTCACTTACTGAGGGTTTTGACGTATTGAGATTAAAAGGAAATATGTCCAGTTAACGAGATGTTTAATTTGTATTTAAAAACTATGCACAGCTCACTTAGCGACATTGTCAAGCGATTCATGGTCATTCTTATCGAGGATATTGGTCCCTTAGAGAGGTCTCAAACCACACGGTCGTTCCACTTATCGAGGGTCTTCTGTGTGAGATCATAGTGATCAGTCATCACGCATATGGTTGGAGATGTTTCCCCTTTTAGCGAATTTTTGAAGAAAATGAAGCTATTGCAATGGCTTCAAATTTAAATAATGCAAATTTTTGAAAATTTTCTTCATGGAAATCCGTTTCAGACCATTCTAAAACGATTCCTGAAATTTGACATTTATGCGTGTGTGTGTGTGTGTGTGTGTGTGTGTGTGTGTGTGTGTGTGTCATTCCAGACGATATCTGACCGAGGAATCGAGCTAAAAATCCAAAAAAAAATTTCAAAATGTCAATAATATCAAAAGAAAAGTCAAGTTCGTTGGCCAGAATTTTTGGAGTAGGTACTCCAAGGGTTAAAATTTTGAAAATTTAGTTTCAAAAATCGCTTTAAAAAACGTGTTTTTTGAGGTTTTTGGTGTGAAATACCATCCTAAACATAGGAACATAATTATGTTATATTCGGAATCAGCGTGAAATTTCCTATAAGAATCACCCACCAAATCGGTTAAAATTATTCTTTGAAAACTCCCAACTCGTGCTGCATGAATGGAACTGTTATAATTTCTGTAACTCAATACAAAAAATCGATCGAATCCACGAGTCGAAACTCTCGATTTCCCACGAATTTTTAAATTGAAAAAATTCCCGATGTCGGGTGAACATGGAACATCGCTTTGTTATATTAGCGAATTTTCGAAGAAAATGAAGCTATCGCAATGGCTTCAAAATTTTTGTAATGCAAATTTTTGACAATTTTCTTCATGGAAATCCGTTTCAGACCATTCTAAAACGATTCCTGAAATTTAACACTTTTTTATATATGTGTATATATATACATATGTCACTCCAGACGATATCTGCCCGTGGGATCGAGATAAAAAATCCAAAACAATTTTAAAATGTCAATAATATCAAAAGTAAGGATGAGTTCGTTGGCCAGAATTTTTGTACTCCAAGGGGTCAAATTTTGAAAATTTATTTTCAAAAATCGATTAAAAAAACGTGTTTTTTGAGGTTTTTGGTGTGAAATACCATCCTAAACATAGGAACATATGGTATATTCGGAATCAGCGTGAAATTTCCTATAAGAATCACACAAAAAATCGGTTAAAATTATTCTTTGAAAATTCGCTCACCAACTCATGCTGCATGAATGTAACTTTTTATATTGCATACAGTTCAACGACCAAAAATTCTGATGGACATAGTTTTTAGAATATACACAGAACGTTAAGGAAGATACAGTTGAATATACACGTGAAAAGTGTGTCAAAGTAATCCCGATCTAATTTGTATCAAAGTACCGCCCAGAATGTTTTCTGTATATGGTAAATTTATAAATAAACTGTCTGTTTGAGATACCTAAGAATCTACTTACTCCTTATGCCAGGGTAACACTCTAAAGGCCGTAAATAGCGTTGAATTACTCTTTTACAGTTGAGTGAGGAACGTAGTGCAAAGATCATACAAGATATTCTCGTATTGAATAGGTACGTCGACCAATTGAATAGTTGGTGCTTCTACTAAGTGAGCATCTGTTGAAAAGTATTACTGGGAGACAAATAGTCACATCATTCCGGTTATGGCCCCAGCCGTTAAAGAGCGCTCCTATTTTCTTTATTGAATTCACAGCCGTCAGCAGAGTAGGTTCGAAAATCACCCTTCAGGCCATGAAGTTGAAGATGAAAAAGCTCGTCTGGGCATAAAATTAAATATTGACCTGGAAGCTGAATGCCTGTGTTTGAATGTGCGTCTTCCACTTTTCCTGAACTTCAACCCTCCTTGGACGAGTAGCGACATGACTAAAAGAGCGAATTATTTCTTGATTACCCTTCGTTTCCACTATTCATACCATAATTTACGAAATACGGAATAGGTTTATTTAAGAAAATTACAACAGTAGGTATTGTTTTAGCCTCATGACCAGAAAGTCGAACGGAACGTTCCGGTCGACTGAATTGGAAATCAAATTATAATGCTTCCAACAATAAATGTGATATGTTTGGTGACAATAGGTTATGTAGTTTACATGGTAAATACGCCTCTGATAAAAATACAGCATTTTCAAGTCAAATTGAAGGTTTTCCAAAACAAGTTAACGGTTGTCTTTCTTCAATTTTCATTCATTTGAATTCAAATTCAATTCTTGTCATCTTTCAATTTTTCAAGGTTTTTTATTCCAAAAGAAATGCCTACTCTCAGATTAGTGTAGCCTCAGTAGGTCGGGATCGTGGGAGCAGCTCGTTGTTGAGAGTTTGCTCACCAAAGTGAATAGGTACCCCTCTCTAACAAGATGTGCTTTCCTAAAATATCTTAAATTCTTTACGAGCTGTTAAATCCTCGTTTCTTAATGATAGACCTAACCGTCGAAATAGATTTAACTTCGTAACTCATTTTTTTAGTGAAAATATACAACGTCTTCACGGACTCCAGTTTCATTGCATTCATGCGCAGTTGCCTAATTTTACCACGTCAGCTTTTTTGAAGAAAATTCTGTACTTACTTTATTGCACATTCGTTCGATTAAGCCTTGACATCAGCTTGAATGTGATAGCGAATTCTCTCTAGAACCTTTTCAAAACTCTTTTTTTCAATTTTATATAGCATCCTCTTATCTAACTGTTTGTTGTAGCATTTTGTGTGTACAAAATATCAAAGCACTGTGTTATTTTATTGATTTCGACAATAAGTTGTTTCACCCTCTTTTAGTCCGTAGAATTTCGGACAAATGTGGAATCCCTTGTGGGGAAGAAACTACCAAAATTTTTAAATGGCCCCAAATTTTTAAATGACCCCAAAAAACGGTAGACGTCTTCTGAAGGTCTTTTGAGCTACTCAACATCTTCTTCTTACGGTAAATGCAGCCTTCTCTTGTTTTTATGTTTACCCATTCTGGCAGGAAAAATAGGTAAAAAGCTGAAAACTATGTGTTTAAATAGATGTTTTGGCTCCCAGTCGGCCGATTTATGAATGAAGCATAGCCTGGTAGCCGAAGTCATATTTTATGAAATACCAACATGGAGGACCGACATTGAATCCCGAATTCGGGAGGATAGGGGTGACATGACGCACTGGTGCGACAGACGCCTGGCTAGGAAGGAAAGGCAAAAATACTATGTACATCATCTTGTTCGAACGAATCAAGCCAAGTAAAACTTTTCCAATCTAAATGCGTTGAAAAATTTGCTAGTAGTAGGTTTCTCCAAGTAGGTACTTCTCTTGACTCTCTAACGCTGATCTATATGCATGTTCCCTTCACTTAATTCCGGTCTACTGTACTGGCATCTTCGAACATACTCAGACTGTTTTTCAAGAGCCAGAAACTATCCACTTCCAGGAGGGAGTCAGTGAAATGCGGACGATTAGTGTTGATCTTTAAATGGTGACAGTTAAAAGCGTCCTGATAGTCCTGAAACATCGACAAAAAAATGCAAACGAGGAGTCTCTATGTAGGTACTCAAATTCCATTTCTTCAAGGGCGAACCTAGTTGGTATGGTTAACATTGTTCATCAATAAAACAGTTGAAATGTAAATGTAATTTTGTTCAATTACATATGTAAGCCGGTGTCAAAAATTTCGCATTTATCTGCACAAGAAACTGACTGAGTAATTCATAGGAGACAGTGCGATTGGGAGCGCAAAAGAAGTACACGTTTGCGAGCCGAACTTTTTAAGCCGAAGAAGTGATGTTACACAGCCCAGGACTCGAACCCGAGTCCCCTTGAATGAGGCGTCGACGTGCATTGAAAGTTAAACGGTGGTGCCCCAAAGCCTCGGCCGTCAGTAGAGTATGAACTGCTCTGACATGATATCTACGGACGTGCGATACCGTAGGCAGAAGTCCTTCCCGACACTCCCGTGCAAAAAAAAAACGAATTTGACAAAATTTGCAGACTACATTGTGGATAAATTAATAGGTATAATTATCGAACGTATACAGGGTGGTTCTTAATGAATGGACCACCCTTCCCATATCCGTCATAACAAGGACAAAGAGAAATTCAAACGGTACCCCTCATAAGTTTTTACGAGGAATTCAAATATCAAATTTCGCGCACCGAGCAATCGGGCAACCTTGCGCAATCAACACCAACTCTGTTTTTTCAAATGGGAACCCCTATTTTTCATTACAGATCCGGATTCGAGAAAGATTTCATGAATTTATGACCCCTCGTTCGAAAGTTCGAGTGCGCAAAAACGTGCGCAATTACGCTCGAAATGTGCCCTAAGAGCATGAAATCGAGTTTTGTGGTTGTAGAAAACTATCAACTATGATACATGATTTTAATGTGTTTTCTCAAGCTGAATAACGTGGTGATATTATTTTTTGATTTCTCAAAAAATTGAACACCCCAGAATTGATTTTTTGTTTTTTCATGAAAATTGGACATTTCAGGGCTTGAATCGAAAAATCAACATCACCACGTTATTCTGCGTGAAAACCCCCATTAAATCATGTGTCATACTTGATAGTTTACTACACCAAAAAACTCGATTTCTTGCTTTTAGAGCACATTTAGAGCGTAACTGCGCACGTTTTCTCGCACTCACATTTTCGAGTGACGGGTCATGAACCCAATAAATTTTGCATCGAATCCGAATCTGTAATGAAAAATGGGGGTTCCCATTTGAAAACTCTGCGAATCATCGATTTATTTTTTCTGTATAGATCGCCCGAAGATCCTATTGGTATAAAATACCTACCTACATATATCGCGAGGATCATCACAATCGTTTCTCGGGGACAATGAGTAGGTACCTACTTGTAATTATTATTATCCGAGAGTTGTGTCGTTCGTTCATAACGAAATTCAGTAACTAAGGAAGCTTCTCAAAGTAAACAAGAAACTTGGATCGGAGGAATCGAAAAAAAGTTGCATTCGATCAGCTGATCTTTGAATGAGGATTCGGCCTACTCGGGAAGATTTGCAATTCACACTCGTGTTTCTGCTATTTTTTTGTTCAACCCTCATGTCCTTACAGAGAGCGAACGGTTGGTCCTAAAATGCTCCGCGATGTCTCATTCGACGCTGAAAATTATGTTCTATTCGAAATCGATTGAAAAAATATAACTTCCCATTAGCAATTTTCAAGCTAGGGCGTTTTGAACATTCCATCCCCTAATTTCTAGCCCTTAGAGAAATATGACGTTAACACCAAGCTTCGGGGCACAACTAGACTCCTAATTAATTTTGGTCCATAGTAACTAAGAAAAGTGCCGCGTGCGGGGGACGGTTGGATTTTTTTTTTTTTCGATTTATGGATTCTGCATACCTTGAAACGTAAAACATCAAATTTTGAGGGGTGGGGGTAAAAAAAATTCGTGTTCGATTCCAAAGGTTCATTATTGAAAATAATAAACCAAAAACAGAGTTGGTGTTGATTGCGCATGGCTGCCCAATTGCGTGCCGCGCGAAAATGTGATATTTGAATTCCCCGTAAAAACTTATGGGGGATACCGTTTGAAAATTTTCTTACCCTTTTATGACGAAAATGGGAAGGGTGGTCCATTCATTAAGAACCACCCTGTATACTTTCTTGCAGCCTATACGTTAACCAGAACGTTACCTGTTTTCCCCCTTTCGTTTTCCCATTATACAGTGCTACAGTACTTGTCCGCATTCTACACACGCGATTAAACTGGAAGGAGACGGATTTACTTGTCCGATTTAGGTTTAAAATTTTCAATAACAAAACTTTGGAATCGAGCTCGAAAATGCTTGTTTTAACTCCCCCCCTCAAAATTGGTTGTTTTACGTTTCAAGATACGTAGAATCCAAAAATCGAATTAAAAAAGATCCGTCCGTCCGCCATAAGCCGTCGTCGGCACCATGGACCAAAATTAATGTAATTTGGTTACCGGCTCCATTTGGGGTCTAGTTGTGCCCCGAAGCTTGGCGTTACCTTCAGCCTTCTCTAAGGGATAGAAAATAGGGGATGCATTTTTCAAAACGCCCTAGCTCAAAAACTTCAAATAGGAAAGTATATTTTTTCCATCGATTTCCAATCGATCACAAGTTTTAGCGTCGAATGAGACCTCGCGGAGTATTTTAGGACCAACCGTTCGCTCCCAAGAAGGACTTAAGGGTTGAAGAAAAAAAGGTGCACGAGAGTAAATCGCAAATCTTTTCGAGTAGGATCAAAGATCAGCTGATCAAAGTGCAACTTTTTTGGTTTCCACCGGATCGAGTTTCTCGTTTACTTTTAAAACCTTCCTTAGTTACTGAATTACGTTTTGAAACGACCCAAAACTCTCGGATAGTAATAATAACTAGTAGGCAGGTATACTCATTGTACACAAGAAATATTGATTATGGACCGGGATATAATTACGGTAGATACTGACTGTTATATACAAATAAGATCATTTCAGATGGGTGATCTATATTGAACACAATAAACCGTTGTGTAATAATTTGCAGCGTTTTTACTTATGCGGTCTTCCAGAAAAACATTGAGGTTCATGTGAGGTCGTTCAGTGCATCAGTTCTAGCGATAATGTCATACGAATTTCGACTGACAGCTAACTGCGATGGTTAGAGTTTTGACTCGTCCGTCAACCACTATCTGGATTATTATTGGTAGAACAGTTTGGAGCTGTTGGATGGTTGATTCATTGACGACTGGGGATACAAAACTCAACTTCGTAACGAGGTTATCTGCCTCGTTCCCAGATAGTGAGCAGCGCGTTGACCACTCAACACGCATAGCTCCCCACTTCCCATTGTATAGAGGCTCAGCTCCCTTTCGGTCGCTCCATCAGATTTAGAGCAGTTTTTCAATAGGACGTGGGATTACAATAGAGGAAACCCCTCGAGTTTTCTGTGTTCCACCTGTCATAAAGCCGTACTCTCTCCTACCGCCATCCCCCGCCCCAATTGGAAAATCGAGAGAACTAACGCAACGTTTCGTGAGGCTAACTTTGAGCTCGTATACAAACTAACCGCATGAGGTGACACCGATCACCGATCCTAGAGCGGCTTTACTCATCCGTATTTTCGGAGAGTGGGAAAAATACGCCAGAGCCCTTTTTACCAATGGACAATTCCATCTCGACTTTTTTTTAAACTCGTTTTACTGAAAGATATCGGCGTAAAGTCTTCAAAAAGGTGCTATTTGCGAGGATCCGATAATCGAATATGGCAAAAACGAGTGAAGTGAAGAAGAGAATTTTTGACTTCTCAATATTTGCCCCCGTTTTATTTCTGATCCTGATGGAGCTCTTCAAAATAGAAAAACTTTTGTATATATATATATATATATATATATATATAGGTATTTAAAAAAATGTACCGACTTCTTCCTACCGCCTGTAGTACCTACCTATTTGTCGGCATCCACAGCCTTTCATTTTGAAGCATCCGATGAGATTCTTCATCTGAGTAGGAATATAAAAGTTGCCTCTAAAAAGTTACCGGGGAAAACAGCAAAATGTTTCCATAGAAGATCAGAAATATATTATATTTCTCAACTTTTAATGTAGGCAGGTAGTCAAATTAAATACTGTTGAAATGGGTCCTCCATGGGTACTAGAAAAAAATTCGGGGTATACAAACATTTTATTTGTTTAAAAAAAGGTCGTCCCATTACTCATCGAATTATAGACCTTCCTCCTTTTTGAAGTCGGTCAAAAAGTAATGGAACTGAATGCATTAATGCTCAGAAAACAAGCACTTCTTGGAATAAGTATTTTATGTAGGTGATGTTTAACGTAGGTAATAAACCGAAATAACCTAGAAAAATATACGGTTTTTTGACCCTCAAACATTAATGCGGATTTCGTACACCTTTCCTGATGTCAGATACGTTTGGATTGCGTCTTGGAAAATCGATAAATTGATAAAATTGAAAAATTGATAAATGATTGGCGAACTAAGTCCTTAGAGCTTCATTTTTTAGTTTGTATGTTTGTCTGTACCGCTTTTGGGCCGTTTGGGACTTGGCATTTTGAGGGTAGAGCTAAATACATATAAATACCTGAGTTTGGATCATATACCGAAGTATGCAGAGCATGTTCTCTAGGAGTTGCTTTACCGATTCACCTTGGTGCTGAGTAGGTCACACAAGAGGACAATGTGAGATGTCTTGGGTTGCACATCGGGATGCACTGGCTGGTGAACACTATTCATTAATATCACTATAGGCCTTAGCCTTGCCCTACTCCAGTTCCTGGTGGAGTTCACGTACGACGCTACCTTTCGCCAGAGTCATTCCTCATGACCGGCCATTGATCGGCTTAGAGTTAAGGCGAAATGTCCCTTGTTTAGTTCCAAAAGCTGCCACCACGTCGCGGGAGTGAGTGGAGTGATCTGTTTTATCCAAGAAAGTTCTTCAAAGACGCAGTAAAAGGAAAATTAAAATCAAGACTTCTCTCCTGCTCAGAAACATTTGGTAGGAGTAACCATGAGCTGGAGAATATTGGGGGGAGGTGGGAGAGAAGCAGCAATCGTGCACCAGGCAGGTAAAGAGTTGCCCCCTCATTAATTTTGTCTCTCTTGTAATTCATATTTCGAATAGGCCGATCGATCTGTTGATCCGATTTTTAATCTGGAAACTGATTTGGATTCTTCTAGCAAAACTCTATGACATGGATACCTGACATTTCAAAAAATGTTCATATTTGAGCAAAACAATGCGCACCATGGAAGACGATTTTAAAAAAATCGCAAATGAATGTGCAAACCTAAGTTTGATGATACCATTCTCAAAAAGCTTCGCAGAATGAAAATCGGTCCATCCGTTCCATAGAAAAACGGAAATTAATTTTGCCCTCGATAGTACAGCCATCTATTAGAAAAAATGTCTCACTAAAATGAGGGACATTTCTCCTCAATTCTCTGGCGGAGCTGACCTGCGCCCGTCAGATGAAAGGCTGATCCCAAACCACATGCGTTGGAGCAAAACTTGGTTTAATAAATTTGGAGGAAAACTAATGTTTCTCCAATCCTCGTTGCTACATCTTGTACGTCTGCTTTGAATTGAATAAGACCGGAAAATTAACAAGTAGCCGGTGAGTGGGCTGATTCATGTTTCATTTCACCAATTAAACGACTTAGGAGAGTCAGAGGCGGTTAAGATGGGAGGTGGTGTAGAGCATGAGGCCGAGAACCGGACTCGAAAGAGAGAGACCAGCCGGCAAATCAACAAGTATCTCGCGATAAATATTTTATGAGGAGTCGGGTGGACGAAAAGGGAAGCCGGAGGACCGACGTATGGAGCGCTTGAAAGATGCAGGGAGGGATGGAAGGGCCAAATAGAAGAGAATAACTCGGACGGTATTGGTCAGGATTGAGTGAGCTCCGGGTCTTCTTTACCCGGACTGCCGCACCGTCGAGAATAAGTTATGAGAAGGAATACAAGGGCCGCCTGCCGGATCCGCACCGCGGGTGGCGCAGAGTTCCTTTTGATGATGTCGATTCAAGAAGTTAAGCCCTCCAACGGCCCAATGATTCCCACGGAGACTACGAGTATCCCTTTCCTGGTAATAAATACGAGATGACTTTCCTTTTTACTGGTGGACTTGTTCCTCTACAAAGTGACCGACGTTTTGACGAGGATGGAAGCTTTCACAACCTCCCCTACTATCTCGTCCCAAAATAAATCAACTATTAATGTCATTACAACAAATGAATGGCGGAGAATGAATAACAAAATATCATACACAACAAACACATAAAGGGGTATTCCAGTGAGTCTAAAAATGAGATGATTTTTGCAATATAACTGTGAAAAGAAAAGTGAGAGAGAAGGTGATTATAGTGTAATTAGTAAGTTTGGAAATGTGAAGTAAAGATATCAAACGTCGCAAAATTGCGGATACTCTTTTTACGTCAGGACACGCTCCGTGTAGCGCATGTGCGTGCGTAAAAGGGGTAGGATACGAGTATTATAATATCCATAGTGATCTCGGTGATCAAGGTCTCCCCTCTTTCAGTCTAACGTTACTGATAAGTGATATCGTATCTCTAATAATCTTATCTACTTAAATAACTTTTTATCAGTTAGAGCGCCAGGCCGAAAAAACAGGAAGTTCCCCCTAGGCCACAACAGTTGAGGGTAGGTAACATCCACAGGCCAACCCGTTTTTTCTATTTGATTACATTTGTATGACCCTCTATTATGTTTTTATTAATTTTTCCGCCATGATCAATATGTACCTAATTCAGCCAAAATGGCGGTTGTATCAAATTGATACCCGTGGCCTCCTGCTGTGAATTCATGTTTTTTCCCGGTCCAGGGCCACTTTGTATACGTATGATACAAGTTATAAGTTATTTTCCCTTAGTTTTCAGGGAGAAATAAGAAAATAAGGTTCTTCATTCAACATCTTATTGACAAATTAGGAATTGAGGAAAAAACCTCATTCTTCTAAAGGAATTCACCACAGTAGGTATCACAATAACTTTCAATTCAATCACAAAAAATTTCGAAAATTTTAATCACGCGAATTTTAATGAGGATGCTACGAAGAGCTTCAAACCGACCCCCGACTCTTGTATAGTTTTGATACAATGGCCTCCTGGTGTGAACTAGGATTGCATCATATTGATACGCGTGGCGCCTGAGTTACAACTTGATTGTATCAATTTGATAAGTATGGCGCTCTAAGTGTTAAGAGCAACAAAATTGAAGTGAATCAGTCAGTAAAAGTCGGTTGCTAAACTCATTTTAAAAACTCTTAGAAAAAATTAACTGGAATACCCCATTTCATCCTTCATGGTCCGTTCATAATATTTGGCTCTACACAAAGTTGAAAAAATTAATTATCGACCTTAGGTGATTGTCTGTAGGAACAGGTTTCTTCAGCAATGATACCAGATCAGAATAGGTAAAACTCGCTTAAAAAAAAATAACTGATAATAATAATGATGACTGAATAAGTCAAGCAAGTTGCTGGGAGGTCGCACTTTTCAACACGTTGGAATTTTCCTTGAAATTTTACGATACAAACTGTAACTTGTTTTGCCTGTTACATTGGCGTTTTAGCGAATTTTCGAAGAAAATGAAGCAATTGCAATG
>JAEMON010000001.1:76351091-76368888 GCA_030264115.1 Lygus lineolaris | reverse complement strand
TAGCGTGAAGGAGAAGGGAGAGGGAGGGGGTTGGCTATACCAGAGTCGCTTCTCTGGGATTATGTGCAACGTTCGGCGAATCTCGGTTATACTCGGTTCTGCTCAGCAAGCCGACGGTATTTCGACCGTAGGGATGGAGATCGAAATGAAAAGAATCTTTTTTTGGGATCGATGTATCGAAAGTTTTGAATCGAAAATAACGTTAAATCGGCTCAAAAGAATCAATATTTGTGAATCGATCTTCCAATTCTCCTATGTTGCCACATACTGGCAGTTTTCCTCTCTGAGTTTGGACAGACTGTAGCGACAATTACCTACCTTGCATCTTTTTTTGGTTAGCAGCCAGTCCCCACCATGCCACCCGCGGTGAGATGCTCAGGGGCCTTTGAAAAAAACATAGGCGAGGGTAGTCATAGGAGGGGGAGGCGTGGCAGGGAAGGCGCATGTTTTTGTACAGGGTAGTGCGTCGAACTCTCTTCGTCACGAGCCAAGAAAAATATGCCAAGTAATCGTTGCTAGACAGTACGTAGAATCCAAAAATCGACTTTCGAAAAAATCCATGATGAAAAAATGATGATTGTGGGCCTCTGGTAAGGTACCACCTAATTTATAATCAACTTACCTCGATTCAATGAAAGCTGGTTTATTGATTGATGGAGGTTGAATTTTGATAAAAGGAAAAACAGGGATTTGATTGATGAAAACTAAAGTACCTACCTACCTAATCAGACGAAGTAAAAGTCAGGACACCAGAATGGATAGTAGGTATCGATGACGGCTGAAACTGTTTCCTGAATTGACCGCAGTCGGCATTCAGAGCGCTACTTCCGATCTATGACGTCAGGGCCCCATCATGACGTCACGGCCCCACAGTATTTTCTTATTGATTTTTGGCCAAACAAGACAGTGGAGAATTATCTCTGTTTTTCTGAAAGATAATGACTCAGAAGAAACAGTAATGAAGTTAAAAGGCAAAAATAGTGTTTCTGTAATTTCAGAAAATTTATTGAAATATTTATTATTGTAATGTGGAGGGAAAGTGACGTCGAAAAGGGTGTTGTCTGTCATTGGCCAAACCCGTCCAAGATGAGAACCTAACAAAACGCAATACAAAGCCCAACACTGTGCTACTCCTGATTAGTGAAAAAAGAAATTACTTAATCAATAAATTGATTGAATTAATCAATTATTAATTAATTTTTAATTAATTATTCAAATTATTCGTATTCCCACTGCTCCCGATGCGATCTCAGCGCATTCTTTTTCTGTTCAGTTCTTTTAGTGTGACGTAGCAAAGAGTTTCTCAAGAGCCTTTGGAATGCCGCCTATTATTCAAACAGCTGAGATTTTACTCCAAGTTTTCTCCACACCAGAACGATGAACTATTTTTTTTTTTCTTTGTTTTAACAGTATTATTTTATTCCAAATAACAATACAAAGGAAGAAAAAATTTGATTTTTTCGTACCCAATAATTCCCCATTTTGCGATGAAAATTGGTATAGTTGCTTAAATTTGAATTCTATATATTATATAATTTGGTGCATTTATTTGTTTATTTATTTTTCCCTGTGCGTATTTCTGTTCAGGACCACCAGCTCCCTTCGCCGTGACACCGGTCGTCGTGGTTCTGATGGTGGCGACCGTCGTCATGGTGACGTTCTCGATCGTCGTGTTCGCAGCGATCAAAATCCGCGGGGGTCGAGGCGGCTCCCCATCCAACTCACGTCCGCCCAAGAAGAAGACAAAAGGAGCGGTGCGGGCCGACGTCAGGGAGGTCTACGAGTCCGACGACCCCAACCCTGACGTCATCCCCTGCAATAAAGGTCAGTACTTTATCTGATTTTGATAGGTATTCAGCTATAGAAAAGAAAAAAATTCACTATCGCTGATGAGTTTCTGCTCGTCCCTCGAGAGAAATGCAGACGACTAGACTGTCCAAGGACTTGTAAATAAGCGCCGCATACTATCAACTGCTAAAATACCCGGCACACCAGAATGAAAAGTTCATCGTAGTTAGTCTGGATGCGGCCCAGAGACAGGAATGACAGAACTACTGCATCATGTTAAATGCTGTGAATGGTGTATTTTTTAACGTTTCGTACGCCACTGCGTACATTCTCAAAAACTTGGATGTGAAAAAATAAAAAGAGCGAATCATCCGAGAAAAACCCCGGATATGCACATCTCAAGTTGCCACGCAGCATAAACAAAAGTCATAGACGGTCGACAGACTGCACACATACAACAAGCAGCAGAAAAAAAATCGTTTTAAACAAAATGTTAGCAGTTGATTGAGCCCAAAGAGGTAACAAGTTTAAAAACAACAAGAAAAGCCTTTAAAAAACAATCGAAAATACGTAAAAAGCCCAAAAATGCGTGAACAAATTTCAAAAAGAGCTGAGCAACAGGCTTTAAAAGATTTAACATGATGCAGTGGTTCTGTAATTACTGTCTCCTGGGCCGCATCCAGACTAACTTCGATGAACCAACATCATACGGCCGACCATGTTACCCATATCAGATTGAAAAGAGGATAAACAACAAATCGCTTCTGATCCAGAGAAATCCCACAAATGGCTTGTCCTTGTTTTAGATTAAAAGCTAATGAAACAAACTATTAGGGGTGCATTCGAACCGAACTCGAAATATTATTCTCTAACTCGAACCCGAACTTTCCATAGAAGTTCGCGAACATGCTCGAACTGCAAGAATAGTCGTACTCCGGGACAACGTATTTCAAGTTTCTCATGTGCTGTTGAAATGTTCCCAATTGAGCCAGCCCCCCAACTACCCATCAAATTTGAGCAAAATCGATTGATTAGGAATTGAGAAACCGTTCTTTCAATTGTTGCGCTACTTATATATTATATGCGATACTGTGCTTACCCTACCATTATCAAACTGCGATGAAATTCATAGGGAACCGTCTAGGGAGTAATCCGCAGCATCCTTAAAAATTTCAGCGAAATTCGTCGAATAGTTCCGGAGGTTTGCCTGTGACAGCAAACTTCAAGTTTGCGCATGCTCAGTAGCTATTACTGATCTAGTTGTGACAAATTAGGCATTCGTCTTGTAGCCACCTTCTAACCACCCTCCTAATTTGGGCAAAACCAATCCATTAGGAACTAAGAAACCGTTGTCCCTGAAATCCCTGAAAATTGCATCAAAATGGGACCATAATTTCGCCTAGTTTTGCCTGGGGCAAAGAATTGGCCACCGAATGTTGCAAAATTGAAATAAAAAAATGCCGGTTTCCATTTGAAATACGGGAGTGGCTGAGGATTGCGCATGATTTGTGTACCTACCTATGCGCCAAAATTACTCCTTGTATTAGTACTCCTTGCAACCCCCATTGGAAATCACTGACAACGTATTTTTTTATTCCGATAAGTTGAATGGATTACAACTAGTGGATGGATTACTCTAGTCAAAACTTGTATTCGAACTCGAACGTTTCTTCTCGAACTCGAACCGAAAAGCCCGAAATATTCGAATCGAACTTTCCAAATTCGAATCGAGTTCGTGAGTTCGAATACACGCCTACCACCTAACTATCATGAAAATCATACAACATTTGAATTTATGTGTTTTGGAATTCAGTATGGGCGTTCAACGGTTTCCACTTTCAAGGGCCAAAAATGCTCACCTTCCAACTTGAATCACCAGAGACCATCAAATGATTACCTGGATGATCTCCTGGCTCCCAACCATCATGAGAATTGGAGAGATTTTGGACTCTTCTTGGACTTTTTTTTTACCAATTGTTGAAAAAGTAGAAATAAGGAAATCACATAGTTTTTTTAAAACTTCATTTTTTACTATTTGTGAACGATAAGGGGAAAATTAGTCGAATTTTCTCGAACTTAACTTTGTGGAAAAATTTCAAAATCGGGCGTTTGAAACTTCCTCCAGACCACTCACGACAGAGAAAATGTGGCAAGTCAAGGGTAGCCAACATAACAACGCTGACGCTGAGTATTCTTATCACGTTTTATAAGTAATTTTGACATATTCTCTTAATTTTTTACATTTTTTACGATTTTAGCGAATTTTCGAAAAAAATGAATTTTCGAAGAAAATGAAGCTATTGCAATGGCTTCAAAATTTAAATAATACAAATTTTTGATTATTTTCTTCATGGAAATCCGTTTCAGACTATTCTAAAACAATTCCTGAAATTTAACACTTTTTTATATGTATATATTTAAATATTTATTTATATATGTGTCATTCCAGACGATATCTGACCGAGGAATCGAGATAAAAAATCCAAAAAATGTTTGAAATGTCAGTAATATCAAAAGAAAGGTCAAGTTTGTTAGCCAGAATTTTTGGAGTACTCCAAGAGGTCAAATTTTGAAAATTTAGTTTCAAAAATCGTTAAAAAACGTGTTTTTTGAGGTTTTTGGTGTGAGATACCATCCTAAACATTTTTGTAGTACTCCAAGGGTTTAAATTTTGAAAATTTAAAGTCAAAAATCGCTAAAAAAAAAAAAAAAAAAACGCGTTTTTTGAGGTTTTTTGTGTAAATTACCATCTTAAGCATATGAACATATGGTATATTCGGAATCAACGTGAAATTTCCCATAAGAATCACCCACCAAATCGGTTAAAATCATCCTTCGAAAATTCGCTCATCAACTCATGCTGCATGAATGGGACTTTTTATAAGGTTTTTATTGACTAAATCATGTTCGGAACCCTAATCTCGTCACACTCTATCTGCCGCTTCTGATGTGTCTCTGCCAGGCTGGCGACGTAGATGGTCTGGCGGGAACGGTGCCATTTTGTACCATTTATGTTTCAAACTCAGGGAAAACAGGTATGAAAGTTGATTTTTCGGACCCATGAGAATTCCCCGATTCAAACCTTTCCAAACTGGCTCAAGGTATAAACATAGATACAGTACGTCTGTCTACTTTGAGCCACATGTGTAACTACGTTTAGCCACCTTTATTGAATAGAGAAAATGAGCATGTGCGGTATTTCAAAGGTGAGAGAAATAAAGAGAGCAAAACTTTGAACGGAAGACAATTTTATTTGGAAAATTCGAGAAATCAGAATGTAGTTAACTTCAGTTATTTTGAAATCCTCTATACATCGCATTCATCTCCACATCTTCCGCTTGTTTCACCGCGCTACGTAGGGCATAATATTAATTTGACTTTAAACCCCTTTGATTTGATTTCCATTCATTAGGTGTATTTTCGAATGCTATACCGAGTCTCGAATGTTCTGAGAAATAAGATATTTCTTTCCATCTGCTTTGATTGTCAAATGAAATCATTCCTTTGTGCCCTGATAAAGCAAATTCTCAGAAGGGATCGCGCTTCCACGCCCCACCCTGAAAATCCAGCCGGGTATCTTCCAAGCAGGATAAGGGGATTCGTCTTAATTTTAGTTCAGTGCCTCCCCTCCTTTCAGAAAGGCTTCCAGCTCATCATGTAGATGAACTGACGACGGCCTTTGAGCTCATGTGAAGGTGCTGATTACCAGCCAAGTTCCTGGTGTTTGCGCGTTGCTCAAAGCTGAACCCCCCTTCAACTCCCTCACCTTTCCATACACCAGCTTTACCTTTCGCTTCCCGACGAATTGGAGTTGAGCTTCCGTGCGATATTAAGTCTTCCGCTAATCTGCCTTTCATAATAAAGTCGGGTTTCCCACGATTCCATTCATTATTCCATTCAAGAGTTATTCCTCGGTAAGTAAGTACACATTGAGGAAGTTGCATTGAGGTTTTACTCCCTTAGAATGCCTCATTTGGATGTCAAACATCCGAAACCTCGGTTTTCACACTTAAAGGCCAACCGATTCACATTCAAGCAAAACATTCACAATCAACTGATTTGAATTCACGAAGTGATTCAAGACCATGGAATGCCGTGAAATGAGAATTCTGAATGGAGTAACTTTGGACACTCATCTTAACCCTTATCTTGGCAGTAACCTTGCACTAGACTAGTATCAGCTCAAGTTATCCTGAAATTGTGCGATGTGGTAAATTCCGGTCATTTCATTTTATTCGTTTACCTGAAAAACATATCGAGAGCTTTCCAAAGAGTTGCTTTAGGTTTCCCAAGTCAGATTCAAAATTTCCCTAAGCAAATTAGGAATTGTTTATATATTTTCTGAATTGGTTTTGAAAATTCTGGATTTGATGGGGAAAATCCTAATGTAAATTTGAGTTCAAAATTCGTAATCGGGAGTTTTCGAGGGCGCTGAATCCGAATTTTAAGTCGAAAATGCAAAATTCCGACACACCAGAATACATTCACAAGAAAAATATTAATTAAAAAATTATGAATAACAGTTATTGTGATTCTCATAAACTCAAAATAATTAATATTTGGTCGCTAGATTAGACTAGATTATATTACAAGCAGAGTCAAGGAGGGGGGGGTTATTGTGCGGAACATTGCCCTGTTAGCCAGCCTGTAGACTTTGGGACCAGCCTACTCCCTCTAAAAGACTTAAGATCCCCCCTATTAGGTTGTTATCCGATTCGATTTTCCCGGGTTCTAGGCTCCCTAGTAGTAGCAGGGCACTCGGAAAGAAGGTGAGAGGCAGTTTCGTCCTCTTCACCACAGAATCTGCATGATTGGTTACCTGTGTACACCCCAATCCTGTTCAGGTGCTTAAGGAACCACCCGTTCCCAGTCACCATCATTACCAGGAGTCTCATTTTCCTCCTAATAGGCAGTTCTAGTGCAGCTAGTTTTCTCCTACAGGGTGCTGCCATCATTTCCTTCCTGAACCGTTGAACCAGGATGTTTTCTCAATGCCTACTGTGTCCTTCCATCGCCCATTGCCACAGCGCAGTTCTAACCGAGCATTTAGCCATGCCAAAGCCAGGCTCCTGTCTTGCTAGCTTGTCTGTCCGTTCTTTACCTTCTACTCCTGGGTGCCCTGGAACCCACATCGAGGTAACTTTATTCTCTCTTCCCAGAGCGTTCAACACCTCCCAGCATTCCCTTACCAGACATCATCTGGTCTGGACTGCTGCAAGGGTCTTCAGTGCTGCCTGGCTGTCTGAGAAAATGCGAATGTCTCTCCTTCTGACATTCTTCCTCAGATTCCCTGCCGCACATTCTCTTATGACAAAGAGTTCTGCCTGATATACAGTAGCGTGCACACCCAGTGGCCTCCAAGCGTGTTCTCACCCCACTGACTACAATTAAAATGACTACAATATATCGAATTCTGTAGAAGAAATTAAATTTATAATTTGAGGGATATGTACTAAAGAAGTTTTTTAACTCCAGACAAAACTGTCAAAATTGTTCTCCTTATCCCTCAAAAATAAGTAGGGTGCGTTTAAAGGATATTAATTTTATTTATGGCAAAATATCAGAAGTTCCTGTATTCATCCCTTACTCTTCCTGACCACAAAAATTACCTAATAAAAATATTGTATTAAAATGAAATACAATAGGTACATAATCTGAAGAGCTTTGATTGTCCTCATTCTACACAACATATATTTTCCCAGTAACGTTTATTCAGTGGTATTTCTTGATTTCAGCCTTTCGTTCAGCATTTGGCCCAAAAAAGTGGTTTTTTGAGACCGTGAAAGGCCATTCAAGGACTCTTCATGTATGGTATATAAGTATTCGCAATCAGCGTGAAATTTTCCAAAAGAATCCATGGAAATCGGAATCCGACCGTGTACTCGGTCGTTCCAATGAATGTGGAACGCTCGTCTGAAGCCTGTTTTAAAGCGCCGAACCTAAAACGCGAAATCGTAGGATGTTCAAGATTAATATACCATTGAGAGTGTTTTCAGAAAGGGTTATGAAGGGGGGGTGTTCTGAACAATCGAACGGAGGAGGCCCTGGAAATTAAAGGGGGGCTGCTATCTTGAAAGGAACATTGTAGTGCCGCGGAGAACCTCCGAGCCGAGTTCAATAACTAAAATATGGTTCATCCCTTGTCACCCCGGAAGCTTTAACCCGCGAGCCCCCTTAAACCCTGCTCCGACGACATGGAATTAATGTCCCTTTTGTCTTGAGTTAATTAGTCTGTGAAAATCATACCCGACCGCAATATCCTCCGAGCCGAGGGGGTATTTCCAGACTGGGACGGAGAACCCTTTTTTCACGGGAAGTAGGTACGTAGAAAATGGATTTTGGATTCTTTGAACAATTTGAACACAAACAAGTTATTGTGCTTGAGCTAAAACTTCACTGGTATAACAAGAGAGCACCTAGAATATCTAATTAGTTTAATGATTGTAGGGTGTCAGTTTTCAAATGAAATAAATTCCTTTCATTAATATTTTATTTGTTGGCGTTTCAAGTTCTTCCAGCGCTCGTCCTCGGAACTCAATTCTACGAAACCAAAAGGGAAAAAAAAACTTCAGTCGACATCAGATTTAACATAAACTAGAAACGTCTGCCAATTTGGGTGGGGCAGTATAGCTTCCTCACTTTTAACATGGAGTTATATATTCAGTTAGAAAATTTTACTGAGATTGGTAGAATAGTTCCGGATTTAAATACCTATGACAACATATTTACGGAAATATATATATTTTTTTTTAAATTGGTTAAAACTAGACTGAAAATGGAGTAGACCGCCGCCAACCGCATATTTCTATCTCAAGCCGTTCCCAAGATATGATTTTTTAACGTTTTTTTTTCTCAGAAAAACCACGTTTTTTGTCATAAAAACCCACGTTTCTTTAGTTAAAACAACTTTTTTCTACTTTTGACCACATTTTCGGATTCAGCGTTAAATTTTCTATACGTTTAATGCACATTCATAATCAAAAACGAACTCCTAAGAACCGCAATTGCAGTTGAAGCATTGAAAATTTAAAAAACAATTAAGTTTCTGAAAAATAAACGTTTTACTCCAGACAATTGTGATGACTTGTAGAAAAACAGCCTTGGCTTGTGTACGAAACCATGGGGGCCATTTCGAAAATACGTTATAAGGTATGTTCCTCTCGACAATAGCCACCCTCGTCATGTTGACCATACCATTAGAAAGCTGATTAAATTTGCAAGTTTTCCTGAGATTTGACAGCTTCCAGCACGTGTTTTGGGAATGCAGTCAACGTACAAGTATTTTCAGAAACTTATTTTTTCTCCAATTGTTAATGCTTGAACTGCAATTGCGGTCCTTTAGGAGTTCGTTTTTGGTTATGAATGTGCGTGTATGATTAGACGTATAGAAAATTTAACGCTGAATCCGAAAATTTGGTCAAAAGTAGAAAAAAAGTTGTTTAAAAGTGAAGAAACCTAATTTCCCATTCAAGTATAGGTAAGGTTTGTTCGCAGTGAAAAATTTACCGGTAAGAAACTGTTTGCAACCACGTTCGGGCGTTTGCAGTCACTTCTGATCATTTCTGACTGTTTACAGTATCCATATGCTGGTCCATTCTCAGCGTTCATCGAACCAGTTTGAACCTAGTTGACCACTAGTTCGGTCAGAAGAATTTTCGCTTGCAGCTTCTGACGGTTCGGAAATAGGTGTTGGTCGCGCATGCGCACTTTACTAGTTTTCATTCGATTCGTAAACAAAAATTGTCTTAAATTGCCGTTACCATTTCTATAATCAGGAAAATTTCAAATAACAGGGTTCTCAATAAACAAAAGTATAATTTTTCAACTCATTGAATACTTATAGGTAGGTATCTTCTGGTACGTAATCATTTTTCCACAGCATTCGTAGTTCCTTTTTTGGTCTCTACCTTTACGATTTATGGAGCATAAAAAATATAATTTAAAAACTTAATTTTTTCTGTTCACTATGACTGGAGGAGGCACTCCCAGAATCTCAAGCTCCTGCTGCGCTCCTAGCGGTCACCACATGAAAATAAAATTGGACAGACGTCGAATCGACGTAGGAGTACCCTTCTAGGGTTAACCCACTAGTAAATGTCACTGCCAACAAACGTATCACTACATTGATGTTTCGTATTTCCAACCAACTGATTACAATGACTATCACCATTCTAAGCAACGCACGGGTAAGAGTTATTTTCTTGAATAAATTTCCCGCGGGATCCTGCAAATGCCGAATCCAAATGACGGGAGAGAGCAGTGGAAAAGAACGAGGAATGAGCCCAGTCACGCAAAAATGGGAACACTTAGATTTGAAATACGACGACCGAAGAAATGCGCATTCGAGTCTCGCCGCGAGAGAAGCAGGCACTCAGTGAAACAAGAATCTTCCGCCTCGTCCGCAGACTACAGTGGAGCGCTATTGTTGTGTCCTCCGGCTCTAATTATCACACTCGGCTGCTTCGCCCTCAGGCACTCGTGCAGCTCCACCTGAAAATGTGTGTTACATTAGCGGATGCAACTCCGTGTTCTCGCAATTGCTCGCGTTTCCTATATGAGCCGGTTTAACCCGACTCCTTTCAGATTTGAGGTGCAAAGGAAAAAATACACTGCCAAGGACATGGCACAGAAGCTTCCTCGTGGCCTACACAGTGTCACCATTAGATTTGTAGAAAACTAGAAATGACCAGTTCGCCATTGCTCATGACGATAGAATGCAGGGCAACCAAAAATTAAAATATCTTTATTTTTGGGCAATACAAAGCACGAGAGCAAAAAAGATTTAAACCCGCCATTTAACCTCACGCAACGGCTAAAATTCGCCGGAAAAAACGGCGGTCCTCTAAGTTTGCGCTTGCGCAGTAGATTTTATTGAACCGTGATGAAATCTATGGGTCTCGTGTCAGCCCCCATCTACCCTCTGAGTTTGAGCGAAATCGTTCCATCACAAACTGAGATATCGTAGTTTCAGGAATTTCACGTTTGCGCATGCGCACACGCTACTAGTGGTCCGCTGGATATCCAATTAATGGGGCACAATCTAGGGGCTACCCCGCTCAATCTCAGAAAATTTCACCTCAATTAGTCGAGTAGTTCCAGAGTAATGGCCATGAAGCAAATTTCAAAATTGCGCATGCGCAGTACTTATTACTGATACAATAGTGTCGAAATTAGCCCTCAACTTCACATCGAATTTGATCGAAATCGGTCCATTAAGAACTGAGAAATCGTAGTTTTAGGAAATTGGTTTTTGCGCATGCGCAAACGCTATTAGTGGCCTGATGGCGATGAAATTCATAGGGGACTCTCTAGGGTCTGACTCGATCAATCACTGAAAATTTCACTAAAATTGGTCTAGTTGTTCCGTATCTACGTCTATAACAACCAATTTCAAGTTTGCGCTTGCGCGGTAGCTATTACTAATCTAATCGTTACGAAATTAATAGACGATTGTCTTCCATTGTCCAAGAGTCAGCCATTGACTATCCTCCAAATTTTAGCGAAATAGGTCAATAAGGAACTGAGATATCGGGGTTTCAGGAAATTCACGTTTGCGCATGCGCTCACGCTACCCATAGTCCGATGGCGATGAAATTCATAGGGGTCCATCTCGGGCCTAACCCGCACAATCCCTGAAAATTTTAATCGAAATCGGATCAAAATTGTGGAAGTTATGGCTGTGGCAAGGAAATGTAGACTGACAGACAGGCAGACGGACAGGCAGACACGAAACCAAATTTGTTCAGGAGGCCCTGAAACGCAAAATGCGAGTGGAAATTTTGATTTCGGAGCATAAAAATTTTTTTTATTTCGAAAGTGAAAACAAGGCTTCCGCTGCCGTGCAGACTCGGAAGCAATAGACTTTCAGAGTAGCCAACCGAACAGATATAGAGATCGTTTATAACTAGAGCCCGAAGTTTTCGGTATCTACCTAATTGAGGCTGTAGGGGGAAACCAGTTATGCAATGTTGATGAGAGAATTTTCAAATAATCATTAGCGAATTTTCGAAGAAAAATTCAGCTATTGCAATGACTTCAACATTTTTATAATGCAAATTTTTAAACACTTTCTCCTTGGAAATCCGTTTCAGACCATTCTAAAACGATTCCTGGATTTTAACATTTTTTATATGTATATATTATGTATGTGTGTATGAATGAATATATGTATGTATGTGTAATTCCAGACAATATCTGACCCGAGATTCTACATAAAAAATTTCAAAATGTCAATAATAACGAAAGAAAGGCTGATTTCGTTAGCCAACATTCTTCGAGTACTCCAAGGGGTAAAATTTTGGAAATTAAAGGCCAAAAAACGTGTTGTTTGAGGTTTTTGGTACCATCTTAAACATAAGAACATTATGGGATATTCGGAATCAGCACAAAATTTCCTATAAGACCTTAACAAATCGGTTAAAATGAGTCTTTGAAAATTCGCTCATTAATTCATGCTGCATGAATGGAACTTTTTTGCCGCCAATTTGGGGTGATTCTTATAGGAAATTTTGCGGTGATTCCGAGTGTACCATAAAGTTCGATGTTTAATGTAGTAATTTACACCAAAAACCTCAAAAAACACGTTTTAGCGAATTTTCGAGAAAAAATTCAGCTACTGCAATCAAAATTTCAATTAAAAAAAAAATCAAAATTCAAAATCAGGCTTCAAAACTTTAATAATGCAAAATTTCAGAAATTGTCCCCATGGAATCTGTTTCAGGCCATTCTAAAACGATTCCTAAAGTTTAACACTTTTGTATGTATGTATGTAGGTATGTTTCACTCCAGACGATATACGTCGCTGGGATCGATCTAAATTACCCAAAAAACGTCTGCCAAGTTGGGTGGGCAGTATAGCTTCCTCATTTTTGTAACATGGATGTACAGAATCAGTTAGTGAACATTTCAGCGAAATAGTTCCGGAGTTATCCCTATGACAACAAATATAAAGTTTGCGCTTACGCAGTAGCTATCACCGATAGAGCCGTCATCAAATTCAAAGGCAATCGTTTAGGAGTCAGCCTTGAACTACCCTCCGAATTTGAGCGAAATCGGTCCATTAGGAACTGAGATATTTAGTTTCAGGAAATTCACGTTTGCGCATGCCTACACCGTACTAGTTGTCCGATGGCGATGAAATTAATAGGGGGCCGTCACGGGCCATTACTTCATATAGTTTTGCCTGGGAATTGACCACAGACAGACAGACGCGGAACCATAATTGTTCAGAAAGCTTTGCAACGTGAAAAGCAAGTGAAAATTTTGATTTCGTAGGAGACTTTTCTTTTTTTTTTTTCATTTCTTGCACGAATACATAGCTTTCTACCTTTAGTAGAGAGGAAGCAAAAATGCAAAATTTCAATAGTATCAAAACAAAGGATGGTTTCGTGTGAATTACCATCTTAAACATAGGAACATATGTGGTATATTCGGAATCAGTGCAAAATTCTTATAAGAATCGCCCACCAAATTGGCTAAAATGTTTCATTGAAAACTCGCTCTTTAATTCATACTGCATGACTGGAACTTTTTTTAGCAATATTTGGACCACAAATTTTCAAAATTTCACCCCTTAGTTAGCCTAGTCTAAAAGACATGGCCAACGGACTCATCCTTTCTTTTGACATTTTTGACAGTTTGAAATTTTTTTGGGATTTTTTAGATTGCCCCTAGGGTCAGAAATCGTATGGAGTGACACATATATAATTAATATTATATACATATGAAAAACTATTTAACTTCAGGAAGCGTTTTCGAATGGTCTGATTTCAGTAGAGAAAATCTTCAGAATTTTGTATAACTTAAATTTTGAAGTCATACCAATAGCTTAATGTTCTTCAAAAATTCGCTGAAAGGGAACATACGACAAAAGTACGTTTTGAGAAAAGTGTATAAGAAGTTTTCGCATCACAATATTTTATGCATCCCAACTAGGTACGTAAGGTAAGCCACATGTTCGTGGAAGTCTTGTCCTCCAAATTTTGAATTTTCAAATTGTACTCTTGGTCCGACGACGATTAAATTCATAGTGGACTTAGGAGGGGGTTCACCGGACAATTCATGAGAATTTCATCAAAATCGGAGCTTTTCGAAGATTCAAAACTTCCAAATAAAAAATTTCGTTCCACATAAGCCTGGATGTCTGTGTATGTGCGTGTCTGTGGTCAATTCTTTGGCCCATGCGGAATTTCAAAACTTATGGTCCAATTTCGATTAAACTTGCAGAGATTGTGAGGTTTGGGCCCTAATTTTCTAAAAAATTTACCTCAACGAGTCTGTTCGATAACATCCGGTCTATTTTGGAATCTCGGTCGGAGCACTTTCAAACCTTGAAAATAGAGTTTGTAGATCAGCTGAGTCCAAAAATAATCTCCTAGATCAGCTGTGTCGAAAATTGAGCATATAGATCATTTGAGTCGAAAAATTAGCTCTTACACCCGCTGAATCGAAAATTGAGCTCCCTGATCAGCTGAGTTGTAGTAGTACGTCCTGATCGGCTGAGTCAAAAAATAAGCTCCTAGATAGCTGAGTCTTAGCGTATAGATATAGATCATCTGTGTCATTAATCAAGCCCCCAGACCAGCTGAGTTGAAAATTAAGCTCCCAGTCCAGCTGAGTCGAAAATTGAGCTTTTAGATGAGCTGAGCTGAAAATTGAGCTCCCATTTCAGCTGTACACCTAAATTAAACATCAGGCTGAGTATCAAGCTCCAGAGCGTTTTATTTAGGTACCAGAGGATAGAAAATACGTTTCGAGTCCTCATTTTTTTCACCAGCTAAGTCTATAGTCCATTTCACAATTAGTGAGGAAGCTATTCTGCCTACCCAACTTGCCAAACGTTTTATTTTAAGCAGGTTCTCCTTGCAAATTAATCAGAAACGTTTTCCTACTTCTTATTGCCTCGCCATGTTTCTCGAGGTACTTACAACTCAGCAAAAATGAATATCGACCTACCTACTTATTATGGAGCTCACTAAAGGACTCGGCTTGGCTGCCTAACTGGAACTCTCTTGCATTCCAACATTTTTATTTAGATGCAACAGCCACTCTCCGAATTTAGTAAAGTAAAACATACATAAATTTGTTCGTCAGAAACTATTGATAAACGAAAGTGAAAGAGGTTGTATATAAATTATATAACGTTATGTATATATTTTATACAGGGTGTACCAGCAGTTATGGCCCACCTTCCCGCATTTCCTTATTTAAGTGCGTAAAAACATAGGACCAACGCCATTCTTCATATTTTTTCTGATGAATTCAGGAAAAATACTTTCGCGCCGACCACTTGCGAGTGTGCGTATTTGACACTAATTTCATTTTATCAAATAGGAACCCCCTTTTTTATTGCAGATTCGGAGTCTACTTCAAATTTCATGAAAAATTCATATACAGTTCCAGACAAAAAATTATGTTTTACTTCACTAAATTTGGATATCAAGGTACTTAGGATCTAGGTATATCTAGCTATCCAGGGTCGGTATATCTACGTATATCGATCTATGTATATCTAGCTATCTATCTCGGATATTTAGCTATCTAGGATGTAGGTATCGGATATTCGGATGTCTAGGTACCTATCTACTATAATACCAATCTATAATTATGTTATATCATCTTGTCGTTTTTACAGAATCGGATTACCAGTTAGTTTTCAATGGAGGCACGAAAGAAGACCTCATCGAATTAGCGAAGGACCGCAACACCTCGATGTACGTGTCCCTACAACCCAAAATCAGCAGCAATCTGCAGAACGGCGACTTATTCAAGTCCTGCAGCAAACGGAAGGTAATTTAAAATAATATTTTCATCGTGATTGAACTTTATTTTCCTACGATCGCTAGCTATTGATGACCAAAGAAGATGTTAATGTCAACAAGGATTTTCAAAAACCTATAATATACTAACCTACAACCCAGTCGAAACTCGAAATTTAGAAGGACATCAAGTCTACTGTAATACTCGTAAATATTATTTGGAAGCCACTAATTTATCTTGTCCAATATTGATTTAACAGCCATTCAAGTGGTACAACTCAAACTATCAGCCAACAATTGGAACCATAAAAATTTTTCCTAAAATCTAAACTAAATTCAAAACGGGTCCATCCCCAGCAATGAGACTGGGACCACTTCTGAGGACACAAGTCAACTTCGAGTTTTCTTGAGCAAATTTTTCCAATATTGTATGATTGTCGAATCAGGTAATGATCTTTTCAAACCAGATTGATCAGCGAGTCTGTCTGTATGTGTGCGCGAATCTTTGCCTCACGCATGACTTCCACAATTGTTATTAGAAATTTTCCAGGGTTGGTAAAGGTTATGCCCTATAGATCGTCCTCAATTGATTTCATTGTAATTGGATCAATAAGTAGCCACAGCGCATGCGCCACGCTCACTGGTTTTAAACCCTATCTAATAAATTTTGGTTTATTATTTTCAATAATTAACCTTAGGAATCGAGCACGAAAAAAAGTAATCCACCTTCAAGGTTTGATGTTTTACGTTCAAGATACCTACGTAGTCTAGTTGTGCCCCGGTGTTTGGCGTTCTTCTCTAAGGGGTATAAAATAGGGGGTGCAATTTTCAAAACGCCCTTGCTCGAAAACTTCAAAGTTATAGTTTTTCCATAAATTTCAAATCACAATTTTTAGCATCGAACGAGACCTCGAGTTCGGAGTACGCCAAAATCCCCATTCAAAGATCAGCGGGTCAAATTGAATCGTTTTGGTTTTCCCCGAATAGAGTTTCTTGTTCAGTTTTTACGTTATGAATGAGCCTACAACTCTCGGATAGTAATAATTTATTACAGGTAGGTAGGTACACAAGAAATATTGATTGTGAACCTCGCGATAAATATGATTACGGTAGGTACTTACTAACTGCATACAAAAAATATGGACGTTAGCAGATGGGTGATCTATATAGAAAATTATAAACCGTTGTGTAATAATTCGCAGCGTTTTTTGGTTGCGTTTGGGGGTAGAAGATTATGCCACTTCTAGGTTCGTCATTGATAGAAATCGTAGGTTCACTTAGGCTTCGTCAGAGCTTGTTTATTGTTGGCTTTCAAGCACCTACAGGTCTCGTTTTCCTTGTAAATCATTACATTTATATCATAAAACAACCTTAACGGTTTTTTTTTTTGCCATGATTGTTTAATGAATTGTTTACATTTTTATTTTACTTTATATGATTTTAGGAACCGGATTTGGGAATTATAACCAAAAGAGTTTGAAAATAGTTTTTTAAATTTGTAATTGGATTTCCTTCTTACCTAAAGTGAGATTTAAATATCTGATGACGCTCTTTTATGTACCTTCTTTGCGGTTCTTAATTTAAATCATTGGTCGAAATTGGGCAAATTGAAAATACTATCATCGTTCATCGTAATATAGTTAGTTACATTAAAAACACATAAAATAGGCTCCTCAAACCTCTTGATTGGTTATTTTTAAGAGGTGATAGTTCCAAGAAAAACATGAAAAATCTATTCTGACAGTAGGAAGCCCCATTGGATGGAAAGAAGCAATACAATTCCATTTTTTTCTATGTAGAATCGACGACAATCCCCCCTTCAAACCCCTCCATTGATTGTTGCAGAGCGACGAGTACCACGATGACGTCCACACAGGAAGGGCACTGAGTGGTGGTGGAGTGGATCTGAGGACGAAATCTAGCGATGGACCGCTCAGCTACTGCCATCTGGACGAAAGTCACCAAGGGCTGTCACCCGTTGGCGTGCAGCTCCCGCACCGAGAAATCATTTCAGTCAGAACACCTCTGATGGGCAACCAACCCGAGAGCTGTGTTTAAAACCCAGCAGGACGGACCAAGGTGAGGACGGCTGATGTGGTAGGTACTAGTAGGTACTTCGAGTACAGATAAGGTGGAGATCAGGTGGTAGCAGCAGCCATTGGTGCCATTATTGGCTCCCACGACGAGCCTTTACGTGCCTCCACTGTGGCATTTTAGCAACCAAAAACGGAATAGATGGATGTGGAAGGAAG
>JAEMON010000001.1:76250483-76269899 GCA_030264115.1 Lygus lineolaris | reverse complement strand
TTCGCTCATCAACTCATGCTGCATGAATGGGACTTTTAAAAACACGTAAAAACAGTAAAGAGATAACTAAATCTAACGACCGTGTTGAAAAGACCATGTCCATGAAAGGAATGAACGTTTGAGAGTAGAGTCTGTCTCTACTTCCCAGTTCGTGTATGCTATGATTCGATCACTCCTTTTGAAGAACTTGTGATGTTTCATTTTTCAGGATAGCGACATGTCTAAGTTCTCTTCGCAAGACTCAGACAGTTCAAAGAACGGGTCTCGGGTTAACAGTGAATCAAACACAAACGAAGAATACGCTAAAGGAGATGGGAAATTGGGATTTTCTAACCACCCAGCTCAGCTATATAAGGTATATTATTATTATTATTTTAATTATATAAGTACCTGTCGTTGGTAAATAGGCACAAGGGCTTACCTTTTTTTTCACTTAGGCACATATCCATTTCATAGTGTTCAGAAGCCAAATATCTAAAAGTAAATGCGTATTTCATGGTTTAGGAGTTTATTTTTGATAAAAGAAACTAGGGTTTAAACAGCAGAGCAGGAAACTGCTGAAGGGCGTATGTTCAATCAGGGTTTTGTAACACGCGTTCTTGTGCCTGTTCACCAAAGGGGGAAATGACATACTTTTGTGTAATAGGTATTCAACGTTATTGAATGACCTACGTGATCAACAGTGGACATGACCGTAATTAAACCTTTAAAGCCCGAGACACAAGGTCTGTTCCTACTAGTTATTCAAATATGTTACCTATGCAGAACCCTCTGCACACACTCTTGTTGATAAGAGTTCAGTGCTGCTAAAATATTTGAGTATATTCGACCAGACCTGCAGACCAATTGCATGTACTTCAGTTGGTGTAGACCTGATGGGGCGAAATGTTCAGGGTTGAGACGTATTTACATAACATGGTGGGGGTTGCAGTTACCGGAAACTCTGCCTACTAATGGAAAAATGTTCCAGTCATGCGACGAATTTTCAAAGAAATAATCAAGCCGACTTTTAGCTATTTTGTAACTTCAGTAATTTTTTTTAATTTTAGGAGGGTTTATTTTTACCAGAAATTTTGCGCTGATTCCGAATATTTTTTGTGTACATACACACATACAGGGTGTTCGGTCTAGTAATAATGAAACTTCAGGGATCAATTCTACAACTAATTTCCAACAAAAAGTGTCTCCTAGAGTTTTTTTGTTGACCCCCTATTTTCGTGAGTTTTGTCAATTTTAAGATTTTTTTCGTGTTTTCAATTTTAAGCCACTAAAATGTACATACCTAGCTCCCTTAAATTGTTATTAAAACTTGAAAATAAGGACACCGTTGGAAAGGGCGGTAAATGTCCTATGGATAAAGTCATTTTGAAATCACTGAAACTGTATTCATTGAGCTCTTGTAGAACCTAAACTTCAATTTTTGTCGTATTTCACATTCCATCGTGGATTTCACCTGTAGTTTTCAAGTAAACCTTTCAAATGAATTCCATTTGCAAAAACGGAAAAAACATCTCCGTTTTATCAGCTTTCCAGCGATGTTATTATTTTCAATTTTACTGTGGAAATTAGAGGAGCCAATCACGTTTGAATGAAAAAAATGTGGGGTTTTTCGAGGAAAACGAGTGGGCGTTACACATGATGATTTTAACTGGAGGAGTTAGGTATCGTTTTCCTAGTAACTTTCGACGCTGAATCGAATGTTGACACTCCTGATCAATTTTGACAGATAGAAAATGGATTTTTAGAGAAAAAAGTGCATTTAGGGACATACCACTACATCAGCACCAACATCATTGTTTACTACCTGTATTTGTTTGATTACTACCTTTCATTGTGTTCATTGTTTACTACATGTTTATTATCAGCGGTATTTAATAAACACAGGCAGGTAGTAAACAACGAGGTTGGTGCTGGTTGGTGAGATGTCCGAAAATGCACTATTTTCTTTGAAAAAAAAAAACATTTTCTATCTGTCAAAATTAATCAGGAGGGGGGTCTTCATTTGATTCCGCATGAAAAGTTATGTGGAAAACAATACCTATCTTCTCTAGCGATGGCCAAACCGACAAACTCAAAACGCCACGTTTTTTGCATTCAAAACGTGATTTTTTCCCATAATTTTCTACAACAGGAAAATTAGAAAAAAATTACACCCCTGGAAAGCTCATCAAACGGAGATGTTTTTCCCGTACATGCAAATGGGTTTCATAATAAACATTTAGGTAAAAACTACAGATGAAATCCATGATGAAATGTGAAATACGACAAAATTGAAGTTCAGGCTCTACAAGAGCTCAATGAATACAGTTTCAGTGATTTAAAAATGATTTTATCTTATAGGAAATTAACCGATCTTTCCAACGGTGTCCTTATTTTCAAGTTTTGATAACAAATTAAGGGAGTTGTGGCCATTTTAGTGGCCTAAAGTCGAAAACTCGAAAAAAAATTGATATTGAGAAAACTCACGAAAATAGAGGGTTAACATAAAACTCTATGAGACACGTTTTGTTGGAAATTAGTTGTGGCATCGATCCCTGAAGTTTCGTCGTTACTAGGAAGCTTAAAGATGACAATTTTCACCAAAAAAACTTGGACCCAAAAGTTTCAAATTTTAACGCCTAAAAGTAGGTACCCTGAAAATTTTGGCCAACGATATCATCCTTTCTTTTGATATATTCACACTTGGATCGATCATAGGGTCAGATATCTTCTGGGGTGACTGTTAATGTGTTAGATAAACTTGAGCAATTGTTTTAGAGTGGGTCTGAAACTAATGTCCGTGGAGAAAATTTCAAATTTTTTTCTTAAAACTGTGGAGCTATTGCTATCTTTTTTCTCGAAAATTGTCTAATAATGAATAAGATTTTAATAGTACATTTGTTAACTTGGGGTTGTGTAGTATCTTCTTATACTAGATGTTGTTTCTCCTCTTTCTTCAGATCCTTCCACCACAGATTCGGAGAAGGATCAAAGCTCTCAAGAAACTGCAAGTAGAATCCGTCAGAGTTGAAGCCGAGTTCTTCGCTGAGGTGCACAAACTGGAGTGCAAGTACAATCAGCTGTATTCCGGGATCTACCAGAAGGTAAACCATAGTCATCTTGATTTTTAGAATACAGCTGAGGAGTATGTTTTATCTTCCTAGTATTTGGCATAATTGGATGGGGCTGGTTCCGAAATTTTCATTTCATGAAATTTGGGCGGTATTCATAGTCATGACTCAAGTAGGGCTCGAGGAACTACTCCTTCGAGCAATTACTCTCAGGACATGAGCATCTACTCTCCAGTTGGTATTCAGCTGAGCAATCCCTCATCAGTCGAGTATATGCTCGACAAGAGCATCTACTCGAGAAGCATCCCAGGGCTGAAGCAGTTGGGTAGCTCTGATTGCTTGTGAAACAGGGAAGTTTCTCTGTTTGACTGGGATCTTTTTTGGTTTGATGGGGAGCTTCCTCATTTTCATACATCACTGCTGTTATAACAGTTCTGGTAGGTTTTGTATGCATTTGGATTGTTTGTTTGGTCTGTTGGTTTTGTGTGAAATAAGTAGTTATCGAGAAGCAGAAGGAAAGAATAGTATTTGGGAAGGAGGTGTTTCAAAATGGGGTCGAAATACCATTAATTTGGATCTTTCCGTACCTCATTTCTATAATTTTAAATGATAGTGATTTGACTAAATGTTGATGAAAGTTGGATGCAGGGTAAAATGATGAAAAAGGTGTCTTGACCAAAAAAACAGTGTATTAATAAGAAAGAAATGAATCAATTACAATCTTGGACTAAATAAAGAAAATAAATAGGTATATAAAGAGGAGCTCCTTTCCTAAAATATGATAAAATGAACTTTTCTTTATAATATTATTGTGGAATATAAATTTCAAGATGAATGTAGATATGATGGAAATGTGTATTGATTTTCCGTTGATGGTGATTAGAAGTTTTTTGGATGATGGCCAAAAAATATGCTGGAATCTCAGGGATTTGAACCTGGAACTCCTGGGTGGGAGACAGAAACCGTAACAATTAGGCTATCCCTGTGTTGACTGAAGGCGAGAGAAAGGCAGCTACAGTGGGTAGGAGCCTGGTATTCCCACCACACAGCAAAATGTGGCCAATTTTGCTTGCTACCTAGTGGAAATTTCACTTACAGTCTCCTGATGGTGAGAAGGTCTCCTGATGGTGGAGGTGTAGGAGAATTTCGGGCCTGCTCGTGGTGTTAGACTGGGCAGGAAAGAGGCTCTTAGTGGTAGAAGATAGGCCCACACTTCTTCTCTCTTCCAAGAGCTCTAGTAGGTGTAGGATTTCGCAGAAATCACTCACAAGCTTTGCTGAACGGTACTTTAAAATAGTTATTTGAGACCTGTACACTATTTCATCAGAAAAATGACCGCTTCAAACTGGCAAGAAGGAGGAAGAGAACATTCATAGAAGGCTTGCTACTTGATACTGATGAGACCTGTTGGAGATGGATAGCAGCTTCTTGATGCTCCTTGGATCTTTACCCGCCACTTCACTCACAATACAACACATTCTAGAGATAATAACTCGTCGTCATACATCGTCTAGTAGTAATCCACCATGGTCGTAATCGTAGCACACAAGCCGCTTTTGCAATTTGTGTTCAAAACAAACTATCGAGTAACTGCTCATGTGTCCTCCCCAGGTACCTCGAGATTTGGCTACTTTCGAGTAATGGCCGGAACTCGACTCAACCCCGAATTTGGTCTATGAATACCGCGTTGAGCAACTGCTCATCGTCCCAAGTAACTACTCGAGGATATGCTCGAGATGACGACTGTGAATAGCGCTGAGCATGCGACGTTGCTCAACGGCCCACTTCAGGAGTTACTCGGCTTTGATTAACGACTATGAATACTGCCCTTAATGTTTCTTGCATCATGATGTTTTTCGCATTGACGGTAGGTAGGTAAATCAGATGTTTGGAGTCATTAACCAAACAGTAAGAGTTTGTCAAAATGGTCAACCCGTACCAACCACAACATTTTGAAATGTGAAATAGAAGAGCAAAATTCATGAGAATTCTTAATTGGTATTTTGTTACAGAGACGAGCTTTTGTCACTGGTGAAACAGAGCCAAATGATCAAGATTGTGATTTCACCCTTGACGCCTCCTTGGACGGTGTTGCAGAAGGTGGTAATGAGCAGGGGTAAGTTCCGCTTGTGGGTAATATTATTAACCTTATTTTCTGGTTTAAATGGGGCCCCTTAACATGTTACAACCAATATATATGTTCAATATACACTGTAGAACGTCTCTCACGCTAGTTTCCAGTTAAATCAGGGGTTTCTCCTTCAAACTGGGGGACTATGTGGAATTGTGGTGTGTCTTACTTTTGCGTTTTCAACTTCAAATTCGGATTTAGCACCCTTGAAAACCTCTTAGTTCTCATTTTCAGCTCAAAATGTTCATTAGGTTGGCTGTAAAACGGGTGAGTAGATCACGCGTGACGTCATCTGTTCTGAAGAGGTCCCTCCCACCCTGATGGTAGCAGGGTGGGTAACTTCATCTGTATCAATTGTAAGGCAGTCATTTTCGCTCACTTCCAATCATCGGATACCCGACATAATATAGCACCTTTTTGGAAAGCTCTCACTGAAATCTTTTAAGTTAAATGAATTAAATCAAATAGCCAGAATGGGGAACTTGCATGATTATTTTTTATTTCGTAATTTGAAAGATCTTAAGGGTGCGCTGGACGGTGGGCTCGGGAAGCACCTCAACCATGCCCCAACGCAACTCAAAATCCTATTTATTATTTTTCACATTTGTGATTTTAAAAATTCATCGATTTATATAATTATGTTATACAATAATAATGACATACTTTGCGTTGTGAATCATAATTTTAAGTTTATTCCATCCAGAGAAAACGGAAGAAACTGATGAAAACCAGGTTTTCCATTGGTTTCTTCCACCTAGGTTCTGATTGCACTACTTGGATACTACTAGTCGAATTGCACTTGAATTTTCTAACATAATAAGGACTGGAGCTTGTAAATAACTGTTGTTCATTGAAAAAGTTGTAACAGTTTTGAGGTGGAATAAGATGGTTCTGGCAGGACTTGTACTACATCCTCTCGTTAACTAAACGAGTACTCTACCATTGAACCGTGGGAGCTACTCTTTCACATGTTATTTGTCCTCTGTTTGGCTATTGAAAATGTGTCCCTGGTTTCAACCCTAGTGACTAGTTGACTTTGATTAGTTTTTACAAAAGGACTAAAATCGTTGAGAACAGAATGGAGACTGAACTTTTTATTGTTGACGAAAATTGATTTAGAAAACTGAAGTTGCTACACCTAAACTGTTTCCTCTTTTTTTTACGAAACCTTGAGCAATCATCATCAAAATGAACCGAATTTGAGCAACGAAGACTTCATTGTTTAGTGATGGGAAGGATAAATTGTGGTTCCCATGAACACTGCAATCCAAACTATTTTTGACTTGGCTATTGCAGGATTTTGCAGCACTGGCTCTGATCCCAAGGCCCTCCCATGACCGTCTTTTTCTAATTTCTGGCAAAAATAGACAACGTTTCTCGATGAAACGCCCCCTGTGACATCAAACTACATTATGAACTCAATAGTACAAATCACTGAAGTTGTATCCATGCTGAAGACACTGTAAACGTTTCAAAGAACCTTAAACCCTGGGAGCTCCCTTGCCCTTGCTCTCTTGCACAGTTCTAGTATCTCTTCTCTATGCCGTTCCTGTATTCTTCCATACAACTACTTGACAATCAAGGTTTCCTGTTGAAAGGTTCATTCTAATTGTTGGAGAGGATCTTATACCCTCAATTAATTGACCCCCTCCATGGAAGATTGGGGAGTTCTCTCCTTCAATCAACAATGAAGAATACATTCGAAATTTCATCACAGTCCATTTCAAATATCAACCCTTATTTTTGCCTCATGTTTTTGTCACTGTGACAAAAACGAGATATTCTAACTTGCTGCTCGCATTGGGAATCCATCTCCAATCCACTTATTTATGGGGGCGTGAGTTTGTTATCATGGATGAATGAAGCGAGGTGAGGGCGAAACGTATTGCTAGTTTAAACAAGCAACTACAGCTATTTTGATTGCCGGCAATTTGTATTGCTCAACAATTGCCATGATTGGGCAACTTTTCCTGCTATTGTTAAGACCCCTAAGAAGAACTTCTGTTTCTGTCACGATCTCAGTGTGCCGAGGGGTTTGGTGGAGACGATTGAGTTTAAATGTTGTGGATTATCTTCGCCTAACATCTTCAAGAGTAGGGATTATGTTCCACGTTGACTAATCTAAAATATGTTTACTCTTCAGATTTTCGCCATTTGGCGCTGTCGACGCGAACACCAAAGGTATTCCTTACTTCTGGCTTACAATATTCAAAAACGTAGATCTGCTCAACGATATGGTTGAGCCTCACGATGAACCCGTCTTGAAGCATCTCACGGATATAGAAGTGGAATTTTTGGAGAATGACCCCATGGTAAGTATAGTGGTACCATTCTGCATTCATTGATATTAACTTCTATTATTTGAATCAACGAAGTGAATACGAATGAGGAACTTGGTTCCATAAAGTATTACATAATTAAAAATGGTGCGATTGAAACCACACACTTCTATTCCTATTCCACTTCCTTAGTTCCGACCTCGCAGTTTCGCCGAATGCGTTTGAAGGATCTTCAGTCCATTGAAAGTGAAACTGTTGGGTGGCAAAAAGAGCTACTCCCACACACAGGCGTCAAGGGAACCAGCCTCGTTTTATCTTGATTTATATTAACCCGGGGGCTGAATGCCATGGTCAGGTATTTATAGGGAGTGGGTGGTCTGGGTATGTCTGTCATTGGAACCATCCGAAACTGCCATATCAATTCAATCGTTTTTCATTCAACTTTTATAGTACCTAGAAACCATTGAGCCTTAGCTAAGGCGCACATTGAGCTGCGTCACGCAGTCCACTCGCGCAGCGCAGCGCAGGGCAGGCTCGTGCGAGGAAACTGCGTCACGCAGTTCGGACCGCACATTGGGAGGCAGTTTTGTGAAGCAGTCTGTCCTGCGAGGGGGTTTTGGCGAATTCCGCGGTAGTGCAGAGAGTGGACCGAGCGGGGAGCGGGGTATCAGTAGGCGGGGGGTGGTTGGGGGGGGAAACGAGTGGGCTGCGTGACGCAGTTTTTGTAAAATTTCACAAGTGCGAGTGCCAGACGTGCGAGTGCGTCAATATGCGCTCCTCCATTTAAATGCAGGTGTTACAAAAACTGTGCTGCGCTGCGCTGCGCTGCCCTGCGTCGCACGTGTCTCAATGTGCGCCCACCCTTATACAGGTGAGCTCTAAACGAAACAGGCATAATTCGGGGTCTTATAGGACATTTCATGCTTTGTTTTTTGCGAAAACAAAACTGTTCAACTTCATTCAGGGACCCTTGATATGTGGTATATTCGTGATCAGCAGGAAATTCCCTATAAGATCTTAAAGTTAGTCTGTTTCGTTTGCCCCCACCCTGAATCGTCAATCATCGTCTGGTGAATCCCATTCATAACCAACACTTCTATTTCAGGGCTTCGTCTTGAAGTTTGTATTCTCCCCCAATGAATTCTTCAGTAATCCTGTGCTTACAAAGTACTACGAAATGCGGTGTAAGCCAGATGAGGAGGATCCTTTTAGTTTCGAAGGACCAGAAATAATTAAGTGCAAGGTAATTTGGTTTTTATTATTCTCTCTATTGTCGTTTTCATTATTGAAGTTTCTTGTTTATGGTTATTTGAAATTATAAACAAGTAATTTACCTAGGTCTGATGTATTCTTTATGAATACAATGATCAATGCTGACTAATTAAATAACACTTTGATTCGTTATAAACTCACTGAAAGAAAACAATTGAAGTCGAACAGGTAATTATAAAAAAATTGAATGGTCATTAGAATGGCGCATACTGGCGAAAGAATTATTTTGTTGAAGTTTTTGGAATTTGGTCCGAAAGGGCGATGGTAGGGGATCCCAAAGTTTCTCACTTAAATTAGGAAGAGAATTTGAAAGACAATTATGTGGGAACTTGAACAAATGTTACTTGCAGTGGGGGAAACTCTTCAAAAGAAGGATAATTTCTGCGTTATTCTGAGCGCATGAATCCAGATATGGTAGTACCATCTACTGTCCTAAGCTGAAATTACATTGAATTGGATGCCTCGCCTGTTTTAAAATTATGAGTAATCACGTTAATCAAATCTTGGATTAACTATAGTTAAGTTAGGGTCATAGGAAGGATGTGTCGAGGAATTTTATCCTAAATAATTTCTTGAGTTGAGGAGTATAATCTCGAGTGTTACTATCATCAGACTTCTTTTTTTTTAAATAATTTGTAAATAGTTATTCATGTTGTTGAAAAAACTAATATGAGGTTTGGTTGACAGGGCTGCACTATTGATTGGTACAAGAACAAAAATGTGACCAAAAAGACTGTAAAGAAGAGGCAGAAACATAAGACCCAAGGCACAGTGAGGACTGTTTCGAAGACAGTAAAGAATGATTCGTTCTTTAACTTTTTCGACCCCCCTCAAGGTTTGTGGATTTTTTCCTGAAAGTCATTTTTGTTGTTCTGGTATTTTAACTAGTGAAAAGTGGGAATGCAAGCCAATCAACAAGAGAAATGTCTAATGAGAATGAGGAATTTTCATGATTCTCTGGAAGTTCGACTTTATTTATGAACAAAAATCACATTCGTCGTACTTAAGTTGTTGTTGAGATATTTCTAAATTATACTATTAAAATTCCCTTCAGACTACCAACGTCAGTGGAAAATTTGCAAAGCAAGGGTAGTCATCCCAACTACGCTAGGCCCCGCCACCTGAGCCATCGCCTGAGTACTGTTATTAACTTTTATACCACATTTTACGTGTATTAACGAGTTCTTCATAGGTTTGGTTGGACAAGCGGTTCAGAACCCAACTGACCACACCCCTTTTTGGCTGTACGGACATGACACCCCTTCTGTTCACAATCTTCATAAATGACTACCCCCAGTTCATGCTGAAGAATTGAGAACAGATTGTTCAACCTCCTTATCTCGTGCAACCGAGTGGTTCAGCATGAACGGGTTATGCGTAAATGACTCTTAAGCAATCGTTATGTACTTGGGTCTTCGTTCCTTCAGTGCATTTGACCCAAACCAGATGATAGCAGGTTGCTTGGAATCAGGGTTGACCCCAGACTCAACTGGAAGCCTCATTGCGAGACTCTGGCCAATGCTCTAAATAGCATTACCTTCTTGCTGCGAAAACTTGCAAATAAAATCACTCAGAATGCAGTGCTTGCTGCATTTCACAGTAGATCCGCTTATGCACTTCTCAGTTGGGGTATGTTCTATGTTTATTATTTTTGCCTGCCAGAGTAGGGCTGTAGCCAGCGTTGGTTATAGAACCAACTGTACTTACTGTTCCTGCTGCTTACATTTTTTAGTGCCTTGTCTACACTATCGACGATTTTAACGACTTTGAGCTTAATCCATCCAGTAAAAAGAGACCTCGCCATCTCATATCTGAGGGTTTCCTCATTCAGTAATTCATTGAAAGGGTGGTGTGTAAAATTCTACAACATTATACCTAGAAAAGTTAGAAATCAAAAGCCCAAGCATCTCAAGTGTACCATTAGGACTTTTCTCTTAAAATTGGCTCTTCATGTACTCTTTGGATTATTTTGAGGAGGCAAGGAATTATCAGTTCATTTAGTTTCTAGTTTTTTCTCGTAGTACCTAAAATCTGTCAAATGAGGTAATAATTTTATATTTATAATTTATAGCTAATACTGGCAGTTTGTTATTACGCGGACTAACAATCTTGAACTGTCTGGACCAGTTCTGACAGTTGAAGGTTTTTGATAAAATTGGCTAGTTATGGTCATGCGCAATAGACAGTTCTGACAGTTGAAGGTTTTTGATAAAATTGGCTAGTTATGGTCATGCGCAATTGTAAGCCCCACCCCCAACGATTTAGGGACAGTATTGGAAAATTCAACTACCTACCATTACCCCTCCATCAATCACTTGATGCTTACTTTTATTATTCATATCCAGTGTCTGATGATGAAAATGAAGATGTTGATGCGGAGATCCAAGCTATTCTAACCAGCGACTTTGAGATTGGACATTACATCAGAGAACGCATTGTGCCTCACGCTGTACTATATTTCACAGGTATGACACATTCATTTGAGTGGTTGAAATACAGTTTTTTAATAGATAACCATTAATGTAGTTTCCTCCTGTCGAAGGTATTGGGGGGGGGGGGGGATGTAGAGGCATTTAAACAAGTTTTGTCCTCAATTTAAAATTGCACACGATGCTATCGAGTCCAATGGCATTGAAATACATAGTGTGTCCACCGCACAATTCATGGAAATTTCATCAAAATCAGTTCATAAGTTTCAGAGTTTCGAAGCTTCCAAAACTAATTTCGCTCTATATCTGTGTGTATGTACAATAGAAACTCGATTAACCGAGTTGGAGGTTGACTCTGTTAATTTGAATGGGGAATTATCATCAATTTTTTTTATTTTTTTTTCTGTAAGGTAATGGCTTGAAAGAAACAATATTGAAGCCGTAGAGCAAAAATAATGTATCTGTGATTTTAGAAAATTTATTAAAATTTTCATTTTTGTAATATGGCGGGAAAGTTACGTTGTAACGGGTGTCGTCTGTCATTGGCCAAAATCCCTGAAGGCCTGTCAACCAAACAAAAACAACACTGTTTTAGCCCCAGATTAGTGAGAATATAATTAACTCAATTAGATAATTGATTGAATTAATTATTAATTAATAAATAATAATCAATTATTTAACTAAATCATGTTTTCACTGCTCCCTGTGTGATCTCTGCACATTCTCTTTCAGTTGTTCTTTTAGTGTGACGTGTTACCGGGTGGCTCAAGGGCCGTCGGAATGGCGCCTGTTTTTCAAACTGCTGAGATTTTATTCCGAATTTTCGCCACACCAGAACGATCAACTATTTTTTTCTTTGTGTTAACAGTGTTATTTTATTCCTATTAACAATAGAAGAGTGGAAAAAATTCGATTTTCTCATACACGATCATTCCCCATTACATAATACATATTGAGGAAGTCTTTATCGTGTTTCTGACTGGTTCCTGGCAACAAGACCATGGATCAGTTCCAATATTGAGCTGAGTCGAAAAGTGACCTCAAATCAGCTGAGTACAAAATCGTGCTCACAGACTAGCTGAAAATTTAGCTACTACATCAGCTGAATCGAAAATTTAGCTCATAGATAAGCTGAGTCAAAAATTGAGCCCTCAGATCTGTCGTACACAAAAATTTAACACCTAAGTGTGATAACTAGAAGTGTTATCCACGTTAGAATAAGTGAGGAAACTTTATATTTGATATTATACTGCCCACCCTACATGGCAGACTTCCTGTTCCTGTTTCACTGTTCTTAGGTTATTATAAAACTCAATTGATGAAAATGTATACATCAGGGTGTCCACAAGTCAGAGAAAATCTTTCTAGATCTATTAAACTTTGCAGTATTATTTTTAGAAATGATAAATTTTGATGCAAAACCAGAAATATTGGCATAACAATTATAAATGACCATACATCGGTTACAATAGACAGTTCGAGTGAACGAGTAGCGAGTTGGGTTACAAGTAGGAAGCCCAACGGATAGAAAATGTTTAGTTCGCTGTGCGTGTATCTCATTACGAGTAGAGTCATTTTGTGGCACAAATGGAATTGGCCTGTTCGTCAACGAGTGGGGCTTGGAATGGACTCCCAAAAATGAAGGTAACCATACTGGCACCATGGAAAAAGGATCTTTCATGCCTACCTATCTACCCCTACCTGTTTGCTCAACAACCCAGCCCAACCCTATAGTTGCTCCTGAATAGCCAAAAATTGTTTCTAATCTGACTGTAATAGGGTGAAACAAATAGCGCTGATGGACTCATAAACGAGTGGTGCTCATGTGACCCCCCCCCCAAAAAAAGAAGGAGAAGGTTTGGTTCATTTTTATGATAGTTTATTAGTGAATTGCATTACCTAAATGGAGATATAACATGTGTTACTTCCTTCCTTCTTATATGTAGCCTTGAAAGAAAACATGGAAAATAGGGCAGATAACCCGCAAAAATACGAAAATCAAAATGAAATTGGATCGAGTTGGGTCCCAGTCAGCCTCCTCTTTTTGTACAGTATAAGTCAGGAGTTAGCATCTGATAATGCTCTCCCTAACAACCTATTCAGAATCCCAACTCACTACTCGTGTAACATGCTTTGTTGCTGTCTATCATTATTTTACGTGATGCCTTGGTTTTCTCGTTGTTCATTTGCCTCGATTTTTTCAGGTGAAGCGCTAGAGGAAGAGGAAGATCTTGAGGAAGAAGAGGAGGAGGATGATGACGAGCTCTCTGAGGACAGTGATGAAAATGAATCAGTCGTTCTATGCAAGGATTCTAAGAATAACCAGCAAGCTCCAGAATGTAAACAACAATAATTACAACTTAGGGATCTGGGGGGTTGCTATTCTATTATTTTTTATTATTATTATTGTTTTTATTTTATTTTATTTATTTATTTATTTTTTTTTTTCTTCATTTCATTTCATTTGTCACCAACTGTTTGTAACTTCATTGCCATTTGATTCTATTGTCTCATCTGTTGAATGCCAATGATGTTTCAGTTGATGAGATGATAGAATTGTGTGACATTACTTTTCACTTGCGTTAATTGTTTGTCCCTCACAGGCAGTGAGACCGAATGTGATTGTGAGAGTTACACTGAAAGTTCGGGAGTAAGCGAGAAGGAGGTCCAAAAGGTAAAGCCACATACAGCCTAGAGAAGGATTAGATATACCCAAGTCATGAAATCCCCCTTAAAATCAAGTGTGCATTCCGTGCTATATTTATTTATTTAATTATCCTGATGAGTTACAAGTTCCAAACCTTTAGTTCCACCCAATGAATTGACAAAATTACAAATTTACTTACAAATTACTTTTCATTTTTGTTGAAGTTTCTATTTTATTACCTATTTTCATCTCTCCTTCAACCAAGGAGAGGATGTTTGTGATACAAGTAGTGGTTGCTGTCATTGAATGTATTAATGTAACCATGTCACAATTTTCTGTTGATTTCTTCCTGCGTCAGTTAATCTATGTGTGTTGGTATGACAAATATGTATAAGGTGTATCAATCAAAGAGTTTAGAATAGGGAATAGAGAGGGCGTATCACCATCAGCCAATGGAAGTTTTTCGAGCAAGTAAACTTGCAAGGTGGAGGAGCCTCCAATATGAAAGCGATGAGCCGAAGCCATTGATAGTATAAATCGATGCTCATCAGTCTGTCACCAAAGGTACACTGTAGCATGAAGCGTCGCCATCTGCCTTCAGACGCTGGAGAGGTTACTTTGGCATACAGTGTCCAGATTTCCGTCAATGGGGAACTTGCTGCATGGGTCGGAATTTAGCATTTTGAACCTCAAAATCTGATTCAGCGCCCTTCAAAAACCCCTGTTGCCAATTTTCAGCTTGAAATTACGGCTGGTTTGCCTAGAAAATGGGTTGAAAGAGGGAGCATGTGACATCATTTAGGTTCTGCAAAAGAGGGGCCTGCCCAGGCAGGCGAAGGGTCGATGACTTCAGTTAGGTTCAAATTACAAGACCCATTTTCGGTAAGTTTCACCGTCGGATACCCCTCATATAGCACCTTTTTTTAGCCCCCATTGAGATCTTTCAAAATACAAAATAAAAAATAACCATGCATGTTCCCCATTGTCTCAAAATTCACGTTTTCAACCTATGGAACCACCCAAAAAAATTCATCTTTTTCTCATACATTTTTTCAGCTCAACAACAAAAATAATTTTTTCCCCATTTTTCAAAAATGTATGTGAAGTTTCTAGTTGTACAGGGTGGGGCAAAAGAGACAGTGCAGTTTTGAAGGGCGATTGAAAAAAAACGGTGCAACTTGGGAAAATGCGGTTTGTTTCATTTCATTCCGTATTACATGCCATTTCGACTTCTCACGTTCCACAGTGGGGCGGATCCGGAAAAAACTAAGCTCCGCTCCACATTTATAGGAAATTTTGCGCTGATTCCGGAAATACCCCTTGTTCCTATGCCTAAAATAGCGAATTAACTGCGTAAACATGAAAAAACCTAGAAAATTCACGTTTTTGACCATTGTAAATGCCCAAAATCATTTTTGTATGGAAGGAAAGTTGAAGACCTGAGACTTCTGCGTCGAATGAGACCAACGCTGGCTCACCAACTTAGTACCCATAATTGTTGGTGATTTTTCAAAGTTTTCCGTTTTCTCGACTTTCTTCGTGCTCACGACTGAAAAAGGAAAACTTTGAAAAATAACCAAAAATCATGGTTACTGTGTTGGTGACTTGGCATTGGTCTCACTCGACGCAAAAGTCTCAGGTCTTTAACTTTTCTTTTATGTAAACATAATTTTGGGAGGTTCCAATGGTCAAAAACGTGAATTTTCAAGGTTTTTCGATGTTTACGCAGTTAATTCGCTATTTTAAGCATTGAGACACGGGGTATATTCGGAATCAGTGCAAAATTTCCTATATATGTGGAGCGGAGCTTAGTTTTTGACGGAAAATGACCATTTGCCCCACTGTGCGTGTGCGTCCCTAAAGAGTACATCAGTAAGGTGGTGACCAACCAGTAGTGACGCACTGATAAGGCGATTTCTGAAGTTGTCAGCCGCCCTCTTACTCATATCGACGGGATCCTCTCTGATTCGAGCCTTAAGTTTTTCCAGAGTGTGGGGACAATGTTTAAAACCCTTCTCCTTGAGGTAGCCCCACAGGAAGAAGTTGCGATTACTCACATCTGGTGATCTCGCGGGCTGCCCCAAGTCACCACTGAGACAGACGAGGCGCGAAAATATCTACATCCTTTGATTGCATACCCCAGATGCAAAGGAGAGTGTCACTTGCATCTGTGGGGTGGACCGCGAGGGTTGCCCCCAAGAGCGTTCTGACGGCATTTCAGTGAAGTTACTGAACCTCCCTTTACAGCTAAAATTGATATTAGGTAAAGGCGTTGGTGTGCTGATTGCAAGGTGAACCAATGAAGTCAAACGTTCGTTTTAATTGTTGTATTTCAAATACCGATATCAATTATATCATAATGTTTCGGGGAGGAAATAATGATTGTTTCTGGCATGTAATAGAAGTAATGGCTTTGAAGTTATTAGTAGGTATGTACGCACAGGAGGACCTTCCTACCATATTTCCTCCTCAGCCTGATATTTTTCCTCCCAACATCAGCCAAATATTTGATGCTCACTTGGTTCTACCTAGGTGTTCAGAAACAAATTGGTTCGTTTTAGCGAATTTTCGAAGAAAATTGAGCTATTGAAGATGGCTGCATAGATCACAATCCTAGATTTTAATGGTTTCCCTCTCTCTCTATCTATTTAGAAATTTAAAAAAACCTAAATGCCCAAACTCCATTTCGAACTGCATTGCGGGTTCATTTCACTGAAACGCCAGAGCGCTCGCCCTTCCGTTCGCACCCCTCGCCCTTCCGTTCGCACCCCTCGCCCTTCCGTTCGCACCCCTCGCCCTTCCGTTCGCACCCCTCGCCCTTCCGTTCGCACCCCTCGCCCTTCCGTTCGCACCCCTCGCCCTTCCGTTCGCGCCCCTCGCAGTCCGCCCCACAGACGCAAGTCAGCGCGTCGGGACTGGTCCCCAGAGCAGTCTGGACGCCGACGCTCTTTGCCAAAGTGTACCTTGAGGGACGGGTTCATTCCCCTTTTCTTCTTCCATGTTACACCCCCTCTATCAGGGCTCTTTGGTTTTAGTCGTCTTCTAGACCTGGCTTCACTAACTTGTGTTCTCTTCAAAGCAACAAAATAGGAGCGAATCACTCTTAATCTATGTTGGCCTTATCCTGGGTGCTGTAGGACTTTCTTTTTTACCAACATCAAAAAGTACGTTTTTCTGGCGTGTCATGGGAACGAGTTTCTGTTGTCGTATGTTTGTTATTGTCATTATTTTGTAACCTACATCTTAACCACAATAATGAGCTCTGCGTAGTACTCTAAAATGTAAGGGAAGAAATATGAAAAAGCACTGGATGGGTGAGAGAGAATTGTAGAAGGAATCTGAATATTAGGAACTTCTGACGGAAATTTTAAAGTTGTGGTTGAAGATAGTACAGCACTTGTTCAGGAGGGAATTGTGCGACCCGGTGAGAGAAATTTAGGGGAGCCAACATATAGTTACTACTTAGACTGAAATTTTGGTAATTAGAAATAGAAGATGATATTGTGTCACCGGCAAATGTAATGACAGAGGGACTCCAGCGCTCTTGTCCAGAATCTAAGTATGTACCTAAATCAAACACAGTTGAGTCCTCAAACGCACGTAGGGCATTGTTATTGAATCGTTTTGTGAATTCGTACATGAAATTGCTCTTGTCTCTAATGTTTTTTATCTTTAAAAAAAAATGTAAATAAAAATAAGTTATTTTGAACTGAGTTTGATTATTACATCCCATAATAACTACTCCCCATAACTAAAGTGGGTTTAGCTTAGTGGGTAGTTTTTAGTCAATTTTCGTAGACAATTTGGATATTGCAATGGGTTCAGAATTAGAATAAATAATTTAAATATAAGAATAAGAAAATAATACCTACTTCATCTTCCATGAGAAGCTTGCATCATGGGAATTGCAAATTGATGTCCAGGCGATAATATAATGTGTAGGAATAAGAAAGGGAAGCTGTATATTTATACATGAGGTAAAAATGCTAATTTTGGTATTCGAAATCATCCTCCAATTTGATGTGTAAATGCTATATAAATATATGAGCGTATGTATGTTTCATTCCCAGAGGATATCTGACCCTAGGATCGATCTAAAAAATTCAAAATATTGATAATAAGAGTGAGTTCGTTAGCCAGAATTTTCTGAGTACTCTTAGGGGTCCAATTTTTAAAATTGAGGGTCAAAAAACGGGTTTTTGGTGTAAATGAACATCTTAAACATAAGACAATATTGATGGCATCATATGAAAATCTTATACCTTTAGTTTCGCAAATTTCAAAGGGAAGCTAAATAACTGAAATTTGTCATCATTCCACAACCTGTGAAAACCTTGTATACATTCGTATTTTTGTTCCAAGATACGAGGTTCCCAGTAACTAATGCCAATTTCATCGATACACCGGTTTTCTTTTTTTCGCCTCTAGAGGGCTAAATAATCGTTATCCGCCGAAATCAGAAACAGGACGAGGTTTTCATTTCAAAAAACCTCTTTCAGCACACAATAGAGTGCGGTTACGAGGTTTCCATATGATGCAGGGTTGCTACCGGTATGGAATACCTGGAAAAGTCAGGGGAAATTGAAATTCTTCTGGAATTTTACGCTAAATATGGGCTATTCGTTTTTATTAGTTCTTGGTAAGACTAATGCTTCTAATACCTACAAGCTTTGTAAATTTTAATAATTTAATAAATTATCTGCACTACAGAATTGATCATCTGCATTTCAGTAAGTCACAAGTCTGTTTCAGGCATTTATCCATACAAAATCAAATTGCTTCCTCACTACCAATCTACCAAAGGACCCCCTGAAGCGAGAAATGAAACAAATTTTGGCGAAATTACGAGTATATGAAGTTATGGTCCAATTTTGATGGAATTTTCATGGATTGTGAGGGTTAGCCCCATGACAGTCCCCTATTGATTTCATCGCCGTCTGACCACTGGTAGCGTTTACGCATTCGCAAACGTGAAATTCCTGAAACTACAATTCCTCAGTTCCTAATAGGCTGATTCCGCTCGAATTCGGAGTATAGTAGGGGGCTGACTCTAAGACAATTAGGTACCTATCAATTTTGTCACGACTGGATCAGTAGGTAATAGCTACTGTGCAAACGCCAACTTGAAATTTGTTGTCATAGGCGTAGCTCCGAAACTGCTCGACCAATTTCGGTGAAATTTTCAGGGACTACGCAGGTTAGACCTTAGGGGGCCCCTTATGAATTTCATCGCCATCGAACCATTAGTAGCTTGTGCGCATGCATAAACATGAACTCCCTGAAACTACGATTTCTCAGTTCCTAATGGACCAATTTCATTTAAATTCGGCAGGTAGTTGGGGGCAGGCTCCAAGACAATAACTATTAATTTTGTCACGACTGGATCACTAACAGCTACAATAGGTACTGTGCATTAGGGTGGGGCGAAAAAAGGTTTTTTTCGAATTTCGTCAACGGCTAGGTGCCAAAAGTGGCCATTTCACGAGCAAAAAATGATGTAAAAGTTTCGGCCAAAAATATCAACATCTTCAGTCTGCACAAGGCCTCTCTTTTAAAACATTACATGCGGAGGATAGGATTGGCTGTTGTCTGCCACCTACTCTGGCCC
>JAEMON010000001.1:76235222-76250473 GCA_030264115.1 Lygus lineolaris | reverse complement strand
CGCCCCACCCTACTGTGCATGCGCAAACATAAAATGTATTTTCATAGCCATAACTCTGGAAACCAATTTCGGTGAAATTTTCGGGGATTGTACGGGCTTACTATTGTTTGGAGGAGGGGGCATTTGAAATGCATTGAAAACGGTCAGGGGAAAATCACTTTTGCGGTCTGGAAAACTTGTAAGTCAGGGAAATTTGGGATTCTGTTTCCGTAACAATCCTGCGATGCCATTGATATGGTACCTATCTATATTCGGAATCAGTGCAAAATTATTCCTATAAGAATGGAGAACCACCCACCAAATCGGTTAAAATGATTCTTAGAAAATTTTTCAACTCATGCTGCACGACTAGAAGCTTTCATTTAAACCTTTTTTAGTTAAAATTAAACCTTTTTAGCTTTCATTGAAACCTTTTTCTCTTTGGATTAAACCTTTTTTACTTTCATTTAAACTTTTTTTACTTTGAATTAAAAATTGTCTATTCCCATGTAGGGAAAGTAAATGTTTGAAGTAAATGAACGCATGAAAGCTTTATTTACACACAAGAAGGTGGTATTGCAGAAGTTTTTTGGTTACAATGTAGAGGTTGGCCATTGACTGCAATGGGTAAAGTCACAATTACGTCATTAAATTATTATTTTATCACAGAAAAGGAAGCGTCAATAGTGTATCATCGGGTACAGTATGTGTACATCGTCAGTATTAATAACTATGCTAAAAATTTACAAAAAAATACTAAGTCAGCTTTCTGTGTCTAGTCCTTCTCGAAAATCCTCGTTAACTTAATGCTGACCATTTGCATGTATTGACACGCAGTCCACTAGCCGCAATCGTAGATATTTGTATACAATTTGCAAGCCATATATATATTTTTTTTTTTCCTGGCGACTTGTTTGGTTTGCGCTCGATATAGAGTCAAGTTTAGCGTAAACGTGGACAATGACTTATCGTGTCGCTAACCTGAACTTTAACCTTGCGCTCTTGGTGATAACTCCGAGATGTTTACAGATTGTTCGGGAGTACTCGCGTCACTTCCTCACTGGGAGTACTCACACACTGCACGGGAGTACTGAAATAACCTCCTTTCGGATTGGTACGTCAGTACACTCTCCCAAAATCTACACGTCAGTACACTTTCCCAAATTGGGAGGCTCCCAATTTGGGTTCTGCAAGAAGCGAAATACCGTCCAGGCGGTCACGGAGTTGGTAACAGGTTGTCTGGAAGGGCTGGACCGAGGAGAGATGGTTGGAGCACTTCTATTTGATATGTCCAAAGCGTTTGATCTGGTGAACCTGCCGCTTCTAATGGTGAAAATGAGGTACTATGGTTTTGACGAGGGAGCTCTTCGTTTCTTTGAGAGCTATCTTTTTGGTTGGAGGCAGTGCGTCCAGTATGAAGGTGGCTACTCTGACTTCACACCCCTGCTTGCGGGAGTGCGGCAGGGTTCTATTCTTGGGCCGCTCCTCTTTAATATTTTTGTCATTGACCTTGAGACGGCATTCGTGGCTCGCCACACAGGAGATTGTAACGCTACAACGCGGTTGATTTTGTATGCCGACGATATAGCTGCCCTGATAAGGTCGGCGACACGTGTTGACTTTGAGTGAATGGTCAAAAGGCCTCTATATCTGAGTGGTGCAGAGCAAACTTCCTTGTTCTCAATGACGACAAAACTCAGGTGTTGAGGTTTGGAGCCAGAGGGGACGATAGCTGCTCTGTGACTTTGCTGGGTCTGCGACTGGATGAGAGGTTATCATGGAATGTGCACACACACGCCTTGGCAAGGGCTCTCAGGAAGACTGTCTTTTTACTAAGACGCCTCTCGTTTGCAGTATCCCACAAGGTCTTAAAAAACGCGTACCATGGACTGTTTGAATCACGCCTAAGCTATGGAGTATTGCTGTGGGGCGGCTCTGGTATGCCTATCTTTCGACTCCAGAAAGCGGCAATCCGTTTGTTGAGTGGTGCCTCTGCTGACACTCATTGTAGGCCACTATTCCGAAGGCTCGGACTGCTGACATTACCAGCTCTTTTTATCCTGTCCACCCTCGTACGGGTGAGGAACAACCTGAGCGCCTTTCCACGACTTTGGGATACCCATGACTATGATACTAGGCACAGGGATACGTTGAGCGTTCAGCGTCTTTGACTGACTCTGGTTCAACGTCTGAGTCCTGACTTTGTGGGGGTGAGGCTCTTCAATCGTCTCCCTGAACATCTGAGGTCCCTCCCACCGAAGACTTTTGCGAACAAGACTAAAGAAATCCTGCTGAACATTGCTCCATATGCTGTGGTGAGGTCGTGTCCATATTCCTGCTCCCGGAGCCGTGCCTACCTACTTGGATTTATTGTTTAAATTGCTTCTTATCACTTCTTATCTCAGTTCAATTCAATTTTGTCATGGTCTTCACATCTTATTTTTGGCTGAATCTATTTTTACAAGTTAATGTTGTATTGCTGAAACTTAGCATGAATTTTACTCTCGACTGTATATACTTCTTCTTTAGTTTAGTATTAGCTGACGTTTGTTATATACATTTCTGTATGTTGACAATAAAATGACTATTGACACCCAGGGAGGTGAAAGTAGGTGCGCGAGTACACCCATGCAATACCGCAGTACACCCGATGAGGATTGGGCTGTTGAGGCGACTATGACGCGAGTAATCCTGAGCGGTTCCGTCCGCCCCATGTGGCCCAATAAGAAGTGTGCGACGGAACAGTTTTCGTCGAGGGCGGAAGCCGTGAGAATAGAGACTTTATTTTTCGCGGTTACAGCCTTATTAATAAACAAAAACGAAATTATTTTCAAAATGCGTTTGTCAAACTGCGTGTGCAACAATGGGGATACTTCGTAACACTTAAAATTCAGTAATGTTTATTAGTAGTAGTGTATTAGTATGTTTAAAGGTATACCTATGTATTTCTGTATTGACTATTTTTCATGCCTAAAATAAAATAATATAGTTGACGTTACCGTCCATTCATGGATGTCCTACTCATGTACTGTGGGTGTACTCATGTCCTTTCTGTCTGGGGGTAATGAAGTCATGCGGATGTACTCACATACTTTCTTTCCGGGTGTACTCACGTAGTGCCTTTCACTGCTCGGATGTACTCGTGCGTTTTCCCCTCCTTTCACCCCACCCGGACTACTCACGTCATGGACCACCGATCAGATGTAAATCAGAACCATTCCGAGGTGGTTTTTCAGAAATTATTGTGTTTTCTGCTGATTGCAATACTTTCCTTCCACCTTTCTGGTGGGCTGGGAAAGTAGAAAGGAAGTGTGACTTTCCTGGTGAAGGAGTAGCTAAATTACTAAAACTGGTAGGAATCGGAACGCCATGTTATTGAACAAACTGTGCATGCGAAATGGCTCCACAATCGCTCTGGGGAGACACAAGTCAGGTGCAACCATCATGAAAGTGTTCTCGTGGTGATTAAGGATGGTGGAGGAAAGACAAAATTAATCAAAATACAGTAAGAAAAGTAAGTACTTTATTTTAGGCACTAAATTTTCAGCAATAATTTTAAAATTGGTTATACAACATGACGCTCAAAGAAGAATAAATAACAAGACAGCCTTTTCCTAGTAATAACTTATGGAACACGATGATTTTGTAAGAGGAACATATTAAAATATTGCTGTATGTAGATTAAGGCACATAGCTACACGTCCATTTAATGAAGTATGCAAAAATATCTTGGCTATATCATTAAACCGGAAGACATCTAGTTTAAAAACTGATTGTTTGGTTAGTTATGATTGCTTAGTCAACTGTAATTATGAGTAGGTACAGGAAGAAAATAAATTTTGCAAATAATTCAACAAACCGCTTGCTACTCTATATGAAGTCTTCTAGAATTAATCACAGCCATGTGTCTTTCCAACACAAACATACTCTTTTAACCCATTACATTTTCAAGAAATACATCCACAATATACATAAGTAAATAATCGTAGGAAAATAACAAGTAGGTTTGAAATTATTGACAACTATTCTCGATATCTTGGCAGATTTAAAATATTAAATATTGAAAACCAACGAATAAGAAGGAAATATTTATTTTGTATACCTGGAGCAAATAAACAGGCAAAGTTGATAACAGAGCCCAAGAACGTTGATTGAAAACTAAAGTGTGGGGATATTCCTTTACTTGTTCACCCTGTCAGCTGGTCAATACAACATGAAAGTAGGGCTGAGCATTGTTCTAAAACCATGGATGGTGAAAAACTGTGTAACAGTCACTGATTGCCTCGGTGGCCCTGTTTTAACTCCACTTTTACCCCTATATTTTTTCAAAGTTGATTTAATAAGTTTTTTCTAATATAATTTTAAATATAAAGGCATATTTCAACTCTCCAGAACCTAACGAGTCGATCCATGACCATCCAAATTTTTCAAATACTCGTTAACTATATTACTTTTTCGTCAAACTTTGGAGAAGTATCAGGTGGGCTTAGGAAACATTGCACCAGTTTGGGAAACACTTATAAAAACCTTCTTGTTTCTCAGCAATGATTTGTACTCTATGACTTAAATGTACACCATTAGCGAGTGGTTCCATACAAATTTTCTAAAAATCGATGAAAATCTAGATGAAATCAACAAAACTTGACGCAATTTCAATAAAAACGCCTAACACATTTTTTTTTAAATGTGTGAGGCATCTAAAACCTTCAAAGGGGAAACATATTCATTTAACGTACCAAAAATTATAAAAACATTGCAAATTGTTCAAAAAAACACAAATAACCTGTCTCATCTGTCGATGGGATAATTATTATTATCCCTTATTTTCCCATGCTAAGCTTGGCGCAATGTTTCGTGTTTTTTTGGAGCAAAGTTATGTAGAGGTGGTTCTTCGTTAATTAAACCCTTCTAATAAACCTAAATTGAACCATGAAACAGAAAAATAATGGCAATTAGATTCTTGACATGATATCTATGTGCCTCAAATTCGAAAAAGATCTCAATGGACTGGACGGCCTAAAGTATCAGTGGTAAGATTGAAGGGAGGAATAACCTTCTTCGTTCAGGCGGGAGAAAACCTGACATTAACCTTCAATCAGCTCATTGAGAAGGTGTACAAAACTTCGCAAGGATGTGAGGGACCACCATGATTTTTCTCGATTGGGTGGTTAGTCCCTTTTTTCAGCGACATCATGAAACAACAAAAAACTATTTCGGAGCAAAGTTACCTCGTATTTAGGTACCTAAATTGTATACATTATAGTCATTCCCGGAAATACAACGGGATAGTTGGTTGACAACCATGAAAGAAGGAAGAAAAAAACCTTCTTCCAAGGCTAACTAAACGATTTGTGCTTACAGGGGCTGACGACCATCGATGGTGGAAAAACATCGGCCTTAGACAAAACATTGATGGTGCAAACATCGAACATGGATGCTCAAACCTAAATCAAGGTGAATTATGGGTTGGGGAACCAGCTGAGCAGTAAGAACATCTAATAATGGAAATTGATCATAAGAAGATATGATTTTTAATATTTTCCACTTGATGTGTTCATACAGATACTTTTCGAGCTGTTTGAACACACTTCAATGATTGCCATTTTTTTTTCGGATGGTTGTAGGCATCAAGATAAGAAGTAGGATAACGGGAGTACAGAAGATGGGACAGGCGCGCCTGGCCTGGCTGTATAGAAAATGGGCGCCCATGGGCTGGCCTCCCACCAGATTCTGAATAAAGAGTGACACTCCATGTCGACCACAGAATGAAACGTCACCTTTGAACAGAGCGGTACGTAGTCGTCTTGGGTACTGGTATGGATCCTTTATAGGCGCCTTCTGTACCTATTCTCATCTCGATGGGTTTGAAGCCGCAGATACACTTGCAGTGTTGGGCCGAACATTTGTCGGCCTCTTCCCGCAAGTGTAACCGCGGGACAAATGACCGAATGCGCCCAAATATTGCTGCTCGGGGATGCTCAGTCAAAAGGCGGTTTTTTGTCCCGAGTCAAAGGCTGCGAATATTGGCCAACTAGTGTATTGAGTGGGTGGAGAGCCAACGCAGCATGTGTGTGCGGGGTGCGCGTCAAGATTCAGCAAACTCCGAGCATGCATGTAAATATTTGGGCGAATACTGGGTGTTGAGCCCAACACCGCAAGTGTAACTGCAGCTGTAGACATCGAGATAAGAGTTGGATAGTACAGTTGGCGAGAGTACAGATGGTGGGGCAAGCCTGGAAATGACACAGCTTAGAACTCATGATGCTCAGCGTGAGCTCCAAACGAACCAGCGAGTGGAGACTAGGTAACCTGCAGTTACTGCTTCATTGGAAGGTGACATTTCGCAAATTGGTTGACAGGCTTTAGATCTGAATTCAAAGAGAAGAATACTTTAATAGGCACCCATTCATGGGCCCAAAATCACAAGATCCTCGTATTGAATTCACTGTGGAAACAATCATGTTGCACTGTGTGAGTTAAAGGGGTGCATCTCAAAAAGGCGTTTTTGAGTTATGTCCATAGTTTGATGCGCGAAGGTGAGAGCTCCATGCAGCTACAACCGGAATTTTTCTAATGGTCATCTTGGCTGCTTAAGAGCAGGAAAGGTCTATTGTACTTTGGGAAAGGGGTGAGGCAGTACAATGGGCGCATTTCAAGTTAGACCCTTGTTCTTCTTAGCAGGTAGGTGGATCCTTTGAGAAAGTTCCTTGCTTTAGCAAACTTTTTGAGTGATACCCTTTGTACCTTTGAGATAGTGCCTTGTATACGGACAAACGTATACAAGACCCAGAAACGTTTACAGAAACGTATACGAGAGCGAGACCCAGACTGAGATGTTTGAGACTCAAGGAAGGCAGTGCTATCACTCTTCTGGGACTCAGGAACCCATCTTGAACAGATGTCAAAACAATCATGTTTGCAAGCCCAAGATATTTTACTGCTGCAAGGCACGTCTGTACTACACTCTGTACTCCTAACCTATGTCTTGTTGATTGTAGGGAGCTGTGAGTCAAACACTTTTAGAGGTGGGGGGGGGGGGGGGGGGGGGGGGGGGGGGGGGGCTGTTGATGAATCACATTTTGTGTGACAAGGAGCTCTCATACTGGGATTCACAGAGACCATTATTGTAGCTGTCTTTTATAGAATTCACGTAAATATTAGTTTTTAGACATAGTTGAAAACACATTTGGGCTTGGACGCTGTGTTTTCTGATGAGAAATGCTACAAAAGTCACACTTGAATAGACAACTGATAGCTAAATTTATCTATTTTCGTATTTTGGCAATTTATTCTGCCCAAAACTTTACGCTTTTTTAATATTTCATAAAATATGTCATCCGTTTCACATATTATGCTCATTCAAAGAAAATTAATACATATTTTAGTTACATAGTTCACATTTTCAAATACATAAAAATCCGACCCCTAGGTACTTATTAGCGTGCACACTTCTGACAGTGAGAAAATAAGGATCATTTCCAAGACATCAACGTCAAAGCATCATGCCACATTTAATAACCTTTGTCTGTTCAGTCAAAATCTTATAGCACCTGCCACATCCTACAATTGTGGCTAAATCGATAACGATATAGGTTTTGCAAGAAGTGGCAAACCTGAATAGGAATACTGATCAGCGAAAACTAGAATTCGTTCATCAACTATTGGCAGAGCAGAAGGCCTTGTAAGTATCTACTTACATGAAATACACCTTGCCCACACATTAAAGTCCTATATGTAGGCCAATTTTATTAGTAAAATTAAATTACTGTTTCTTCAAGATGCCAAAAGAGGATGCTGGTGAACTACAGATGAATTACTTAGCTGGTGTATGATCAATATAAGTTATTGCATATATTTCCATATACCTAACTAATAAAATTGATGTATCTGATAACGAGATACGTATATTTATTTGGTTCACAGGTGCAAACGCTCGCTGCAACTGACTGAAAAAGATATTACTGAAAATTAGTGAAAATAGGTTATGTACCTACAGTTGATAACTGCTGTTGTTTACCTCTACGATGGTAGGTATATTTATCGAAGTGAACTTTGCCAAAGATTATTTTCCTAAGTTTAATTCTATCTGATAGATTATATCTACTAGCCAAGATATTAGAAATTGATAATCACCAGGACAAACAAAGAAGTAGCATACAATTCTTAAATTAAAAATTTGCCGCTTCAGTCAAATGCACAAAAGATGGGACTGAGGATGACCACCCCGTTTTGAATAATTTAGATGTTATCATCCCCTTTCTTGTTGCCTCCTACCCCAACAAATTCTGGTAGAGATTGAGGAGTCATTAGAGAGTTCCTAGAAGATCCCAGGAGTGAAACGAAGATTCGTATCTAATTTCCGTATCATATTGGTTTGGGCGAGCAAAGTGGGAGCTAACTTTGTCGAAGTTAGTATACCAACAATTTTCTGTATCGTGAAATTTGTGTCGTATCCTGAACTAACAGTTTTCATCATGGACGATTACTCTATTTCATTCAATCTCGGTTTATTGTCTGCTGGAGATCTCAACATTATTTTTCATGTGTATGCTGAGCAACACCGTGAGAGAAATGTGACTTGTTATCGCAGTGGAAGGTAATTTTGCCCGACAACGTTACTGGTACGAACTATCCGAGTATCTGAAGTTTTATATATTTACGAACTTTCCATAAGAGATACGAGATAATACCTGACGCATGCTTAGATGCTAGTGGAATATGATACGGTAGTCCAGGTTGCAAAACTTCTTATCTCGAAAAGCCCCCCTAGGAACTTTCTATTAGTCCCCTTAGTATGTAGGTAGGTACCTTGGAAAAGCAAGTAGATACGGCCAAGCCTTCTATTGTGAAGAAGGAAAACACAACATTGGACATGGATATGTAGTATATGCCAATGACGACGCTGCATGCCAACATGGCTAAGTGGCTAGTAGAGGAGTGAGATTTTGTTCTTCCTTTCATAGATATTGGATATTCTACTCCTTCCTACCCAAGTGGACACTGGAAGATGACGATAGTGTGAATCATTGCTAACGCCTACCACAGGAATATTCAACATTTAATCCCAACGCGAAATGTGAAAGAAACAATGCTTGTCTACTTCCAAGGCTTCACCCACTCCAGGTCCCACCCATCCCCAATTCCCCAGATTGAGAAGGCGGAACCATGGAGGAATGAACAACAGAGAACCTTCTGCTATGAATTCTTTGAGGATTTGGAATGTGAAACCTTGCAAGAACGAAGAACCTTTTTCAATGGTTTCATCTTTCCAATCCTCAGCGATCTTGTTCTGTATCAACCGCCTCCTAAGTTGGAATGCAGGGCCTTGGGCATGTGTGAAATTCTCTCGCATCGGATCAGTAATTTTGAACTGTTCCACGCCTGTTAGGAACAGTTACAACAAAGATCAACCAAGGTCTCCAATCAATCATTATCAGTTATTCGTTAATCTTGTCCTCCCAAATTCGAATTGCTCCTCTCTGCACCATTGGCAAATCCACATACAGTTAAGGAATTCAATTTGATACATAATCTTCATTTTTCTCAGCCAATGAAGAACGCAAAGTACCCACCTTACACATACCTATCAAAATTGCTAATGTGGGGAGAGAAAAAAAATCAATCAATATTTCAAGCAACCCACATTGGTTGCAAGGAGATAAGGTGAGTACATGCTCAACGTTACATATTTGAACCATGTGGTTGAACGCTTCTACCAACATTCTTTCTCTCCCTCTATCTAGTTAAAAATTATGTCTTCAATCATTGTCATTCCTGGGTTAGGGATGGCAAAAATTATTGAAACATCGGCAGGCAACCATCGACAGTGGCAAAACATGGATGTATCGTTGCCATACCTATTGATGAATATTGTTGCCCATTTCCTTGAAAATAAATCATTGGTACATCATCAGCCAGGTTTGCAGAAGCATTCAGCTTAATTTCGCTGTTCTTACCATGAATATGACTAACAAGGAAATTTGAAATGAGCTCGAAGGCAAATAAAATCAGAAAATCGATGTTTTGAATCGTCAACAGTCAACCAAGGATAGCACAAATACATCGATGTATCGTCGCCATCCCTATTCAGAGTTAAGAAACTCCAAGTCAAAAAGGCATGGACGTTTCTTCGCTTTACAATAACTTTCAAAGAAATATATAACAATATAAATTGATCAAGCAGAAACTACTCGTTGACAGAAACCCCCATTACATTCGGATGACCCACACAGAACTTGATATTTGGAATATATTTAGGCCTTTCTGCAACAGTGGCACATCGTAAAATCCCAATTTTTCTGGAGATATCTTTTAAAACTTGAAAACGTTATCCACAGTGGCTCAGATATGGTTTATATTTTCAATCGGTATGTTCTCTCCAGCAATATATGAGAGGGAAAGGGTAGTCTAGCCCAGGGTCGGGCTGCCCCTAGCCCTAGAAAAACAAACCTTTAGTTGCCCCGCAGATATATGCATCACGCAAAAAACTTAAAAAAATTCCGTCCAGAAAATTATTCAACTTTTTATAGAAAGAAATATTACATCATATCAAAATACTTCGTACCCTCATTATCTATTTTCTTTACACCAGGAGTGGGAAGGGGTAAAATGATGAGGAACATTTTTTAGTTAGTAGATAACCTACCGAATGGAAAGCTACATTAGAGACCTTTCTTCTCTATTCTGCGGCCCTATAGCAGACTGTGGGAATCACTTGATTATCATTTTTGTAGTTTAGCCCCACCATGGAAATAGGGAGCCCCTTAGGTCCGAGGGTGGAGGAGCCTCTGAGGTTGGTACCTAGCAGTACGCAGCAAGCAGAAAATCAGAAATGGGCTTAGGGATTATGGGTTTTTGCTGAACGGCCCAGCCATTCTGTACATTACCAGATACCTCCGTTAATCTTTTTATTTATTTTAATTTTTCCTAATAATTTTTTTTATTAGGTACCTATTTTCTTTTTTAAATCGATTGGCCGGGGGCCCCTTGGACTGGGGGCCCCGGGGGCATTGCCCGATGTGGCAAGGCTGACCCTGATTTAGTCCCAGTAAAAGCAGCCAGTAGGCCTGTCAGCAAGTATAAATACGTACCATCATACGTCATATTTCGAGTTATGACACTTTTGCAGAAAAGCTGCAAAGTAATTTATTGATTTCACAAATATAACAGTGGCTACTTCATTTTCAGGGGATCGCGAAGTTTCTCTACATTTTTGTAATGGTGAGGTATAGGTTGCAGCCCCATTCCATGATTGAAAAATACCTATTCCACTTTTTAGAAATTTTGGTGAAATCAAAGTTGATTCGTGATATTTCAAATCCAGTGTTCTTGATGGGACGCCCTAAAGCAGTTCTTTAATGGCGGATCATTCAACAGTACGTTTCACCTCATAGGAATTTGAAAAACGAGAACAATAAATATACAATTAAATTAAACGTAAACTACATAGAAACGAAAATCAACAATATTATTTCAAGGCGATTGAGAACTAAACCATTATTGAACTTTGATTGTAAGAATGCCATAATAATCAGTGCATTGACAAATATAAGAAAGATCATTCATCAATGTAGGCTATCAAACTACATTCGGGTATATTCGTGAAAGTGACTTAACAAAACAAAATTATTTTCTCCAATCACGTTCGGCTAATAAGTAACCAGCAATGAAATTATTGTGAGAACTTTTAGAAATTGATGAAAAATGAAAATTATTTGATGATGATCACAAAATTAAATTGGATTACTAAGTTGGAAAAAATTTACACAAATTAATATATAAAGTTGGTTTTAAAATATTCAGAGTATGATCAGTCCCAAGAAATTAACACAAATTGCAAGTAACAAGCAATACAAAAGATGAAAGTATCAAACTTCAACAGTCCAAAAATAAAACTAATATACTGGAATCCCACTAATTCGAATCTACTGCTAATTCAAGGAAAAAGCTCGGTGGTCTGCTGAATAATTGGGTTGATGATTGACAACCATTGACTGGTCAAAATTTGGGGAGCGCAAATGTGAATTTTTCACCGTGAAATCAATAATCGTATGATTTACAAAAAATCATGACAATGAGCGTTACCGCATTGCTTCCAAGTCTACCAAGAGGTAGAGGAAGAATTGTTTTTTTTTTCTAATTTTTTATGTTTAAAAGTTGGGAGTAAGATGAGATATCAATTTCGCTTCCCCCCGAGACATGCTCAGTTAATTTTTTATTGATTTAGGAAGTTTTGATGATTTCATCGTAGCAAGGGGATGGGTGCTCGCTGTATATGATCCGTGACTCCGTTGAAACTACATTATCGAGCATGCCGTTCGTTCCAAGGGATTAAAACTGAGCTAAAACCAGTCGGTTAATGGCAAGGACTGCCACAAGGTAGTAGCAGCGTTTGATTATGAACAGAGAGTTATGACTTGAAGCATTAAACTTCCAAACTGTGCGTGGTAAGATGTTTTTTGAGTGACAACAACAAACAATTTGATTTTTCCCATCAAACCCTTGGATAATGCTCATTTATACCATACATGCTCAATTTCCCCCAATTCCATCTATGCTTAATTACCTACACTCGTAAAAATTTCCTTACACAAAATTCTGCCAATGCTGATTTAACTCATCTTATTCATCATTTTATAATCAGTCAGCATACAGTTACTCCGATCACAATCTTTAATTGAACAACGCCAACCGGCTGAATGCCTGCCACTTTTAAAGGCAACAAAAATTGGAGGTCATCGTCATCATCAATTGGTCGAAAACCCATATAACCCATATTCGCAGTTCCCTTGAAGATTCGAAACAGCTGGATTCCAACGCATATTTTATAAGCAAGCAAAGTGCAAGTAAAAAAAGAAACCATACACGCATAGGTATTGAATGAATTTGGCAGGCCATGAAATTTACATAATATTTCTGCTGCCGAATCTGTCTACAAATATTTGGTGGAATTGGATTACAAAGGTAGGCTTGATTTTGATAATTGCGAAGTAGAGTTGCTCTGTCAAAGGACAGCACAGCCAGATGATCAACCCTCTTAAATTAAGGGACGTCCATCATTATACAAGTTTTATTCCCTCTACAGTTTATCAAATGAAACTCGCCAAATCAAAGACTACAAGATTGATATATCTACTCCTAACGACTTTGAGGGGCTCATGTATTTATAACGAATCAAAATAACATGATTTAATGAATAATAAAACAAAGTTAAGTAATATTGATCCAACCGAACTGATTCTAAGTCACAAACCACAAACTACGTCGCCAACTTGAATAGGATTTTCAAATTTCCAACCAAGAAAATGCATGAAATAAGAAATGAATCAGAAACTGGCATGATATGCAGTAAGATAGTGGATGAATACTGATAAATACTTTTTTATATCATGTTAAAAACGAACGAACCGAAATGCTATTGATTGGTGGATTTACTCGTAAGAATCCTTCCAACATCGAAACAACTGGTTATTTTATCAGATATTTAATTACAAAACGCTTGGAAAACATCGAAGCAATGAGTGAAAAACGAGGACTGTACATGGATTTTGGTACAATACATAAGAAAAGCTCATGTCTTGTGCGTTGCTGTTTTATCACATCATGAATATTTTGATGTTTTTTCTATTATTTGTAGGCATCCTTGACTGAAACCCACTATTACCAAGTAGAACTAATGCGAATAATCAAGAATTGCAGCATTTCATCCCCAACAGTATTTACACGATAAAAACCAACACAGTAAGAAATAAATAATACATATATCATGAATGTTTTTCAGGAGGAGGTGTTTGTCTAGATTTTCGAGTGAATTTGGGGAATCGTAGCTTGCTCTTTTTCAGTTTTTCTGTAGTGCTCAGATCGTCAGCAGCAGTTGAATTGGAGTCAGTTGAATAAGCTTCTTCTTCCAACATAAGGCCAGAAACTGAGATGGTGTCAGGACGAGGAGGTGCTTGCCTCTTCTGCCGTGGATGAATGATGGGCATAACAGGAGACTCGAGATTGGGGTCTGAATGAGAAACTTTCACGAAACCTGAGCTCTAAGTAAAACAAAAGAAGAAGATTGAATAATTGATAACAAAATGTCAAAGTTAGTGCTATTGTTTCTAACAAACTATCAAATGTTTCAAGGACGACAACGGTCTAATGAGATTAGAGTTAAGATACTGCGGGAGAATGTAGACCAAGGGACATCGTGAAGTTAGCCCTCAAGCTTGGTGACGTTTCGATTCTTGTGATATTTACTGATATCAATATTTTCTTCCGATATTTTTGTTCAGCACTGGGCGATTGATATAATCGTGATATCGATAAAAACTATGCAGTGTTAAACGATATCGACGTTAACCTAGGTAATTGGTAAAATGATGTCTAAGAAGACCTAACCTAATGAACCTCCTGATCGTAGAAGGAGAGTTTTCCTCCTAGGTCAATCACTGCACCCAAACTACAGGCAGACTATTACACAAGCTAAGAAAATCAAAAGTCTACCTAAAAAATATGTACTCGAGTTCGTATTACCCATTTTTACAATGTTTCTAATCATTCCCATTTTTTCAAATTTGTGAGTAGCCTTACCCACCCTTTTAATCAAATTAAAATAAGTTCCATTCTTTCCAATTTTGGAGTGTAATTTTGGGCATATTTCTGGGTCTTGGGTACATTGAGTGCACCTGAATGAAAGTAGGGTCTAACGTAAATAAATTTGTAGAATCATTAATATTGATACAATAGTATCATTTTCATTAGGATGAGCGAGAGTTTAAATAATACTTGGTATTTCGATATAGACCTATCGAATATTTCCATAATCTGATAGTGCAACCAGTGCATTATCAGTTCATCATAGGTATATCTGAATGGGATTTCCACATATTTCGCCATTGAGAAGCTTCTATCTTTGTGTATCATGGATAATGGTGGTGGAGGTGAATGGTGAATGAGAAACCATGATGATGTGTGTGACCATCTGTCTCCACCAGCAAGGAAGTCAGTAAATTGGGTTATTTTATCATAATTTATGAATGAAGGAACGTTGAATCACACATTTTTCGAGGAAAACAATAAAACACTTTTTTGAGCTTCATTCTCGAATAGCCGATTTATCTGTGATATTTGCGATCAGAATGCATATTATGTTCCTCGTGGGTGTTGAAAGAATATACCTATTTTTTAAGAAAATAAGCTATTTCTCGCTTCAAAAAATTAGGAAGGAGGTTTGGGTGACAATCCGTTTTAGAGTACTCCCTAGTTTGTTATAGGGATGGGCGTTC
>JAEMON010000001.1:76211525-76235212 GCA_030264115.1 Lygus lineolaris | reverse complement strand
TCCCATCCCTAGTTTGTTATAAGACCTATTGTTGTAGTCTAATTGACTTACTGTTTTCGTTCCTATTTATGATGTTACTTTCATTTCAAGTGAAGTCTTCTACCTTGTAAGTTGTTTTGACAGTGAGTTCCTAAAATGATGATTTTCGAAAGTTTATGATAACTACTTATTTTTATAAGATCAACCCATATGATCTTATTTCACAGGCTGTATAAATTTCCAAGCTCCATATTCTGATTTTATTTTGCTTCCTCACTACAAAGATAGGAAAGCACTGCATTTAAACAGGAGCAGGAGGATCAAAACTCCAAAACTATTTAAATATATTTGATGAAATTTCCAGGGATTGTGCGGGTTGGTCCCCAGATGGTCCCCTACAAATTGCATCTCGCTAGGATCATTTGTAGTGTGCATGTGCACAAATTTTTCTACATCCATGAAATCTGTTGAGGAAGATTTACTGCCCACCCACTTGGCAGATGGTTATTTGAGTACTTTAAGATTTTTCTACTCAATTTCAATCGAACTCTGTTCTTAATAATGATGAAATAGTATCTTTACATCACTAAAATTGATAAAATCCATGATTAAAACGAAAAAAATTATTTGTGGCCCAAACACAGCACCGCGCCCTGTTACATGTTGGAATAGGGTTGCACACGGTGCAGGGTTAATGTAAACTGAAAATCTCCCAAGCAGATAAGAATCACTAGGATATTTTATGTTCTCTACTTAATGTGATCCCAATCATTGATCAACATACGAATAACTCCGATTTTCTGACCTTCAAAAATTCCTCATTATAAACCATTGAGAACTGCAATCCAGTAACATTGGGAAATATCCTGCATAAAAACTATGTTGCTGCCAAGCATATTTCACAAAGCAATTATTGGAATGTCCTCATCCTCACTTCTCCCTTTCAAGCATTATGTGGGTAGCCTAAATGTGGTATTGAAAGCAAAATAGATGCAGTTTAAAAGTTTTAAAGTTACCTGTTTAAGTTACCTGTTTAAAGTTACTGTTTAGCAGTTTTAAAGTATACCTACCTCGTTTTCGGAGATCAAGTCCTGACTGTAAGAATGAGTCAAACCTCTTTCTCGTGCATTAAATACGCTAGCAGATTTCCTACTCCTTGGATAGAGGTCCTCTGGGGAACTGGAAATGAACACATACAAATGAGAGGAATCACAAAGCAGTACTTAGCTCTTTGGTGTAGCAGGATTACTTTCATACATCACACAACAAAAATTCGACCAGTGACACGTGATAACTAGCAACAATAGATTTAATTATTTTCCTAGAACTTTTAACAATATTTTTGGCCTTTAAGAACAGGAATCAGTGTTTTTGAAAAACACCATTCACTGATTTTCATCTCGTAAGTCCTAGTAGTTCAGCCATGAGAGACAACATCAGACAAGGATTTCGGAGACAACTGTTGTCCTAGCTTTTGCTATCCAAGTTTTAGCTTTACAAAATACACTGCAGTTTGTTTCACTAATTGTACGAGAATGATTTACTGAACAGAGATTGTAATAACGTTATTAAGTTTCAGCTTTACAAAATACAATGCAGTTTGTTTCACTAATTGTACGAGAATGATTTACTGAACAGAGATTGTAATAACATTATTAAAAACATGTGATGTCAAACCATCACTGAAGCTGCCTCATTTTCAAACAACAACCCCTTTGTACCCACCAAATATAAACAATTCTGGACCAACAATAAGTGCCCACGCAATTTGACGTCTGTGCTTGCAAAGAAGCTACTAAGTATTAGGTGCTAGGATTGTTTGTTATGAAATGGGCAATTCCAATGATTTTTTTCAAATCATTTTCAACTAAATTTCATCTTAAAAAAGTCCTCAGAAATTAGAAAGACAAAGGAAATCGGGAATGTATCAAATGGAGGGATTTTGAGGTGGTTTGTTCCTGACTGTAACGTAGTCGTCCCATCATCGAATTATACTGAAACATCCATGGTCCGTAGTATTGAAGGGCTTCCATTGCTTACAAAATATTCCAATTGCAATGGATAAAATATTGTAAAAAAAAAATGGGTGACCACTCCACTGTAAATTAAAATGATCAGAATCTTCTATGTTGCATTCATGTAAACTTAAGGTGACCCTGATAAGAATAGGATAAAGAGTGCAGAGGGAGATGGGGGTCGGGAACCGTTCGCCTGAAATGTCTTCATGCAGGTACCCTTGATGCCTTGTACAAGCTCCCAATGGCAAATAAGCAAGACCATTGCGAGAGCTACACGCCTCTTTCGTAGATGAAGTTACTCATTGGTCGGCAATTTTGAATTATGTGGCTGGATTATTGGGTAGAACACTAATGAAATCATTGAAGTGTAACATTTTTGTGTTAGGACTCTTTTCCAAGAGAGTGCCTCATGATTTGTCCCTGATACCTGGCGGAGCCCAAGGCGCCACCATTTTCCAAGCAACTAATGCGTTCAAGGTGACGACGGTCCCCTTCGCCCTCCCTCTATTCTAATCTTATCTCGATGAGCACGACTAGAACATGGAAGTAGAAAGCGCCCTCGACAGAGTCATAGACCATGGATGCTGCATGAATACTGTGGCATTCGGGTTTTGTCAGATCCCTTCCAAGGTTTCTTTCTCAATATAGGATCATTGATGGGATTAAACAGTGCATGTGCGAACCTTCTACCTATTCATATGTTACCAAGATCTTTCGAGTTACCAATGTCAATTTGTTTAAAAGATAAAGCAAACTGGCGAATCAGAAAGACAAACATCCTTTATCTAAATATGATGTGCTGGCTGGGAATGCTTGGGATGTGCTTTCTGCCGGATAATAATTACTCGGATCAACCATACAGAAATCAACTGTCACTATAGGTCTGTTGCAAGCACAGTGGGGTCCTTGTTAGGTTGTATATTTCATCTGCACAGATCCCCTCCTGCGCACATTCAGTTCATGTTCTTATCATTATCAATATCCGGAGTAGGTTCTGTGTAGATGAAATATAAGTGCTCATAAGTTGAGGAATTACCACTTCACAACACAGATAGAGATCCCTAACCTAATAAGGTCAACAACCATAACTCGACAATCTAGCATTTTGAATGACATTTATGGAGAAATTTTACTTAGCAAAGCATCTTAACATCTAAGCAAAGCTGCCGATTGATATTTTGGATCAACGCGTTGTTTTCAGCTATGACTACGAAGAATAAAACACTGAATAATCATCAACCCAATGAATGATGATCAACCCAATGAAAACCGATGAAGGATTACTGCATGCACATGCTTCATCATCAACCAGCATATATTGGAGACATCTAGACCAGCCCAACAGAACAAATTAAGCCTCAGACATCTCCCAAAGAATGGTAGGCATTCCACATTTAAAAAAAAAAGTCATGCAGTATGATTTAATGAGCAGTATGATTTAATTTTCAAAGAACCATTTTCAAGCAATTTTCGCAATAACCAATTTTAGCAATTTAAGGAAATTTTGCACTGATTCCAAATGGGGCCTTAATGGAAAAAAAAACTTCAACAATTTGTAATCTAAAGCTTAAATAAGCTTTAAGACTCTTAAATGTTAAAATTTTACCCCTAAGAATTCGACAGAAATTCTAACCAACCAACTCATCCTCATTCAATATTATTGACATTTTTGTAACATTTTGAACTTTTTAAATTGTTCCGGGCATCAAATATCGTCCCGAGTGAGACACCATATTTACAAAACAATTTGCTTAGGTTGGTAGGTACCTAAATTTTGGATTTATTGCAATTGCTTCATTTTCCTAGGAAATTTGCTAAAATCAACAAAATAATGATAGATCAAAAGAAGTTCATCACTACTCATTTTGTAGTCCTGTTATACCTCGATTGAGCAGACTTTGTTTTTCAAGGCAATTTGGACGGTGTCATGCACAAACCGGCCAAGCGCCAAAATGTCAAAAATCGATTTTTTGGTATCAATCGATTCGTCTCGACGAGTACTTTATCATTACAACGCGATCTGTCGACTTCTTGACGAACTAGGGTTGATAGACTGTTTGTGCAAAACGTTTTTTCGAAGTTCAGTAATTTTCACAAACCAGCCAAGCGCCGCAAATCCAAACATTTATGTTTTCTGCCCATCTTTCCTGTTAAAAAACCTACGGTTGATCTGCACAAACCGGCCAGGCGCCGGCACTTGGCCGGTTTGTGCACATTTTTCCGCTTGGCCGGGTTGTGCAAAATACGTTAGTTGATAGTTAATTGAGATTTTCGTTTCGCACAAACCAGGTATCAGCCGTAACTCAGAATGTATTGAAGTTACTCGTATTTTGACGTTACCATTCGATTCTGCGCACCAAGAAACGTAGAGGGCGGAGTTTCCATGTTTTTAATCAACACTGGAGAGGCAGGGTAGAAGAAAAACCCGAAAAATCTTTAATCGCGTTTTTCTCGAAAACGATATCTAGGCGCTTGGCCGGTTTGTGATAACACCATCCATTTAATAGAAATCACTTTCGTATTACCATTCAAATCTACGATATGAGTTCCCGATATTAACCAAATATTATTAAACCTGCAAAGAGTAGATTATATATTTGCTCTATTAAAGCTCGATAATAAATATTATCAAAATAGTATAAGGAAGTTAACTGAGGAAAGGTCCAAGCATGATTTGTACCTAGTGGGAATCATTATTAGGGGCAAACAAGTTCCTCTTGAGCACATCTACTATCATTCATCTATCTGTTGAAGCAATCATTGCAATTTTCGAGTATTAAAAGCATTTTTGGAACAATTTCAATTTTACCAAGTAGGCATGTGAGTAATTTTTGGTCATCAGACTTGAATAAGTTTTTTGTTTGATCAGAAAATAGTTTTGCCTAAATTTATGAAATAACTCTAATCATTGCCACATACAAAAAGCACACATAAATCTAATATTAAACTTCCAGGAAGGAATACAAATTCCAAAAATTCAACCTTCCAATTTATAAATCAACTTCATTCAACCCCTGCCTGATCTTTACAAACCTAAACCAGTACTACAGTATCAACTATTAGAGCTACCACTCAGAAGTAAACCATAGAAAAGAAAAGAAAACCAAATAGAATTCATCAAAAACGCCATGCACTTACTCTCCTCCAACAATAAAGTCCACACTAGACTCAGTTGGTGCTATGGAGTCATCGTCTCCTTCTAATTTTTCACTACCGGAGGAATCAGCTCCACCTGGATTGCTGTCAAACCCTAAAATGCGTAGGTAGGTATACATGAACGTGTAGGCTATTATTTTTCTTATTTTGTTAGTAAACAATCTTTGCTGAGCAACATAATTTATTAGGATTCAAATAGTACCAACAGGGGTTGGGAAAATTCTGCCGGGAGAGTGGGCTGTATAGCTTCCTAACCATCATTATTGGATGAATTGTTTGTAGGATAGGTGAATGCTTGTAAGATTCTGCTTTTGAGCATGCAGATTGGTTTCCACTTATAAAAACACTATTGGAATGGATAAACAACAAAATCAAAAGAAAGTTCGTGAATCATATCTCACTTGGTCACAGAAGGTGCAGAAGCCAAAATTGATTCAAGATCGCGATAAAATGAAAAGCACCTCTGTGGACTTGCTCACATCTACCAAAACGCAATCAAGCAGTGTTTCGTGAAATTTTTGAAGGAGTTTAAGTTTGTGCAAGTCTTGTCTCTCTAAATTTTGAGAATCAAAAAACCCAACCAGTCTGTTATAAAACTGATATAAAACAAGGTGGTAAAAATACTGAACACACAATTTGAAAGATTGAAAACGGAAATGGCAGAAAAAACTGAACTAGAGACTAAGCAAAAACAAAAAAAGAGATGTGCCATCAACAGACAAACTCGTACCTACATCTCCCAGTCCTGATGATGGCCCAGCAATTGGTCAGAAACGTTCATCAAGTAAAAATGTAAGAAAGACCAAGGAGTTGACATGGTGATTTCTCGATTATTTCTAAATACCAATTAACATGCAGCCGATCAATTGTATAACTCAAACCATGATTATTTTCTTTCAATTAATGGTAGGTAATTTTCTTTCAATTTCCATGTTGTGGCGCATCGACTGGCAATTTATTTGACTACATGCAAAGCCAAACCAGGTGTATCACCTCCGACTGCCATAATGCATTTCACCTGTGAATATAATTTTCATCAAGCTGTTCTTTTTACTCGATCCAATCAAAAACTATGGAATTCTAATTGTCATTCTGCAAAGCCTCCTGAATACGTTACTGCAATAGACAATTTGCATGATGGGGCGCTCTTTCTACAACTGAGATTTGGCTTTAATGATTCTAGCGTCCCTGGTTCTGAAAGTAATAGGATTCCGGGATAATAGGAAGAATCTGCCTTCTCTACGTTACTTAGCCTGGGAGGTCGACCAATCAAAATGCTTCTCGAGTTCTTAGAATTAGCTTACATAGCCCTTTCTAACCCTAACAAATGGATGCCAGTGAATCAGAGTGTTATGCCACAGGTCAATACTATGGCATCGCATATTTTTTGCTTACTTTCCCCTTTTTTTGTTCCCAATATTTGGCATCTACTAACAACACACTTATAACAAAATCAAAAATTTTGCAGGAAAAATAAGTTCACAACCCATGATAATTTTTCCATTCTGTGTAAAAAAAAAAAAAAAATCTGGGATGAAAATATGCAGTGTACCTACTTATAAAAACAAAGAAGATAGCATAATTGATCAACTGGTGTCAATGACTAGAGTTCTTTCAGGACATTTCATGAAAGAAAGGTAGAGGAACATGTTTGCCAACTTTATTAATAAGGAAACTACCACTGAAGACCCAATGGTCCCAATGACTAAAAATTGCAATAACTTTTGTTTGGTAGTTTATTTCTCATGAATTAGTCAGCCATTTGAATGATGTTCGCTTCTTCTAAATCATTAAAGCTCATTATTGTTTATAATTCCGACGTTTCGGACGCTCCTCAGTCCATCTTCAAGAAAAATCGATATCTTAAGAAGCAACTTCAGAGAAGGTATGGTACTCGTAGTATGAAGATTTGTCGAAATTAAAGATGATAATGAGCCAATTGTCGTTATATTTTTCCTGCTTGGCTGCATCCCGACTAATTCAGAAGAAGTGAATATTTTTCATTTGGTAGTTTCAGTGGGGTGTATGCTGCTCGTGTATAAGAATAAGACATAAAAAGTCTAAAGGGTTTCAAAAATACCAACTGTGAGAGTTCGAAATTCAAACCAATTCTACTAGATTTTAGAAAAAAGTTGTTTAGTAAAATATCTAAAGGGCACGCAAAAGGCGCACGATGGGATACCATAATATGGTCTTCCATGTGCTACCTTATGAGTACACGTCAAATGGACGATATAATTATAGAGATCCAAATTACAAACTAATCAGCGTTTTGGCCCCTGATTCTCATGCAATCTAATTTCCAAAATTGGATGCCATGCATGTTCAGTTAATTCAGGTACAGATTGAATTGAGGAGGTGGGGTTTTGGGGGGTGGGAAGGGAGGGGGGAGTGGCGGAGGGGATGTCTCTTTTTATCCATGTGATCTCAGAAGGCCGTGTTACAGTGTCAGATAGATATCATGGTTTTTTAGGTTGTTAGAACCGATGAACCTGGAGGCCCTTCTTTGTTTTTAAAAAATGTAGCCCTATGCCAGGCTTTTTAGTGTGCTGTATTTTAATTTCTCTTATTTAAAAAGATTTACCGAATTAAGCATTTGACTACCTATTGACTCATAAGAGATTTATAGGTCGTGAGGAATCAGTAGTCATAGAAGTTCACATGCACAGAGGTTATGTATGATATGTCCAACGCTGTCAAAATTCATAGGGGACCATCAAGAAATTACGAACTTTATGGACAAATTTTAGAGTTTTTTCTGGGACAACAAATTACATATTCGCGCGCGCGCATGAAGTACTACTGACAAAATTGCCACAAAATTCATAGACTGATTTTGAGGTTATCTTCCAGCTAACTTCTAAATTTGAGCAAAATTGGGCTATAAGGTCGTGGGAAATCAGAATTCGTGTTTGTGCATGCAGTGAGCGTTAGAATCATCAAAATCATCAAAATCGGATGTATACACCAGACAAACAGACAGACACAGCACCGAAATTCACAAACCTCCGAAAATTCAAAATCGATTAGATGAACACGTTTTGATGTTGTAAGCCAACGATTTTCCCAACAAGTATACGGTTTTCCTACCTTCCATAGTGAGGATGCAAAAGATATCTGATGATATATTATTTTAAAATCCCAAAATCATTCGTTTAATGAACAGTGTTGATGCAGTACGATGACATATGCTTGTCCTCTTGTGTAACTTCCTCAAGCTATATTGAAACCATGAACTTTGATGGATCAATTCAATATTATTATTGTCAAATAATAAGCATTTGAACGAGCATCATGGATCAGGGATATTTTACTAATTCCTACCTGAGTGGATACTAAAAGACAACCACAACTCTTGTCTACACCTATCTCCCATCAAAGGATGACTACAGATTGAAAATACTTGGAGGATCAAGAACATGGAACCAAGGAAGACAGATTAATCTTCTTCAATGGTTTCATCTTTCCAATCCTCAGACCATTCTCAATCCATAGCGATCCCATTCTGATTCAATGGGGAACTTGCATGGGTCGGAATTTAGCATTTTGAACCTCAGAATCTGATTCAGCGCCCTTCAAAACCCCCTTTGGCGAATTTTCAGCTTGAAATTACCGCTGGTTTGCTCAGAAAATTGGTTGAGTATGCAAGAGCAGGGAGTGAGCAAGTTTTGGCATCTGATGCCGAATTTGATCTTGGGAAGTGTGAGCTTCTGCGCAACTCCCGTGATTCATTGCTCAATAGTAAGGGAAGAAGGCTCTTGGAGTTCTTTGATGACAATGGGTTAGTAATTGTTAACGGTCGTGTTCCAGGTGACCCTGAGGGCCACCTCACGTTCATGTGTGGTAGAGGCACATCAGTGATTGATTACTGCAGCGTATCCTTGGGTATTTTGCCCTGCATTAGCAAGTTCAGTGTGGTGCCATACCATTATTCGGACCATATGCCAATAGTGCTCAAAATTTCTACAGGAGCGCCGATTCTAGAGAGATCTGGAAATGCGCTCCCAATACTTCCTAAGCTAAAATCGGATACCACGAGAGCAGCTGCTTATTCAAGAGTCTTGGATGGCTTGTGACAAGAAGAGGTGGGTATGGCAAGTAGAACTGATATTCAGCTGGAGTCTGAAGGATAAGTTGAATTGATTAGTCTGGCTGCTAAGCGCTGTGGAATGGGGCCCAAATCCATTGACTCTGAGCACAAAGGCCAGCCTTGTTTTAACAAGAAATGTAGGATGGCTAGGAAGAGGGTGTTTGCCTTATTGCACTTGATCAGGGATACAGTGGGCAGTGCACTATTGCGTGAGACATATATATGTAGAATGTTTAGCTGAATACAAGCTGCTGTGTATTTCATCAAGTAGGAAGTACTGGATTGGTTTGGCCAATGAGTTTAAAGGAGTCAGCAATGCCAGGTATTTTTGGCTGTTGGCGAAGCGGTTTGTCAGGCAGTTGGGTGTCTCAAATGTAACCAATATTTGCACGTCTGACTGGGTCAGGTACTTTGTGGGCTTGCTGAACCCCTCTGTTGCTTGGACTCCAGTTAGTTTTGTGGAACCACTGAATACCTCAAGCTTGCAGGACTCGCCTTTCACATTGAGTGAGTTGAAAAGTGTAGTCTCTAGGCTTAAAGATGGCAAGGCACCTGGCCTAGATAGAGTGGGGTACGAGTTCTACAAGTGTTTTGGGGATGAGTACCTTAGTCGTTTGCTTTTGCTATACAACAAGTAGTTTGATTTGGGTGAAGTACCAGAGTCATACTGTCGTGCGCTCATATATCCGCTCTTTAAGCGCAAGGGTGATAGGAATGATGCAGCTGCGTATCGTGGGCTCTCTTTTATTGACACCAACATGAAGATATTCACTTCCCTAGTGTTTGGACGTTTGGATGCATATGTGGAGCTGAACGATATATTGGCAGAGAATCAGGACGGATTTAGGAAAAATTATTCTACAGTAGATTGTATATTTTCCTTAATGAACATGAGTCTCAAGTGGTATGGTGGCAGCAAATTAAACGCTTTCTATGTCGACTTTAGAGCTGCTTTCAACACAATAAGTAGGAATGCCTTGTACATCAAGCTGGCAAATGTAGGAGTCTCGACAAAACTCATCAATGTGGTCAGGGCTCTGTACAAGGACCCAAAGTCCAAGTATTTGTTAATGGTAGTGTGTCTGAGTTTTTTGAAGTGCGTTGCGGATTGAAGCAGGGTTGTGTGGGGAGTCCCCGTTTGTTTTCACTGTATGTGAACGATTTAGTTCAGGAACTGGAGGGGGGTGTCAGGCTGGGCACTGCTTGCATCAAGATTTTGATGTTCACAGACGATTTTGTTCTTCTTGCGGAAACAGTTGTGGGTCTCCAGCGGAACATTAACATTCTTGAAAACTATTGGAAACTGGACTGTCACTTGTACCACACATTAGGAAGAGGGTCACTGCTGCTAAACATGGACTGAATTCTGTGTGGAAACCGTTCATGAACAATGTTGACATTCCTCTCAATTCCAGGTTTCAGATTTTTCAAAGTGGTACAAGGGCGGTAGCCACTTATGGAGCACAGGTATGGGGATGGCAGAGGATCGACTCCCTAGAAAAGTTGCTACGTTTTTTTATTAAGAGGCTTTTTTGGCTTCCAGAGCAGACACCAAACTATGCTTTGTATTTAGAAACTGGGCTTTCTTCACTGTACTTGTTCACGCTGAGTCTGCACCTAAACTATGTCAGGAAGGTTTTGAATATGCCAGCTAACAGGTTCCCTAAGGTTACAGCCCTAGAGGTGATCCGCAGGAAACTTTCGTGGCACAAATGTTGGAAGTCTCTAGAGGCAAAGTATGGGCACAACTTTTTAGATTCGTAAGGAAAGGTTAGTCGGGCTGGAATTGAGGCAATTTTGGAAGCTATAGTGCAGGAAGAGAAGAATGGGTGGTTGCAGTGTGCTCAAGCGGCCAACCTACATACGTGGTACACTCTGCTGAACCATGAGGTTAAATGCGCAACAGTGATGGGCGATGGTAATGAGGTTCCATTGATGACCATTCTGTGGATTTTTAAATTGAGAGTGGAGGGCCTCAATCTCAACTACTGCCCAGGTTGAGTGTCCAATGATGAGAGATGCTCTCTCTGTAATCTCAACGAGCGTGAGGACATCCACCATTTTGTGGGGGTTTGCCCAGTCTTGAAGGAGTTTCGAGTAGTAATTTTTGGCACCTCAGTTATCGATAGGAATCGCTTTGTAGAGCTACTTGATAGCAGGGAGTATTGGGAACCCTTGTGCAGGTACCTGACCGCATCATGGCGGTACGGGAAATTCATGGTGGGTCAATTTAATTTTTGAAAATGGGGGTAAAGTATAAATCAAGTATAAATTAGAATGTAAAATTTGAGTTGTAAATTTATTTAGTTGTGAAAGCCATAATATTATGTTACTGATCCATTCGGAGATAGGTACCTTATTTGTTTTCCTTCTGTGATTGAGGGTATTGCCAACCCCAGTTGATGGCATAAGCCAAACTGTATCGCGCTTCTGTTTTGTCTCATTGTGAATTATTTTATTTTACTTATTTATTTTAAATAAAAGCATTTATCTATCTATCTATCTATCTAAAATTGGATGAGAAGGAGCGTGTGACGTCATTTAGGTTCCGCAAAAGGGGCGGGGGGTCGTGACATCAGTTAGGTTCAAATTACAAGACCCATTTTTGGTAACTTTCAATAGTCGGATACCCCTCATATAGCACCTTTATGGAAAGCCGCATTAAGGTCGTTCAAATTACAAAATAAAAAATAACCACACAAGTACTCCATTGAAAGCTGGAGTTTGGGCGCATGTCAAACCCACTTGGATCGGTAAACGGAACAGGATAGGTAATTTCGAACCTTTCCAAGCCTGGAAAAGCAGGTAGGAACAGTTACAACAATGATCAACATACCTCTACTGTATGGAACCTTTGTTTTGGCTACCTCCTAAATTTTAAAATGAGCAGAAAAATGCACGAATTTTAAAATTCATAAACTGTAGAGAACAATAATTGAATGTCAAAACCATTTACTAATACTGGGAAGTGCGCTAGGTATGCCTCAAACATAAGTTATGCTAAGGGCCAGTTTTGTCCAACCAACTTTATGCTGCCGAGAAAAAGTTTCAGATGTGTAGCCCTAATGTATAAAGACACTCTCAGAGCCTTAGAATTCGAGGACCCAAAGATACTAGAATATACTATCCTACTATAGGTAGGGTAATGAGAAATTTTCGTGAATTTTTTCTCATTCAAAAAACTTATAAATGGTACCTTAAAGCCCGTTTTCCAAAATAAGACATGTCTAGTTTTTAAATGTTGGTTATGTGCTGTAAAAATCGTATGAATGGCTGTTGGAAGGCACTGGAATTGGCTTTTCAATGCTGCTAATTAAGAATAACTAGAAATAATAAAAATCTACAAAAATAAATAGAAATGGAAATACTAGAATTACTGGAAGAAAATTATAAGATAACTTGACGTGAATCCAACTTATATTGAATTGAATCTAATAACTAACTTATTAACACATCCTGGCTATAATTGATTAGCATGCACAAGCGCTATAGCAGGATTTGAGTTAACAATTCTCCTTCTATCGGTGATTTACCAAAGAAGTTATTTCTTTGGAGGGAATCTATTAATTCCAATTTTACATTTGTTTTCTGAATAGACTCCTAGACATGAACACCTTATTGTGTGTTCAATAAGGGCTAATTTCCGCTATTGAACTGAAATATGCGATAAAAGGGGAATTCATAACCCACGAAACTAGCCCATTGAGAAGGTAGGGGTTGGTGCTTGTCCACATGCAGAATGCACTGCTTTTTGCAGGTTATTTTGCGACTTCGACTAATCTGATGAGACTAATGACGCTACACTAATCCATTTCTGCTAAGCCATTTTATTTCAAACCTTCACGTATCATTATTCTATATACTGACTATGGACTGAGCAGTGTATGGGCATGGAACGGGAGCTGTATGAAATCACTAACAATTCCTAGAAAGACGTGGGAAGCTACAAAATGGAATAGTGAAGTATCTTCCCTGCCATCATAGGTTTTATATATATATAAAAGGTAATTTCTACCCAATTCTCGCATAGGTAAATTACCTAGTTTTCCACGATAACATCTATCAAATGAGTGGGCAGTAAAACTACTTCACAGCATTACGCCACCTAAAATCACATGAATGAGAATCCATGGACTTGATGGTGTTTTTCTAAGATATATTTCTGTACGGAACAACCAGCAGGAAACGCATCCAGCAATGTGATGAACTTGAACAGGACAACAAGTGAATAAGGGTAGGTCCTATAAATTATTCTAAACACATAAATGTTAGGACGAGTGTCGTGACGATAACGAATCAACTTACGATAATAAATGAAAGAATTACCTGATGCTATGGTGCATGTGTCATCGTCCAAATCATCCTGACTGCTCATTCGACCTAGAACCAGAAACATAGAGCAATCAATTAAGGGAACTGTTACAGGTTCTCCAACGAAACCTTCACAATATCATCATTGGTATGCATATTGATGATCGTAACTGGTATCAGGTGATGGAAGTAACCACAATTTGACTAGAAGTAACTTATTAGGCACTGATTTCATTCAAATACATGAATTCAAGTACCTAGCTTACATAAAGTGTATACTTGAATATCATACCAAATCTGTAAGAAACTATACCAAGCGAAAGTTTTGTCCTAATAAACACCTTCATTAATTCAATTTTTACAATAATTAAAATAATATAATGAAGAAAGTAAAATAATCTGTACATTTAAGAAAAAACAGAATTGCCAGGGGTGGTGTCAAACATTATAAACATATGTTTCCTAGTGCCCACAGCAAAAAGAACATTGCAGCATTTGGAAATCCTCCACATTGCCTCAGTCTAACTCGGAACAGCGAGAAAATTGTTTGCACTGCAGTAAAACCATTTTTTTAATGTTCATTGTTTTAAATATGGAGATCTCTTCTCAAGGTGGATATTTGTACCGAATTTTAATTACTATAATTAGCGTCACTGCTTCACAAGAAGCCCCTTTGTAAAGAAAACTGACGGAATTTAAGTACTATATTGTAGTTTTTTTAAACACGTATTTCATTGTTGTTGCCGGAAACTAGCTTTTTCACCTAACTTTAGTATTTTTATCAGATAACCATACAATGAAATCCGTTTTTGCGAATTCGAGTGATTCTCAATTAAAGTCACTTAATTTTAAAGTTATAATCATTGTTGCCTACATTTTATTGAAAAAAAACAACAACAAAAAACACTGCAATTCCCTTTATTTTCACTCATAGGATAGTTTAAGTATTTTTTTGGTCTTCAGGACCCCAATAAACATGCGAATGGTCAATAATACTGACTACTAGGACACTTGACCAACAAATTTACGGGTATTTTGCTTCAACTTATAAAAAATGGGGCATAATGACATGAATCAGGGCCATGGAATTTGTTATATATTTTTTCAAAGTTAAGAACATAAGTTCCAGTGAAGCAGCATGAGTTAATAAGATGAAACCGATAAGTAATGAAGCATGAGTTAATAAGATGAAACCGATAGGTTAATGAAAAACGTTGTCAATTCCCACGAAAATGAGTTACCAAGTTAAATCGATATCGACGGTTAGGCGATGATGTAGTTCTTGTTGGTTACTGACGATGGCCTAACCGTCGAAATCTATTTAACTTTGTAACTCATTTTAGTGGAAATTGACGACGTTTTTCATTAACTCAGGTTTCATCTCATTGAAATGGGTTTCCACAACTTTATCGTGAGTGATTTAGTTTGCAGCATGAGTTGAGCGAATTTTCGAAGAATCATTTGATGGGTGATTCTTATACCAAATTTTGCTCTGAAATATAGCATATTATGTTCTTAAGTTTAAGATGATGATTTACACCAAAAACCTCAAAAAAACTCGGTGTTTACCCATTAATTTCCAAAATTTGTTCTCTCGGAGTACCACAAAAAATCTGGCAAACGGAACTCATCCTTACTTTTGTTATTATTGACATTTTGAAATTTTTTCGGATTTGTTAGATTGATTTTATGATCAGATATCGTACTGGAAAGTTAACCTTTGGGAATCGTTTTAGAAAGTCTGAAACGGATTTCCATGGGACATTTTTCCATAATTTGCATATCTTAAATTTTGAAGCCATTGCAATAGCTGAATTTTCTTCGAAAATTCGCTAAAAACATGAGAGAACAAAAAAACAATACGGACATTTATGAAGACGGGCTGTTAAAATTGAGTAAAAAAGCTAAAAAAAAAACTCTCAAAAAACTAAAGAATAGCTTAACACGTTCACTGCGGGTCTATTTTCGTACGCCAAGTAGCTGAAAACTTTCCGTTGAGGGACTAACCTCGGAACTTTGGAGGATGATGGTCCATCAGTCATCTAGAAATAAGGTTGGTAGGCACCAAACGTTACTAACACTTCAGTACAAACACTTCAGTATAATAACATATCAAAACCGCGATGGAAATGAGTTTATTCATTGAAAATTGTCAAAATGAAGCAGGAAATCAAATAAGATAACAATGGGAAGCTGGGCACCTACCGAGTGCACACTGACGGACTACCAAAATCGAAGAATATCAACTTTCTACGAATCATATCTTTTTTGGCGAATTTTTTAGGTATATATTATAACTTACATGTATTATTTGACGTTTTCATGGCACAAATCGATTAAAAACGCTCAAAACAAGCCACTAAATTCAGGAAAAACCGAGGTCAACTCACACACAAACCACGAACATGCTATGGATGAAGATAATGAAATAACGTGAAAAACACGTTCTAATCACTAACAACACTCTATGGACCCATTTCTCGAGCGAAAACAAGCTTTGGGGCCATTCCTGCCAGGCGTGTTTTACAAAAAGCATTCTGAATACGTAGGGACTCATGAAACAACCCATGCGTCTCCCGCCTGGGGTGGAGGACTCTCTTGACGAAGCATATGCGTCATTGGCAGTGAACGTGTTAACTCTTTCAACCCCGGCTTATAGTACATGTTAAACAAGTAACATCTATTATGGCCGGTTAAGTACAGATTATCTTGTGAATAAACCACACTTAAGTTGAATAAACTATTACAACGCGACGATTCGTGTAGTATTGTACCAAGGGCCTGATGAAGGCTTTAATGGTTAATCGAATTGCAAATAGTAGTGAAAATAGTAGTTGGACTGGATTAAGCTAAAGAAGAAACACATGACGTCATCTGTCAAGGACAGATACTTGACAGACGATGTTACACGCTTATTCCTTCCCCTTTTCCCCTTTTCTACTATTTTCGTTTCATTTCCGACCCATATTATTGGACCTTTCTGTAAAGCTCTCCATTAGACCAACAGACTATTTGAAGTAATGAAAAATTGCAGGTCTGTTCATTATTATGGAATAGGTACTTCATTCTCAATGCCCGATTATGGATTACCTCGGTGACCCGACTTAGATCCTATATTGAGCCACCACCCAGCTAGCTATTGGACACTATGCCATCTTATAGGATTTGTAATTAAGTGGATTATCTGATTTAGGTACGTGGCATTACAAGTACGGTACATAGTACGGCAACATGACAACATGTTTTTTTCATGTGCTAAACATGAGAAATAAAATAAAAACTGAAAAAATTCCAAGACTTATTTAATTTGACATTCCAAGAAAAATAAAAATAAGAGTTATTTTTTGATTTGTATAACAAAAATCGGCATTAAAATGAAAATAAAAATTAATTCTTAATTCCCAATCAATATTTGTATCGAATCAACAATAAGAGTTAATTGGTGATTTTTATTTTTCGATCAGAAAATAAGAGTTGTTGTGATTTCAATTTTTTAAATAAAAAAAGTCTGCCAAGTTGGGTGTGGCACATAGCTTCCTCGTATCCATAACATAATTGTATGATATGTAACATATATATTTTAAAAAATCATCAAAAGGATTACTACCTGCACAATCCCTGAAAATTCCATCGATATCGGATGAAAATTGTCGGTTAGAGAGCTTAACGTTTGCGCATGCGCAGTGGGTACCACTGATCCGATCTTGGTGAAATTCATAGGGCATTATCGAGTCTCCATTAGGTCGCGAGAAATTGATGTTTCAAGGATTTAATGTTTACGCATGCCCAGAGGCTAATGTTGGTCGGATGGTAAGGAATTTCACAGGGGACCATCTGGGGCCTAACCCGCATAATCCCTGAAAATTTCATCAAAATCAGATGAAAAGTGTTGAAGGATGTGTGTTGCAAGGATTTCAAGTTCTGCACATGCGATGTAGATACCGCTGATCCGATTTTGATGAAACTCGTAGGGTACCATCAAACCTTAGATCTTCAACTACCCTCCAAATTCAAGCGAAATTGGGCCATTAGGTCGCGAGAAATTGATGGTTCGAGGATTTCATGTTTACGCATGCGCAGAGGCTACAGTTGGTCGGCTGGTAATGAATTTCATAGGGGACCATCTAGGGCCTAGTGGAAGTTATGCGTGTGCAAGGATTCCTGGACAGACAGACAGACAGACACGAAACCAAAATTTTTCAGGAAGGTCTGAAACGTAAAACGAGAGTTGAAATTTTGATTTTGGAGGCAAAAAAATTTTTCACCTCCCAAAAGTGAAAACAATGCTTCCGCTACCTTGGTAGACTTGGAAGCAAAATAAGAGTTACTCTTTGATTTTGATTCTTTAAATAAAAAATGAGTTATTTCTTGATTTTTATATTTTTGAATCAAGAAATAAAAATCATTCCATTTTCAGAGGTTTACAGTAGTTCTAATGACAGCATATGTATGCGGGAGGCCTTCTAGAACAGTAAAACAACTAAAAGTTCCAGTCGTGTAGCTCGTGTAAATGAGCGAATTTTTCAATAGTCATTATCATTTTAACCATTTTTTTAAGGTATTTTTTAACTATGGAAATTCCTTATATTTGGTGGGCTTTTCTTATAGGGAACTTGGCAATTTTCAACTAAAACCGTAAAGAAACTTTTTTTGCTTCCGAGTCTACCAAGGTAAGCGCAAGCATTGTTTTTTTTTTTGGGATGTGAAAATTTTTTTTTCTCCAAAATCAAAATTCCAACTCGCGTTTTACGTTTTAGACCTTCCTGAACAATTTCGGTTTCGTGTCTGTCTGTCTGGGACTCCTTGCAACACGCATAACTTCCACAATTTCCATCCGATTTCGATGAAATTTTCAGGGATTACGCGGGTTAGGCCCTAGATGGTACAATATGATGTTCATCACCAGCCAACCAATGGTAGCCTCTGTGCATGCGTAAACGTTAAATCCTCGAAACATCAATTTCTCGCGACATAATGGTCCGATTTCGCTCAAATTTGGAGGGTAGTTGAAGATCAAAGGTTTGATGGTATCCTACAAGTTTCATCAAGATCGTTTCAGCGGTATCGACTGCGCGTGCGCAAAACTTGAAATCCTTGCAACATGTATAACTTCAACACTTTTCATCCGATTTTGATGAAATTTTCAAGGATTACGCGGGTTAAGCCCTAGATGGTCCCCTATGAAATTCATTACCAGCCACCCAACAGTAGCCTCTGCGCATGCGTTAACATGAAATCCTTGAAACATCAATTTTTCGTGACCTAATGGTCCAATTCCGCTCAAATTTGGAGGAGAGTTGAGGATCGGAGAGTCGATAATGTCCTACGAGTTTCATCAAGATCGGATCAGTGGTGCCCACTGCGCAAGCGCGAAGCTCTCATAACTTCGACAATTTTCATCCGATTTTGACGGAATATTCAGGGATCGTACAGGTAGTAATCCCTTTGAAGATTTAAAAAAATATATAATTTATGTTATGTATATAAAATCATGTTATCGATACGAGGAAGCTAAGTGCCACACCTAACTTGGCAGACGTTTTTTTTTAAATAGTTCAATCAACGTTAAATTTTTTCAAGAAAAATGACCATCTCGTCTCAGTGTGTGTCGACAGCAGATGCCACAGGCTGCTGATTGAACAGAGAGAACTTTCCATTCAACAATATTCCCGAATACCGCAAAAATCAAGTTTGACTTTTATTTCCAGATTCAAAAGAATAAAAATCAAAAATTAGCTTTTATTTCCGGATTTGAAAAAATAAAAATCATGGAATAACTCTTGTTTTCTGATCCAAAGAATAAAAATCAAATAATAAACTTTTTCGTTTCGAAAAATAAAAATCACCAAATAACTCTTATTCCCGATCTCTAAAATAAAAGTTAAAAATTCCTCTTTTTTATGAGTTTTATTATTGTTTTCAGTTAACGTACTCAGAATTCAACTTCAACTTTGTTTGAATTAGGTTGGAACAGAAACATAGTTTTGAGCATATTTAAATGATTTTCCATGGGAAATCAGATAATGACTTTTTCGAGCTCTGAGATGATTCAAGAGTTAATTTCAAACCCTGAATATAAGGCAATAGCCTTCTTTACGTTGATCCAGAATGAAATAAATTTTTAAAAAACAAAGAAAAATAACTTTTTTTATTATTCAAAATATGTACTTACTCTTCACACTGAGTCCTCTTCCATTCATTCCTTTATACAGTTCAGTTGTCAGAGCATCGAGTCCTCGATTATTAATGATATTGAATCCACATAAACTTTCGATCTTCTTCCAACGGTGAACTCTTTCAGCCAGCTCCTGGGTAACTTCGTTCAGGAGGGTTCTGCAGAACAAAAAAGGAATTGTCCAATAAAATCAATGCTATCGTACCTGAAGATGTGAAGACTTACCCAATATGACTTCTTGGAGCATAACATCCTGAGTCAAATATTGCTACACAGCGAAATACTGGTCAGGAATCCATTCAGTGTGCACAGTTTAGTGAATGTAAATAATCAAATTTATTTACCTTGCATCAACTATACTTTTATCAACATCGTCTATAGATCTTCCATGAGTGGACACGAATGCTCCAACAAGACTAGTACGTTTCTTCCTCAACTTTTCACACTGCAAAAAAATAAGAAGTAACTGATAAATCAGAGTGAATTTCCACAAAACAGGAAGCTTTAAATTCCTGATACCAATTCCAACTGCTGATAATAAGCAACGTTCAGGGGTCAGAAGGACTCGTTTTTGAATTTATGTTCAAGTGTGCCCTCGAAAATCCAATTTTCTAACTAAATATTTGGTTGGCTGAGTTAAAAATAAATATGGGTGGGATGAGTCTTGTGTTGTCACAGCAGTAGCGCAGTAGTCTTGTGTTGTCAGTGACGTCATAAGTTGTGAATTCAATGACTCCTTTCAGCTCACCTGATTCCAAAAAACTATTGAACATTTTCTGAAAGCACTTTTTTGATTCTATCGTGTGGATACAGGAGAAATAACCATAAAAATCATTCATAGACAATGCGCCATGGTATTATAATATATGGGTATAAGATACCGGGAAGATATTCCAACAACTTAACTAATAGTATTATAATATCATGTTTTCCTCCCAAAATTCTCACTGAGTAGGGCTCCAATATGATAATGTTGCACACTTGAGCCAGACACTCCAGAACTCCACTCATGAACTTTGCCCCAAAATTTAAAAACATCAATTACCACACAACATTGAGAAAATAGATTACCCCTTTTACGCAGACCACAGTTCTAACATTTGGCGTTACGATTGTGATAAATAATTCGTATTGTAGCGGTAATTCTTAATTGTAGTTATTGAGATCAGTAATAATACTGTACTATCGATATTCGGTTCACAATTACGTTTCTTTCTGAGCATGAGTGCTGGCAAGTCCTTACTTATCCGTGTTACCAGAGAGCAGGTACACACCAACCACCGATGAACTTGGGGAGCATCGAAGGTACACAAAACTTGAACAACAAATAAAGATGCTTAAATCGCGATTTCACCTAATGTCGTAACTCGCAACCAATTTGAGATTCACATGCTGTGTGTTGGCGTTCTTAATTCAGGTAGATACATTTTGGGTCTTCAATTTGAAATCAACCTGTCTCCCAGAAAGGGCTATTTTCGTGGAATACAAATAATTCCCTTACTGGCCAAATCCAAAGTATGGAGGCATATGTAGGCGTCACATACAAACGATATAGTAATAAAATATCACACTTCTCAATTGCACAGCAACACTTTCCAATCTACAGGTATCTCCAGCACTTCTTAATATTGTGCACTTTCTGTTGATTAAGAATATTTAAAACAAGCAATAAATCCAAGACGTATTTCGATCATTCAGCTCTGGATGATTACATTCCAGAGGAATGCTCATATATGTCATATATCTACTTCGTCTGAGGGACACAAATAATATAGAAAAGTTACAATAATGAACATTCTGAGGGGTGTGCATGAGTTAGCTCTTACGCCCTCCACTTCATTACAATGTACCGTTCTAACCAAGATATGCAATACTTTATTATTAACAATAATTACTTACAGCCTCCCTCGCTGATTGCAGTTGTTTTTCAGCAGAAATTTTCTTCTTAATGTGTGTTTTGCTCTCCCACTCGTAGGTGTACTGCAGCCACTGCTGGAGTCCCAATGGTGGAGACCAGCATTTGTCCACTAGCTCTCCTTCAGCTCTTTGCAATTCATTTCGCAGTCTCTGTAACCAGCAAACAAACTCATTTATGAATAAACAATAAATTATGCATCCTGTCATTTCCTTGACATAAATTTAAAAGGCGTCACATCAGCAAAGGACACTAAGCTGCCTTCATCTCCTTTGATTTTATCTATAATATCAAACAACACGTAGAGGGCTCTTGCATAAAAAAAAGAAGGAGCCCTCAATGGGGTTGGTAATCCGTTTAAACATCGACAACCACATCTAGAAACCTATACAGAAAGCACTCGAGCAAAGCGTCCAGTTCACATGCACAAATAAAATTTCAAGTATTTGAGTTTAGATGTCTTGTACTTCAAACGTTTAGAAACTAATCATAATGCATAAATAACCAAAATTACTTCGTTTTCTGCTTTCAATTCCAACATTTCAAGATCAGAGTAAGAAGTCTTCATATCTGATCCTTCGCCAGATTGATCATCATTTTGATTCTTGTCATCTTGAGGTCTTTGCCGGGCAACCTCCAGTTCTTTCTGAAACATGAATCTCTTTCATCAGTTTTCCATACCAGTTAGATAAAGTAGATAAAAGTTTTCTTAAATAATATCATAAAGTATTCGAATGAACAAACACAGTGTACTCGACTTACTTGTAGGTTTTCCAGGGCCAATTCAGCCTTTTGTAAACTCTCCATATTTTTCATCATCCGTTTCAAGTTCATATGCGAACTCTTATTCATTCTGTAGGCATACCAAAACCCAAAAAGAGTACCAAGCAGAAGTGTCACCATGATAATGTCCTTCATTTGTTTTCCAGGATCTGAAATGGAAATAATACATGTTGAATATTCAGGTTGATTATGTATAGAAGTTCTGACAGTAACCTCTGATCATACAGTCTATAGGCCACAGTGATTTTGGCCAGTATGAGTGACCCACGATCAAAATGACCTATGGAACACCAAAAAAAAACCAAACCAGACCCACAACCGAATAGGAACAGTATGATTTTGTAGTATGCAACTGAACAGGAACAGTATGAGTCTATAGTCTATATCCATACTTAGAAATAATACGAGTGAGGACTCCTTTGGTAATGTCAGCAGCTACACTGTGGGCCTCCTGCGTGGGCATTGCTATTGGAGATCGTCAATAAGTTTTGCAGATATTGAGTACGTGAATCATAAAGTATGACAACAACTATATTATTATGCTTAAAGACACTAGAATACCAAAACCCATGACTCCCATATAGTTGGCTAGCCGGAAACGAGAATTGGTGGGAGAACTACACTTGCTCCAATTTCAATGGCAGATTGAGGGTTCTGAAGGGTTTTGACTCTCTATTTCTCAAAAAATGTACTGATATCGAATTAATACTAATCCCCTATTACATGGGTTATTAGTGGATCTGTGAAGTACCACTGGGGCAACCCCTAACTCCCCCAGGACTCTCACACCACTACCTTTCATTGGTACTAGCTATAATTATTTTTAAACATAATTTTCGATTCACAATGACATTTTTTGCTGTGATACAGGGGAAGTAATCCTGAATATTTCACTTAGGTCATTGAATGGGATAGCCCCCAGCAGTTACGACACCCCCTCTCCCACCCAACAACTCTTTTAATCCACATTTGAGACCATTCATATTACATGATTGAAGTTGTGGTCATGTGTATACAGATGGAACAAAATAGTGAAAGAATACAATTCATTAGGGACCATTAGTACACAGTTTCCCTCAACCGCCACCCCACCCTATCTTTGTCATTAAGCCATTGAATCCCTGACTGACTCAGGTAACTAACTTCAAGAAAAACTCTTTTTCAGCAAAAATTTATCTAGGGACGGTCATCCTGTACATGGGTCTTGAGGGTATTTTGTAATTCTCTCTCTCTCTCTCTCTCTCTCTCTCTCTCTCTCTC